>ML777003.1:302845-348481 GCA_009831015.1 Picea engelmannii
TGTATATTTCATATGTGTGACTGATGTCGAATGTTCTATTGCTTACCTCTCTACATTATTGTGATTGTCATTGAGTGCTCTGTAAAGAGTTTAAAATAAGCATAATTGTTTAAGCACGGTAACAACTGATTCACCCCCCCCCCACCCCTCAGTTGTCCCACAGAAAAGACACATTAGTATAAGATTTTGATGCCTTGATGTAGGTTTGGAAAGTAAATTCTCCAAGACCGTAAAAATTGAAACTAGGACTATTAAAGTGTGTAAAATAAATTAGTATCAAAAGTGTTAGGTACCAGATCTATTATAATAGTAAAAAATAGAAATATTGCAGTTAATACCAGCAAAATAACAGCATAGAACATAAATATAACAACGGAACAACAAAATATATGGAACCACAACACCAAAATAATACCTTTATGGATAGGAAACGGTTGGATCATGTTGTCATTGATGTCAAAGGGTTGATGTCAAAGGATTGATGTCAAAGAATTGATGTCAAATAATTGATGTCAAAGGATTGATGTCAAAGGAACAATGTCTTGTCATTTGATGTCAAAGGATTGATGTCAAACGATTGATATCAAAGGAACAATGTCTTGTCATGTTTGATAAGAAGTACAAATAAATGAACTCCAAAGTGGTCCCCTTATGGTGAAATCCCTCACGGGAAGATGCTTTGTGGTTGAGTTATCCTAGAAGTATCGTTAGAGAACCCATGCTTAATTATGGAATAATGAGATGAAGATCAATGAATTTGTCAGTGACACTATCCTATATGTATAGTGTTTGTCATTCCATTTCCAGTGGTATGTGGAATGTCACATAACTCCTCATGGTTTGAGAGTTATGGCCTTACGAAGTTGGTGGACCCTCATGTGTTGACTAGAAGGCCCAAAAGGTCAAAGAAGTAAAAGTTCTTACAAAGAAGAAATTATTTAAATAATAACAAAGTCAAAGAGGATTATTTAAATAATAAATGTAATTAAGAAATTTCTAATTATGGAAAGTGTTTATAAGTGAGTTAACCCTAAAATAAGGAAAGAGGGTTAAATGGACAAGTGGACATGTGAACAAAGTGGCTATGTGGACAAAGTTGGATAAAGGTAACCATGTGGACAAAATGGTTATGTTGATAAAATGGATATGTGGAAAAAGTGGCATAGTGGATGCTTCTAAGGAAGCTACTTGGAGAGTAAAAATAAGAGGCAAGGGTCTCTTGTAAAGATATCTCTCTTGAGAATATATTGAAGATCTATTTTGAGGAAGAAAGTGCTTGCAATTTCTCATGGACGCGTCAAAATTTCCATAAATCTGAGATCTTGATGGTGAAAGTTTCAGAAGTTCAGAAACCCTAGTTTCTAAAGGAGCACATGGGCTGTAGTGAGCCAGAGCATGTACATACGTGAGCTATAGTGAGGCAGGGCACGTACACATGTGGGATAAAGAAGATAAAAGTGCGTACAATTGAAGAAATTCATGGAGACTTGAGTGTGAGTTGGTGTGAGGTTCCTGAAGGATGAAGCAAGTTCCAGATCTTCATTCTATGGGCCCAGATTTGCCATAGCAATTCTGGCATGGTTACATGATTTTCTTGATGGATACTTTTGCTTATGGTATGGTGAATGATTAAGGCATTCTTGGTATAACTGTCATGATATGGTTTGTGTTGGTTGATTGATAGAGTGAGCATCACTCTTATGTTTCAGTACTTATATGGTTTCCATAGTATATTGGTTGCTTATGCATCATTAAGTAGCATTCATATTGTATGGTTGAGGAGCATGAGTAAGTTGTTGGAGAGCATAGATGTGTTGTGATTGGTTATGGTACATATTGGACAGTGAAAGATAGAAGTGGATGTGATTGAAGGCTGCAGAGGATCTAAGTTTTTCAAGGAGAGAAAACCCTAGTTGTTCAGAGGACATACGCAGGCTGTAGTATAGATAGGCCCCGTACATACGCGAGTAGTACTACTGGTAGGGAGAGTACATACGCGTGTTTCACTACTGATAGGTCACGTACCTATTGATAGATTGGTATCTATTGAGGATTGAATCCTCTTCTCATTTGGTGCTGAGTTGTGTAAGATGAGTCTTGCATTGCAGAGTTGGTGCTCTTGTGGAGTTGTAACTCTATATTAGTTGTTGTTTATAAACCCAAGGATTGTAGTCCATAATAAAAATAAAATTGTGCATACATCTTTTGTTCTTTGTGTTCTTTGTGGTGATGGATTATTGATGATATATGTTGTTGTTATCTATTGTTGATATATGTTCACATAGAACTAGTTATAAATGACAGTAATAAGTGATGAGTAAATGGTGATTTCTAACTAAGGAGTTTTGTGAAGGGAAGTTGAAAAAGAGACCTACACATATTCACCCCCCCCTCTCACTATGGTCGGCGTGTCCAACAATTGGTATAAGAGCATGCCTTCACTATAATCCTTAACAATATTGGAGGAGATCCATGGACACACAAATGAATGATGAAGTTCCAATCCTTGATGAGGAAAATTATTCAACATGGAGAATAGAAATGAAAGTGCTTTTGAAGGAAAAATGAGAGGGTGTTTGGAAAGAAACTATTAGTGGATCAGTTCTCTTGAATAACAAGTCAAAGTTTTCATCTCAAAAGGAATAAAAGAAGAAGGATGCATTGGATCTCAATACTATTCTTAGTGGACTCTCAAGTTCTATCAAAGAGAGCATGGGACAATGCACTTCCACCAAGGATCTATGGCTAAAGCTAGAGGAGACATACCAAATCAAGAAGGAAGACACTAAATACATCTCCATCGAGAACAATGAAGGTAAAGAATCTCCACAATCCTCTGATTGCAATGACTCTAAATGTGATGATGTTGAATGTTTCTCTACATGTGAAGAAGAGTATCTAGAAATGGTTTGTGAAGAATCAAATGATAATTATTCCATGGAAGAAGTAGAAGAAGAACTTTCAAATCTTAAAAAGAAAGTTAATTGGGGTGTATATGAGTACAACTGTGACCATAGTTATATAGACTATAGCTATCTCTCATAGAACACTAAAAGGTTTCTTGAAAAGAATCAAAAGCATATTTTGAAACTAAAGAAAATGTTGAAGGAAAAAGAATAAAGTAAAAGGTCTCAATTAGAAGAAAAAGAAGAAGAGATCAAAAGACTAAAGAATAAAATAGAAGAAAATAAGAAGGTAGACAATGAGATTAGAAAAAGTCTTGAAGTTAATATCCATCTCAAGACTCAAATTGAATAAGCCAAAAGGGTTGAGGAACTACTAAATAATCAAGTAAATGAAAAGGAAGAGTCATGTCATAAGTTGGAAGATGAATTTGTTGATCTTAGAAAGAAAGTAGAGATGTCAAACAAATTCTTGAATAGCTCAACAATATTGAATGAAATCTTGGATAGTAAAATATCACCAAATGATAAATCATGTCTTGGATACAAAAAAGAAGCTACACATGTTGAACCAAGCACCTCAAAAAGGCTTGAGGTAAGTCCCACATTCTCAAAAGATGGAAGTAATGTTGCAAGTCAACCCTCTACACAAAGGAAGGAAACTTTCAAAAGAACAAAGCAAGGAAGACATCAAGAAGACATATTTGCACCTCAAAGAAGAGAGACACCTTCAATATGGACACTAAAGAAAAGGTATGAAAATGCTTTTTATGGTCATTGTTACTCATGTAATGAATATGGTCAGAAATATTTGGAATGTAGATATTATGCAAGGTGAGATAATGAAAGGTTTCATAAAACCCTAACGTGTTGGAGATGTAATCAAGTAGGACACATTGATGCTCATTGTCACACCATGAGATGCTACAACTGTAGTGGATTTGGCCACAAATCCTAGGATTGTTGGAACATAAGAAGACAATCCACGATGGGGATTTCATATATCATGACTAGAAGAACACATGAGGCTAGAAGAGAAAACAATTTTGGAAAGATGGAAGCTCAGAGCTCAAGTTTTGAGAAGTTGGGACACCTTTAGAAGTGGGTGAAGAAGACTAAACAATTAGAACAGAATGGCATCCCTAAGGAAAGATCTAGCTTAACTTATTCTGAGGAATACATGGGTTACATTGGTAACAGTCGCGTACATATGAGAGCTGGCCTATAAATAGGTCGTGTACATACATGATCTATCTGTATAGAAGGCCACATATCTATGGTAAAATCCTTGGGAGAAGGATATGAATATGAGTTACATCTTGATCTGATGGTATAACACTGTGTTGTAGGATCTGACATGGTTTATTGCAGGTTCTGACATGGTTTGTTGCAGGTTTTCATGATTACATGTTGGCATACATAATTGATGTATGTATGGTGATGACATATGGATGAGTGTTGAAAGTTTATCCTTGATGCATTATACTAACTCTAGAGTATGGATTGAGGTGTTTTCTATTGAGGTACAATGTTGGTTGTGACAGTGAAGTTATGGCACATTGGTTATGAGATATATCATGATGATTCTAGCTAGAGATGCCATTGATCTATTGAGACAAACTTCTAGTACATATATTTTTGGATGCTTAGTATTTGATGTAGTGAATGGTGGTTGAGGAAGATCTATTATATGGCTGGTACATATGTAAGTTCCATTGATGATATATTATTGGAGTCATATTTGTTGGATATCTTGGTGCATGCATTTGGCATGTGGTTTAGCTACATATTGGGACATGTAGTTGATGAGGTGGTTATATTTGGTACACTTTTGGTACATTGTTAGAGGCACCTGCTAGCAATATGATTGTCACATTGCTTAGGGTTGATATGGAATATATGAATGGGAACACATCTTGATTGTATTTCATCTTGTTGAGTGTTGATGCATGGTTGATGCACTTGCTTGTTACAAGTGGTGATACATGTTTAGTGCAATGTTTATGCACTCATAGATCGTATATGTTAGTGGGTGATAGTACTTGGATAAAGTTTTTCATTTGTATTTCTTGTTTAGCACATACTTTGGTACATGATGTATGGGCTGATATAGTTGATACACTTATTATGATGATTAATGGTTGAGATAAATGGATGTGGCACTTTGTTCATGGTAGAGGCATATCATGAGTGATATGACACTTGGTTGAGGCACATGGTTGGCATGTTGGTAGAAGCATATGGTTGATATACTCCATTGATAATATCTTATGGTAGCAATGTACATAGTTGAAGTACATGAATGTTGTGCATGGTTGGCACATAATATGGCACAGGATGTACTTGATTGATGTTTTGTTCATTATTCTCTATTCATTTTTGACATATCTTTTTATTCATGATGTATGGTATGGCACGCGTTTGATGCATGGAAAGGTCCAAGGATCGTCATAGGAAGAGTAGTTGATTTATGTTTCAGTTGAGCAGTAGCATTTGTAGCAGAAGCATATTGCAGTGGTAGCATATTGTTCATATTGCAGAGAATATAGGGGGAGACATACCCATAGGGGGAGTAATTCTTCTTCCCATGAATCTAGAAGGAGATATTTATTAGATGCAAAGATAAATACTTGGAAAAAGATCCCTATACCTAGAGAAGGAGAACATAGGCATAGTTCCAAGGGGAGCGATGGTCATAGGGGGAGCGTGAGCGATATGTCTTCAGAATTACATCAGAGTGATATCCCTTGCTCAAGAGGGGAGAGATTATTCAAAGGAAGATTAAAGGAATCCAGGAAGGGCCCCTGCCACATGGGGAGCATCCCCAAGGAGAGTTCAGGCAGGGGGAGCAACCCCAAGGAGTGAACTATTCTTTTCCATTGATGTCAAAGGGGGAGAGATAATCACATTGATGTGATTGAGATGACCATTGATGAAGAGAAATTCCATGTCTACATATTGCCATAAATGATTGGTGTTGACATCCATCTTGGTATTTCCATCAATGCCAAAGGGGGAGATTGTTGCATCATGTTTTCATTGATTTCAAAGGGTTGATGTCAAAGGATTGATGTCAAAGAATTGATGTCAAAGGATTTATTTCAAAGGAACAATGTTTTGTCATATGATTTAAAAGGATTGATATAAAAGGAACAATGTCTTTTCATGGTTGATAATAAGTACAAATGTATGAAATCCAAAGTGGTCCCCTTATGGTGAAATCCGTCACGAGAAGACGCTTTTTGTTTGAGTTATCCTAGAAGTATGGTTAGAGAACCCCTACTTAATTGTAGAATAATGAGATGAAGATAAGTTAATTTGTCAGTGAAACTATCCTAGATGGATAGTGCTTATCATTCCATTTTTGGTGGTATGTGGAACGTCACATAACTCCTCATGGTTTGAGATTTATGGCCTTACGAAGTTGGAGGATCCTCATGTGTTGGCTAGAAGCCCCAAAAGGTCAAAGAAGTCAAAGTGCTTGCAAAGAATAAATTATTTAAATAATAAAGTGAAATGACAAAGTCAAAGAGAAACTAGGATTATTTAAATAATAAAGGTAATGAAGAACTTTCTAATTATGGAAAGTGGTTATAAGTGAGTTAACCCTAAAATAAGGAAAGAGGGTTAAATGGAAAAGTGGACATGTGAACAAAGTGGCTATGTGGAAAAATTTGGATAAAGGTAACCATGTGGACGAAATGGTTATGTCGATAAAATGGATATGTGGACAAAGTGGCCTAGTGGATGCTTTTAAGGAAGCTACTTGGAGAGTATAAATAAAAGGAAAGGATCTGTTGTAAAGATATCTCTCTTAAGCATATATTGAAGATATATTATGAAGAAGAGAGTGATTGAAATTTCTCATGGACGCATCACAGTTTCTGTAAATATGAAATCTTGATGGGGAAAATTTCAGAAGTTCAGAAACCCTAGTTTTTGAAGGAGCATGCGGGCTACAGTGAGCTAGAGCGCGTACATACGTAGGATACAGTGAGGTAGGGAACGTACACACACGGGATGAAGAAGATAAAAGTGCATATAGTTGAAGAAATTCATGGAGACTTGAGTGTGAGCTGGTGTCAGGTTCTTGAAGGATGAAGCAAGTTCCAAATCTACATTCTATGGGC
This sequence comes from Picea engelmannii, assembly GCA_009831015.1. NCBI lineage: Eukaryota > Viridiplantae > Streptophyta > Pinopsida > Pinales > Pinaceae > Picea > Picea engelmannii. The sequence goes on from ML777003.1 coordinate 309,879, forward strand.
TTAGATCTTCCATAGAAATTCTAGTATGGTTACATGATTATCTTGATGGATGATTTTGCTTATGGTATGGTGAATTCTTAAGGAATTATTGGTATAGCTATCATGATATGGTTTATGTTGGTTGATTGATAGAGTGAGAAGCACTCTTATGTTTCAGTACTGATATGGTTGCCATAGTATACTGGTTTCTTATGCATGATTAAGTAGCATTCATATTTTATGGTTGAGGAGCATGAGTAAGTTGTTGGAGAGAATAGATGTGTTGTGATTGGTTATGGTACATATTGGACAGTGAAAGACATAAGTGGATGTGACTGAAGGATGCAAAGGATCTGAGTTTTTCAAGGAGAGAAAACCCTAGTTGTTCAGAGGACATACACAAGTTGTAGTACAGATAGGCCATGTACATACGTAAGTTGTACTACTGGTAGGGCATGTACATACGCATGCTTCACTACTGACAGGTCACGTACCTGTTGAAAGATTGGTATCTGTTGAGGATTGAATCCTCTTCTCAGTTGGTGATGATTTGTGTAAGTTGAGTCTTTCATTGTAGAGTTGGTGCTCTTGTGGAGTTGTAACTCTATTCAGTTGTTGTTGATAAACCCAAGGATTGTAGTCCATAATAAAAAGAAAATTGTACATACATCTTGTGTTCTTTGTGGTGATGTCCTATTGATGATATATGTTGTTGTTATATGTTGCTAATATATGTTCACATACAACTGGTTATAAATTATGGTAATAAGTGATGAGTAAATGGTGATTGCTAACTAAGGAGTTTTGTGAAGGGAAGTTTAAAAAGAGACCTACACTGATTCACCCCCCCTCTCAGTTTGGTCGGTGTGTCCAACAGAAACACATTTCACTTTCCTCTTCTAGGGGGAAATCTCCAACAAAGAAGAGCTATATAACAATAATTCTCAAGACAAAGCTTTATCATGCCTTCTACTCTTATTTATACTAATTCTATCTTCTAAATAACATTATGGAGGAAGATCTTTGTTGAAGCAGAAGCTTCTATTAGGTCTTCTTACATTGAATTGTTCATATTTATTAAATAGGCCTTATTTACTAATTTTGGCCTTTATTACATGGAAAATATATTATTCTATCTATGTGGGGGGTTTGAGAGGTTAGGTCCCTAACATGCCCTCCCCCTTAAAAATATCCTTGTCCTCAAGGATTAAGATGAGGAAATTTTTGTAGAATAGTAGTCGGGACCCAGGTGGCATCTTCTGGTGGAGTATCCTTCCATTGAACTAATACTTCTTGGATGGTGCGTTGATGGAGACGATCTGCTTGCTGGTCCAATACGACTTGTGGTTGCAACCAAATGGAACCTTATTCATCCAAATCTGGTAGACTAGTCTAAGCATGAAACTTGGTGCCAATCACTTTCTTCAGGAAAGAGACATGAAAAACATGATGTATCTTGGATTTGCTCGGAAAATTTAACTGATAGGCCATTTGTCCCACCCTTTTGAGAATAGTACAAGGACCATAAAATTTGGGGGCTAGTTTCTGACACTATTGATATTTGAGCAAAGTTTTCTTGTATGGTTGTAGATGGAGAAACACTTGGTCCCATTCATCAAATTTATGTTCATAATGACCTTGTTCTTCTTATTGCTTCATGTGGCTATGAGCCATGAACAAATTTTCTTTGATAATACGAAGAATTGTCACACGAGTTGTAATATTACGGTCAACCTCGTCAACCTTGGAGACACCTGGAATGTATGGGAGAATTGATGGTGCGTTTTTTCCATAGATTGCTTCAAAGGGAGTCATGTGAGTGGTTGTATGGTAAGAGGTGTTGTACCACCATTGAGCTAAGTGTAAGCACTGAACCCATGGATGTTGTCGGTCGGATGCAAAAAACCTCAAGTATGTTTCCAGACACTTGTTGATTGATTATGTTTGGCCATTTGTTTGGGGATGATAGGCTTTACTAAGTTGCAATTGGGTTCCCTGGATTTTGAATAACTGTTGCCAGAAATTGCTAGTAAAAGTTGGATCATGATAAAAAAACAATAGAATGAGGCCATGAAGTTTGAATATTTTATCCATAAACATTTGAGCCACTGTAGAGGCTATGAATGGGTGTTGAAGGGAACATAAATGAGCATATTTGGACAGATGATACACTACCACCATGATGACTGACTTATTTCCTGATTTGAGTAAGCCCACAATGAAATCCATAGAAATATTCGTCCAAATAATAGGTGGAATTGGAATCGGTTGGAGTGTGCTAGGAGTTTTGATGGTCTCACCCTTATTGCATTGACATATATCACATTCTACCACAAAGGTTTAAATGCCTTGTTTCATATTGTCCCAGAAGAAGTAACGTTTGACCTGTTCATAGGTTTTGTTAAAACCATAGTTCCTTGTTGTAGGAGAAGCATGAAACTCAAAGAGCACCTTGGATTTGAGGGTCGACTATTTGCTTAAATATAGGTGACCTTTATAGTGAAACTATTCATTGTGCCACAAGTAACCCGGAGAATATTGAGGATGTTGTTGCAATTTTTGGATGATGATGGATATTTTGGGGTCGTGCAACCATTACTGGCATACATCCCAAAGTCAGTCGGATACAATGAATGAGAGGGAAAAGATGGAACCTTCATCTTCATATTTCTTGGAAAGATCATTAGCCACCACATTTTCTTTACCCTTTTTGTAAATGATCTCATAATCATAGCCAAATAGCTTGATCACCCAATTTTGTTTCTCTAGGGATGAAATGCATTATTCCAGGAAGCACTTGAGGCTTTGATGGTCTGTTTTAATTTGGAAGTGTTGTCCCAATAGATAAGGGCTCCATAGATCCATTGCATGCAAAATAGGCATCATTTCTTTTTCATATATCGATTGGACCAAATGTTTCTCTGACAACTATTTACTGGTGAAAGCCAAAGGGCGTCCATTTTCCATGAGGAATGCCCCGATTCCTCTCTCTTATGCATCACATTCTAGAAAAAAGATCTTGGTGAAATCAGGTAGGGCCAATACAAGAGTAGTGCACATAGCATCATTCAAGGCTTGGAGGATTGGTCTATTTTTGAAGTCCAACTGAAGGAATTATTTTTAAGGTAAGTTGTTAGGGGGGTCACAATTTTTCCATAATTTTGAACAAACTTGCGATAGTATCATGTTAAACCCAGGAAACCATGCAGACTTTTAATATTTTTTGGGCAAGGCCAATTCTACATAGCTTCAATTTTCCTAGGATCCAACCTTACACCATCCTTGCCAACAATATGACCCAGGTACTCAAATTCAAAGACACCAAAATAACATTTGGATTGTTTGAGAAAAATTTTGTGCATGGAGAGGAGATGGAGAACTTGATCTACATGGGTGAGATGGGTTGGCCATGTTTTACTATAAATAATAATTTCATCAAAGAAAACTAACACAAAGTGACAGGGGAAAGGATGAAAGACATGATTCGTGAGACTTTTAAAAGTGGAGGGAGCATTACAGAGACCAAAGGGCATTACCAAGAACTCATAGCGGCCCTCATGAGTGTGAAATTTCTTCTTGGGAATTTCTTCCTCTTTCATAAGTATTTGGTGGTAGCCATAATGGAGGTCGATTTTGGTAAAGTATTGAGCCCCACTAAGTTCATCTAGAAGGTCATATATGACGGGAATGGGGAATTTGTCCTTAATGGTAAGTTTGTTGAGGGCATGGAAATTAGGACAGATGCGCCAAGTTCCTTCCTTCATGAGAACCATGATAATAGGGGCAGAATAGGGGCTAGTTCCAAGATGAATAACACCCACTTGTAACAGTTTGTGGACAATTTTCTCATTTTAATTTTTTTGAGCAAAAGGATGACGATAAGGGAGAACATTGGGAGGAACACCTATCAGTATTAAAGGAATGGAATGATCATGGTCACCACAAGAGGGGGGAAGGACCTAGGTTGTTTGGAAAATAGTGTGATGGCGTGAAAGGATAGCTTGAAGGTTGGGATGTATCGGGGGTGTCTCAACTACTTGAATAGAATGGAGTTGGGCAATCATGCCAGAATGACCTTTTTTGAGTAACTTTTCCATGCGGTGGGAACTGATGATCTCCGAAGATCCTGCAGTAATGCCTTGGAATTTATATTGTTGGCCTTCCTGTTCGAATTTCATGGTTAACTCCTTAAATTCCATGAGTATGGGTCCTAGGGTGCATAACCATTCCGCATCAAGAACAATGTCACAACCACCCATGTCAATAGAAAACATGTGATATTTCAAGTTATATTGACCAATTTGTAAGCACACATTTTCACAACGCCCTACACATTTCATGGAATCACCATTGTCAATCATGATTTGAAAATTGTTGAAAACATTGATATAGTAATTGAATTCTTGGGAAAGGCGATGATGAATGAAATTATGAGTGCTGCCACTCTCAACTAGGATGATGAATTTCCTATGTTTAATGTAACCAATAAATTTGAGGGTTTGAGGAGTTGAAAAACTAGTGAGACCATGTAGTGAAATCAATGGTTCAACTTCAGGAGGATCAAAGGGTGGTGGAATATCATCGGTTGATGGTAGTGCTACATCAGATGAAACCTCAACATCTTCATCAGGAACATGATTGGAAATGACAATAAATTTTTTTTGTTCTTTACACTTGTGCCCTGGAAAGTTTTTATCATCAAAATTATAGAAAATACCCTTGAGTTGGCATTCATCCATTTCTACCCTTGTTAACTTGTGAACCTTGAGAGGAGTGGCCTAAGGGGAAAGGGGGATGGGTTTAGGTCGAGGGACAAAAGTGGGCTTTCTACTTTGGGCCAAGATGACCTATTATACCACCTTGGTACACTTAGTGGCTTCCAACCAAGTCTGAGGGCGAGCCATGATAACCTAGGCATGAATTTCATCCTTGAGGCCACTAATAAAAAATTCTCTGAAGAAAGCATCTATCATGCCCTTTGTTCAAAAAGTCAAATGATAAAAAGAAATGATATAATATTTCATTGTTCTAGATTGTTTCAACTTGGTTAGTTGTCCTAAATGGTGGGTGTCTGTGTAAAAGCATTCATACAACTCTGCAACAAACTGTGACCAAGAAACATACCCTTGGTGTACATTGTGACGTCATTGCCACCATTTCCATATTTTTGGATCCAAATAGAGAATTCCATAACGAATCTTGGTTAACTCATTAGTGATACCATATAGGGATAAATAATGTTCCATCTGTGTAACCTAGGCTTGTGGATCCAATCAATCAAATTTGTTGACCTCAACTCTAGGGAGATGGAGGTCACAAGGTAGGGAGTTGGAAGGAGATTGTAGAGTTTGGTTTGATTCAACACCTTCAGTAGAGAAAGGTGGTTTAAAGGAGGAAGGACCCTAGAATTCTTCTATGAATTCGTTGAGAGAAGAATGGACTTCAGTGATTTGGGTACCGAGATGGGCTTGGATGTAGTCCATTTTTTCATGAATGGTCGAAATGTCCCTATTTATTTGGGCCTGAAGGGAGGTAAGGTCAGTACTAAGTTTCTAATTCATTTCTTCTTGGCAGGTGGGAGCCATGAGTGGATGAGGAGTGGGCCACAGGTAAAAACAAAAAAAGTTAAAAATGAGAGGTATCACAACGATCAGGGAAAAAAAGGGGAATATGATGAGATAGGTCTCAAATAAGGGTGCGGGAAGGTAACAAAAAAGGTTAAAAATTATTGGTACCACAAAAATCAGGGAAAAAAGAGGAATCCAATGAGATAGGTCCCAAATATGGGTATGAGAAGGTTAAAAAAACTTTAAAACGTATAGGTATCACAACTATCAGGGGGAAAAGGGGAAATTCAACGAGATAGGTCTAAAATTAGGGTTTGGGGAGGTGAAAAAATTCAAAAATGATAGTTGTCAGTGATCTGGGATAAAAGAGGAATCCCATGAGATATTTCTCCAATAAGGGTGTTGGCAGGCCCCATATTTTTTTTTTCTCCTTTTTTCTCTCTTTCCCTCCTTTTTTTTTTTTTTTTTTAACTTCTCTAGGGTTTTATGAAAATATGAATAACACTTCAGTATAAAATTGACACAATTCTTTACAAGAAAAACTGAAATAAATGTATAGTAATTTTCACAACCTGAAAGCAGGAGGAAAGGTTAGAAGGCAATAGATCTTCTCTATTCCTTCTATGTTTGTAATTTTTGCAAACCAAATGCGAGAGGAAAGGTTGCAGGGAAATAGATCTTCTATGTTCCTTTTTTGTTTTGTTTCCATCCCAAGAGTTAGGGTTTTCAGGGTTCCTACAGACAAGGGTTTTCCCTGTGCTATAGCTCTCTGATATACATGTGGGGTCAAATAGTAGTACTTGGCCCAATATCTCAGGGCACTAACTAAGGAGGCTAGACCATACCCTTAGTCGTACTACTTGATTACCTAGGTATTAGAGAGTATCTTCCTAATTTTTGTTCTCGGTGGCACTATAATAGTCAGGAGGTCGATAGATTGATCTATGGAAAGTTTCAGGATAGCTAGGGGGTCTCCCGATATACCAGAGGTATGTGGAAGCACAAGTACGTATATAGGTATTATTTGATACGCTGCCACTTGAAGGGGTACCAACGGGGGTTACAAGGTGTCCAACAATGTGAGCTTAAGTACCTATTGTATTTATTGCATGTATGCTTCTCCAGTCATATATTTATGCACTAAATGACAGATCTTTGTAGTTTAAAGACACCAGAACACATCTCTACCCTAGAAAAAAAAATTGACCGACAAATCCTTCCAAGGAAATTTCTTTGATACTACTTGTTAAGCACCAGATCTATTATAATAGCATAAAATAGAAATATTGCAGTGAATTCCAGTGGAATAGCAACATAGAACATAAATATAGCAACGGTACAGAATAATATATGAAACCACAACACCAAAATAATACCTTTATTGATAGGAAACAATGTACGCTTGCCTCTTCGAGGGGAAACCTCCAACAAAGAAGATATCTATTACAATAATTCTCAATACAAAGCTTTATGATGCCTTTTACTCTTATTTATACTAATTATATCTTCTAAAAAACATTCTAGATGAAGATCTTTCCAGAAGAGGAAACTTCTATTAGGTCTTATTACATTGAAATGTTCATATTTATTAAATAGGCCTTATTAACTAATGTCAACCTTTATTACGTGGAAAATATATTATTCTATCTATGTGAGGGGTTATAGAGGTTAGGTCCCTAAAAAAAAGACACTTGTTGAGAAATCATTTCTCAAATGCTTATCAAGCACAAGGTCAATTTAAGCAAGTGTTGATATTATCCTCTCATTATTTTTTTGTGGGGTATGCATGTTAGGAAGCTTTAGTAGAATCGGAAAGTCCTCAGGGTGACACGTATTCTCCAAATTTTTGGGTGGAGGATGAAATATTGTATTTCCTACCCATATGTAGACACCAGACCCACAACTATTTTGGCCAGTCGTCAATTGTGAAGTGTTAACCATAGTTTTCTTTCCTAGGTTTTCACCCAAGAGACTACAAGGAGGAAGTGGGTGTGGTACTTGAGATAGATGCATAACATTTGTCTTCCCTACCCTAGAGGGTGCCCATCTTCATGAGGTTGCTTACACATTGGGTGATTGTTGCAAAGAGTTACCTTAGTTGTCTCTCACACCTTCACTAGTTGGACCTAAGCCCTTAGAATACTAGGTTGACTTTTGGATGACCCTTTTCATATCTTTACTAGTTCTAAACTTAATCACCTTGGCTAGTGTTTGGAAGAGTGTGTTTGGTTGGATGAATCTTAGAGAGTCTTTTATAGGTGTGTGTTTATTGTAATGTTTCAACCCCATTGAAGGCCTGATATATATATATATATATATATTGAATCATAAGCTATCAACCAAAGGGGACCCTTGTGATTTTCCTTTGTTTGGAAAACTGGTACCCTTCTAATGGCTACCTTGAATCTTCCTAGATTCATTTTTGGATTTTCATCTTGGTTATTTTCCACTCCAAATGTCCCTAATGCTCCTAATTCTTCTCAAGTAAGAACCTTATATCAAAGACATGAAACCAAATTGGACTCCTTGCTTTCTTTACAAGTTAAATCAATTCTTCTTGTAATTTATCTGGAAAAAGTGTTCTCCATAACTTGCCTAGTACCTAGGAGTTTAATAAGGATAAGAATAGGAAGAACAACAAGAATAAGAGAATACAAGGGGATAAGCCACCAACCAATGTAAATCATGTTGGGGGAAAACCACTATCCAATGAAAATCATGTTGGGGGCAAGTAACCAATCAATGCGAGTAATGTTGGGGACATTGATACTATTGAGAAACCTATATGAATATAATGTAAGCTTAAGTTACCTTATAGGATTTTCAAGGGATACCATCTTATGCATATATTTCTTTCCAATCTAGAGGTATAGAGAGTATGGTCCTCACCTTAAGGATCTTTTGTTCCCAAAATAATTATGGTTCTCCAACATTCGATTCAACCATTGGTTGATGAAGTGGTTAAGTTGATGCAATGTTTGGTCTATCCTAATCTCTTCTTAGAGAGTGATATGGCTACTACTAAAGTTTTATTTACTATGTTAATTAATTGGGTTGGTTTTCATTGATGTCATCCCTTGAAGAAAGTCTAGTAGCACAAAGGTTTGGGTAATGGACCCAAGTTTGTTTGATGTATAATGGTATGACTTTTGATATATTTTTAGGTAATACTATTATATATGGATATTACATGTCATTCCATTTCTGGTGGTATGTGGAATGTCACATAACTCCTCACAGTTTGAGAGTTATGGCCTTACGAAGTTGGAGGACCCTCATATGTTGGCTTGAAGCCCCAAAAGGTCAAAGAAGTCAAAGTGCTAGCAAAGAATAAATTATTTAAATATTAAAGTAAAGTGACAAAGTCAAAGATGATTATTTAAATAATAAAGTGAAGTGACAAAGTCAAAAAGGATTATTTAAATAATAAAGTGAAGTGACAAAGTCAAAGTCAAAGAGGATTATCTAAATAATAAAGTGAAGTGACAAAGTCAAAGAGGATTATTTAAATAATAAAGTGAAGTGACAAAGTCAATGAGGATTATTTAAATAATAAAGTATATGGAGAAATTTCTAATTATGGAAAGTGGTTAGAAGTGGGTTAGCCCTAAAATAAGGAAATTAGGTTAAGATGATTAAAAGGTAACCCCTTGAGGAAGCTACATGAAAGTATAAATAAGAGGCAAGGCTCTCTCATTTTAAATCACACTTGAGAATATTGAATATCTACAGGTGATTGAGGTAACCAAAGGATATCTAAGCCGAATTTCAGAGGGAAGGTGAAGTAAAGAAGGTCGAAATTCAAGGGAGGATAAATTCTTTTGATGATGCTTTTTAAGGTATGTTATTTACATGTCATATCACCATTTTTTCAATAACGTTTTTTCTAGAATGATTCGGACCATGAAATTGGGAGGACATTGAGGAAACACATCCAAGTAGTTGTGGTATGAATTTCAACTTGTGGGTCGTTGTATTTTTGGAGTTACAATCCGTGGAAAATAGGGTTTGTGGCTAGTCCTGAAACTAGTCTAAAACAAGTGATTCAGGTAAAAACAACATAATGGCTTCATAACAGATCCAAATTCAGTAAGACCAAATGTGTTGGTTAGCGTACATTCTTTAGTATTCTGTGTAAAAGTTTCATATCCATACAAAAAATATTTTGTGTGGGGCACGCTCTACAAGTTCGCCCTCTAAAATAAGCCAGAATTCAACAAGGTATGCTATTTTTTCTATAAATCCTTTTCTGAGAGGTTCCAAGTAGTGACACCTAGAGGAATTGCATAAAACACATTGAAGAACATTTTGTACTATTTTCAAATCTTTATTCATTACAAGTACATAGTTATGATTATTTCACGTTAGGGTTGTTGACTAATCCAAAACTAGTCATGTGAGACTAAAGTAAAGTTTGATGAGAATGTTTGTCTCTTATTGTTAAAGTTAAGGAAGGTTTGCAGGTTGAGGCACAGGTTGGTTGGTACAAGCTTCGAAATATTTATGAAGTAGATTCAAAAGTCAAAGTAGCAAAGCTTCAAACTTACAGAGGTCAGTTCGAGCAACAAAATATGAAGGAAGATGAAAATATTGCATCTTACTTTTTACGAGTCAATGAAATAGTAAATGAAATCTTGGGATTGGGAGAAGAAATCAAAGAATCTATAATTGTTCAAAAGTTACTAAGATCTCTTCCTATGAGATTTGACCCTAAGATATCAGCACTAGAAGAAAGAGCAGATCTAAAATCAATAAGCATGGACGGCCTACAAGGAATCTTCACAGCATATGAAATGAGAACTGAACAGAAAAATCCATATATAAAAGAAGCATCCTTCAAAGCATCCAAAAGGTCAAAGAAAAAGGGAAAGAAAAAATAAAAATAACATAGCATCCAACTTTTTCAGAAGATTGAACAAGGGAAGATGATGAAGAAGCGACCAACTTTGTCAGAAGATTGAACAAGGAAAACAACGAAAGGTATAGAGGTAAGTTTCCTTTGATTTGTTTTAATTGTGATGGTATTGGTCATTTTTCTAACAAATGTCCTCATAAGAAAAATAGAAATGATGAAGGTTACTCAAATATAAAACAAACATATAAAGGAAAAAGAACCATAAAGAAAGTTTTCAAGAAAAGCTTATGCACCCAAGAAGAAATCTCATCATAAGATGAAGATGAAGTCAGTGATAGTGAGACAGAAAGAGTTCTATTCATGGTAGTATAAGACTCTGATAAATAAGACTCTGAATAAGAATATGAAGAGGTCGAAGAATAATATGAAGAGGTAGAAGAAGAATATGAAGAGGCAGAAGTTGACTACCGAGAAGAATTTTTGTGTTCCATAGAATTTATCAGAAGAGAAAAGAAAAAAAACAAGAAACTACAAGCGAAACTAGACAAGAAATAAGACTCTCAGGAACGAGAACAAATGATCACAAATTTGAAGGTTCAAATTGAAGAAGATAAAATAATTGAAGAAGCACTCAAAGAACATCTAGAAGGAAGAGACAAGATCATTGGAAATTTGGAAGCAGAAATTGTCACATTAAGAAAATATCTTCAAAAGAAAAATATGCAGAACAACTCAAAATTTTTGAAAGACATTATCAGCAGTCAAAAACCTCATCATGACAAGTTTGAACTTGGATACTATCATAAATAAAAGGGATCAATATCCAAAACAACAGAACAAGGAACATATCCAAAAATCTATGCAGAAACAATCAAAGGGGATAGGAATGTCTACAAAGAAAATTACAGGGGCACTCCTCCATGCTCCAAAAATATTAAAGTGTATTGGATGGACGTAAAATCATCTTTTCTTAATGGGGAACTTGAATAGGAAGTCTACATTGAACAACCAAAAGGATTTGAGTTGTTATAGAATGCATATTATGTGTGTAAATTAAATAAGGCCTTGTATGGTCTAAAACAAGCTCCTAGAGCATGGTACTCTAGACTGGATAAATATCTACAGTAGGCAGGGTTCAGAAAAGGAAGTGCAGAAAACAACCTCTACATCAAGGTAACTCAATAGAGTATTTTATTAATTGAAGTTTATGTTGATGATGTTATTTTTGGAAGTATTGATGATAGGTTAAGCCAGGAATTTGCAAAGGACATGCAAAACAAATTTGAAATGTCATTACTTGGAGAACTATCCTTGTTTTTGGGTCTTCAGATACATCAAAGAAACCAAGGAATTTTTATTTCTCAAACCAATTATATCAGAAAAATGCTAAAGAGGTTTGGAATGGAAGATTGCAAACCAGTTATCACTCACATGAAAACCAATTGCAAGTTGAGCAAAGATGATGATTCAAAGTCTACAGATTAGAGGCAATACAGGTCAATGATTGGTAGCCTACTATATGTGAAAACATCCAGACCATATGTAATGCAGGCAATTGGACAAGTAGCATGATTTCAAGCAGCACCAAAGGAATCACATGTATTAGCAGTGAAGAGGATTTTCAGGTATCTCAAAGGAACAAAAGAGTTTGGATTATGGTATCTAAAAGGAAAGGATCTATCACTTATTACCTACACAGATGCAGATTGGGAAGGTTACATTGATGACCGATGAAGCACCAGTGGAGCAAATTTCTACTTGGGTTAGTGTTTAGTATCATAGCTAAGCAAGAAACAATCATCAATATCTTTATTTACAGCCGAGGCAGATATATTGTAGTAGCAACATGTTGTACACAGGTTATATGGATGGAACAAATTTTGACAGATATACAGGTTGAGTTTGATGAGCCCATTCCAATCTATTGTGATAATACAAGCGCCATCAGTATCTCAAAGAACCTAGTGATGCAGTCCAAGACGAAGCACATTCCAATCAAGTATCACTTTCTACAGGAACAGGTTGCAAAAACGAACATCAGAGTTGAATATGTGGGCACAAAAGAACAAGTGGAAGACATATTTACAAAATCGCTTCCATGGGAAGCCTTTGAGTATCTTCTCCAGAGACTCAAAGTTATTTCTACTCCAAAATGAATGCTTTTGAATGATTATCTTATATGTCTTAGATGTACATGAGGAAGCACCATAAAGAGGATAGTTCAAGTTGGGAGATTAGACGAATCAGTTAGGGGGACCAAACCTGGATGGAAATATACCTTTTCCATTGATGAAAAAGAGGGGAGATTTATTAGATGCATAGGACAGAGGCATGGTTCCAAGAGGAGTGTTGGTCACATAGATGCAGGCATGGTTCCAGGGGGAGAATGAGTGATATGATTTCAGTATTGCATCAGAGTGTTTCCATCAATACCAAAGGGGGATATTGTTGATTAATTGGTTTCGTTGTCACTGATGTCAACCCTTGAAGAAATTGTGGTAGCGAATTCCGATAGCACAAAGGTTTGGGTAATGGACCTAAGTTTGTTTGATGTATAATGGTATGAGTTTTGATATATTTACAGGTAAGACTATTCTAGATGGATAGTACATGTCATGTCATTTCTGGTGGTATGTGGAACATCACATAACTCCTCATGGTTTGAGAGTTATGGCCTTACGAAGTTGGAGGACCCTCATATGTTGGCTTGAAGCCCCAAAAGGTCAAAGAATTTAAAGTGCTTGCAAAGAATAATTTATTTAAATGATAAAGTGAAGTGACAAATTCAAAGAGGATTATTTAAATAATAAAGTGAAGTGACAAAGTCAAAAAGGATTCTTTAAATAATAAAGTGAAGTGACAAAGTCAAAGAGGATTCTTTAAATAATAAAGTGAAGTGACAAATTTAAAGAGGATTATTTAAATAATAAAGTGAAATGACAAAGTCAAAGAGGATTATTTAAATAATAAAGTGAAGTGACAAAGTCAAGGAGGATTATTTAAATAATAAAGTGAAGTGACAAAGTCAAGGAGAATTATTTAAATAACAAAGTAAATGGAGAACTTTATAATTATGGAAAGTGATTAGAAGTGGGTTAGCCCTAAAATAAGGAAATTAGGTTAAGATGGTTAAAAGGTAACCCCTTGAGGAAGATACATGAAAGTATAAATAAGAGACAAGGCTCTCTCATTATAAATAACACTTGAGCATATTGAATATCTATAGGTGACTAAGGTAACCAAAGGATATCTAAGCCAAATTTCAAAGGGAAGGTGAAGTAAAGAAGGTCGAAATTCAAGGGAGGATAAATTCTTTTGATGATGCTTCCTAAGGTATGTTATTTACAGGTCATCTCACCATTTTCACAAAAACTTTTTTTACAGAATGATTCAGACCATGAAATTGGGAGGCCATTGAGGCAACATATCCAAGTAGTTGTGGTACAAATTTCATCTTGTGGTTCGTTTTATTTTTGGAGTTACACTCCGTGGAAAATAGGGTTTGTGGCTAATCCTGAAACTAGTCTAAGTCAGGTGTTTCGGGTAAAAATGTCATAACATTTTCATAACAAATCCAAATTCAGTAAGTCAAAATGTGTTGATTATTGTACATTCTGTAGTATTCTATGTAAAATTTTTAGATCCATACAACAAATATTCCTTGTGGGGCACGCTCTACAAGTTTGCTCTCTAGAATAAACCAGAATTCAACAAGGTATGCTATTTTTGCTATAACTCATTTTGTGAGAGGTTACAAGTAGTGACACCTGGATGAATTGCATAAAACACATTCAAGAACATTGTGTACTATTTTCAAATATTTATTCGTTACAAGTACATAGTTATGATTATTTCACATTAGGGTTGTTGACTAATTCAAAACTAGTCATGTGAGACTAAAGTAAAGTTTGATGAGAATGCTAGTCTCTTGTTGTTAATGTTAAGGAATGTTTGCAGGTTGAGGTACAGTTCGGTGCATTGTTAATGCAATTTTTTATGATACAGGTTGATTACAGGTTGAGGTATAGGTTGATGCATGGTTGATGCATGGTTCGGGTCATTAGTACAGGTTGTTTGGTGCAGGTTGATTGGTATAGGTTTACAACAATATATCTCACAGTGATAGTGTGACAGTGGTTCCATCATTCTACTTATACGTTAGGGTGGTTGGACGGGGCAAGGACAAGTGGTTATAGCCACCTTTCGTTTGTAGTCGGAGAACAGAGGGGGTTGTAGCCTCCTTCTGGTTGTAGCCAGAGAATTGGGTATTTGGAGCTTCCCTCAGGTTGTAGCCTGAGAAACTAGGGGGTTGGAGCCTCCTTCCAGTTACAGCTGGAAAACAAAGGAAGTTGGTGCTTCCAATGAATGTAATTATTCTATACATATAAGAAAAATCATTATGTGGTTTTCTCCCGCTTTGGATTTCCACATAAAAACACTGGTGTACTGTGTATGTGTATGATTGTTCATTTGCTCATTGTTTATTTACTCTGAAAATATTGAATGATAATGCTACATTGATATAACACTTGCATTATATGGTTAAAAAGGATTAGATTGCTCTATTACTGATTCACCCCCTTCTCAGTAATCCAACATACTACTAGTTGAAAACCTTCAATACAAGGGGGATTTCCATTCACTTCAAATGTATTCCCTCTAATATCTAGGATTGTTTCCTTTGATTAGGATAGTATAGCTAGGCCTTTCCTTCCTTCTTCTACAACCTTCCAAACAATGGTTGAAATTAATTCATGCACAGTTAATTGATGTATTGTAAATTAAGGAACCTTTTTTAGTATTGTATCCTTATTTACTTGGAAATGTTAGGGTTCTCCCAACCTTGTGTCAGTCGCTAATAAACTTTTGGCTTTTGATAGAAAAACTAGTGATAGTGAACCCTTGGGAATTCTTCCTCAATTTTCGATTTCATCGGGAGGACTGAATTTCTTAGTCAATTTTATATTTATGGAGGGCCCATTGGACCTCAAAATTATACTTGGGTGTGATTATGTATATGTTATGAATGTTATGGTGTGTATATTATTTTGTATGATGCATTTTCCTCACAATGGAAGCATTATGATTGTTTATCAACTAAAATTTTGTTATCCCCAACCTTGTTCAATTATAGACCATGTAACCCATTTCTCTAATTGTTTGAGTGTTCCAATAGACATTACTCCACCACAAGTGTATTATGTGGCCTCATATCCCATGCATTCAATTTCTACTAAGAAAGACCCTCTACAATCATGCTTTCATTCTTGGAACATGGTCTTGGCAATTGACTAGGATAGGCACTGGAGCCTATTCTCCCCCTATTGGTCCATGTGAATTCGTTCACATATGTTCTCTCTAGGATGATATTCTTCCCTAGGATGAAACTCTCCTAAAGGATATGATCAATTTTTACATTACTTCATATATTTATTTCCTTTTCAAAGATTACATTCTTAGATTGGACCCATTTGCAATCAAATCTACTCTAATTTTACTTCTGAGTTTGATTTCTTCGATTATAAATTCTATGACATTGAAATTCCTAAATATTTCCACTATTGTTGAGCTGCAAGTCAATATTTCTTTTGATCTTTATTTTCCTAGTCATACTAATCTAAGAGAATCCAGAATGCTCAAAGAATGATTATGTCAAATGTTTTTGAAAATGACTTCATTGCATATAGATTGACCATAACTTTCCAACGATGCATGAATTCCCTCAAACGAACATTGTATGAGAAAGTTATAGCCTTTCAAAGTTTCAAAAAAAAAAAAAGGGAAAAATGATGACATGGAAGTCTGTACAGATGACATCAGCATACTTATGTGGAAGTACGATAGAATACCACATGACATCTGTTGGAAACTTGGTTAATACTGAGAGGGGGGCGGTGAATCAGTATTGATTAATTATTTAAACTTTTAATGATTTAACTTATTAACAACAATTGATCAACAACAATAAACTTGAATATAAAATCAATACAATAATACAAGTTACAATAATGATTGGGAGACACCAATCTCCTTGTTTAGGGCTTCAACCATAGGAAGCACTAACTCTCTTGTTTTAGGGAACCAACCCTAGGAAGCACCAACTCCCATGTTTTAGGGCACCAAACCTATGAAGCACCAATTCCTTTGTTTAGGGCACCAACCCTAGGAAGTACCAACTCCCTTATTTAGGGCACCAACCCTAGGAAGCACCAACTTCCTGCCTTCAAACTTTAATCAGTAAAGGACATTAGTCCTTCGTTGCTCCACCCTTCCACCCTTGTTACATAAATATCTTGTATTTATTCCTTGGACTCTTCTATGCCTTTAGATATTCTATGTAAAACCCACATAGACACTTCCCTTTCACCTCATTTTTCTTCTTATATACTTTCCAAAAGGTATAAGGTTGAACCATTGTGTCTTTTAGTAATGAAACATTTCACCCCTTCATTTAATTAACACAATTGGTGATTTCATTAATTGATTTCCGTACACAAAATTAGACATTGATTTTTTACGAGGATTCTAGAGTACAGGAAATGAATTTTACAATTCTACAACATGGGTTTTGTGTAGAACATTCCCAATTAGTTGACGTGAGGGAAATTTCACAAGAACTATGCAAGGTTTCTGGTACAGGGGGTTATTTGAAATAAACTTGCACATATTTCCTTTTTCCGTCAGATGCCAGATCGATTTCATTGCATTTTACCTTTTCATGAATGTCTAAATCGACATCCACATATATCCTTTGTTGGTGACTATTTAAATTCAACTTGTAAACATTTTACTTTATGGTGAATATTAAAATGAGTTCCCTCTCAGGTGCTAGTCACTAAAGAATCGACTTGGTCTTCACCCTTTTTCGTATTTGCTTCCTCATTCGACCAACAAACATCTTTTTGGTTGACTCAACTAGGAGAAATTTCGACTTGAGTATTTCGATTCTAGTCCACCCAACTTGCTTCAGCCTATAACCTGACTTGTATCTCCCAATTTAAGTTTTCTTTGACTTTGACCTTTAGGTTACTTCTTTCTTGGACTGAATTGACTAAGAAGGAAACCAACTTGAGAGATTCGACTTTGGTCGTCCCGAATTGAATTTCTCGACTCAATTTTCTTTCGACTTCGACC
Organism: Picea engelmannii; assembly: GCA_009831015.1. Lineage (NCBI taxonomy): Eukaryota > Viridiplantae > Streptophyta > Pinopsida > Pinales > Pinaceae > Picea > Picea engelmannii. The sequence goes on from ML777003.1 coordinate 327,414, forward strand.
TTCGGGGTAATTTACTTCACTTCTACTTGGACCGAATCGACTTAGAAGAAAACCGACTTGTGTAATTCAACTTTGGTCATCCCGACTTGCTTTGGTTTCAACTTCGAATTTGGTTTCGATCTTCTACTTCTTCGATTTTGACTTCTTATACTTTTTTGACTTCAACCTCTTCGATTTCGACCACCAATTTCTTTGACTTCGACCTTCGAATTTTTCAAATTCTTGTTGAGATGTTTATACCAGACTTATTGACTTTGTGACTATACTGATGCCCATACTAATATTATTTGACATCAAATCCAACACTATAACACCATGTCCAACATTCGTATTTATGATTTGTATGCATCCATATTGGATTCTCTATTTACCCTTTTTGTCTCGACAATTTCTTCACAGTTTTTTTTTGTGCATGGATGTTAATGACACAATCCACCATAAACCATATTTATATTAGGGTGATTTCATCAACTTCACGCAATATAAAATGAGTGCATCAAGATCATACAATATATTAGTCAATATTATCTTTCTACTTATATTCAAGTCAACTTCATAACATTATGTCCAATATTGACAATTCTTGACATTCAAGTCATATTCATAAAATTATGTCCAATATTGACAATGCTTCTTAAACCAATCAATCAATGATACTTCACCTATCTATCAAGGTTGACATCAATGACAACCAAATTGTCAACAATCTCCCCCTTTGTTATTGATGGCAACCTAGTAAAACATTCTTACTCCCCTTATGAATGTATTCTGCATTTTGAGTTCTGTGAGATGACTTTGTTTTACTATTTATCTCTCCCCCTTTGACAAAAATGATAAAGGGAATATTTCTCTTCTCCCCTTGAGATGATGCTCCCCCTTAGGCGATGCTTCCCCTATTTTTGTTCCATTTGTTTTGGAAATTGTTTTACTGTCTATCTGTCCCCCTTTCTCAACATATGTCACATTAATGCTTCTATCATAGTCATTTGATTATGTAGTAACCAACTTCAACTTATAACTTCTTAGAAACACAATTAAATTGGTCATATCATCTTCTGATGTAGTGTTGCCTTAGATACTTGAGACATGTTTTAGTGTTGCCATGATACTTTAAAGTATAGTCATCTTCTAACCATGTTGTTTCAATGATGCATTGGATATGTTTTAGTTATGTTTCCCTTCAGCTTCCTTCAAGAGCATGCCAATATTATACAAATGTTTCTCAAGGACTATCATTATTTTCTTTCAGACTGCTCCCAATTTCTTAATGATGCTAGTCATCTATTCATCCATTTGTAACCCAAGATCCTCTTTATTGGTTTCTAATTATTTTGAGAATACCTCATTGGGTCTAGATCATATCATACTTTAGTATAATTTGTAGCATTAGTACTTACTCCAAATCATACTGCACATTCCTTGCTCTTTCCTTTGTCTTTTTGACTTCAAGTTTTAGATATACAAACAATGATGGAAATTTTGTTTTTCCACATTTATGATTTCCCTCAACCAAGAGTAACATTCCTGAGTAACATTTTATGTTCTTCAACACTCATAAGGTCATCACTAGGAATGTTAAGAACCCAATACTGAATACAAAAGCACCACAACAGATATAGAAGAACAATATAGAAAAACACAACTTTATTATATCAAAACCCTTAAGGTAGGGCAACACCATACAATGGATTCTGTTATGGAAGGGATCCTCTCTTGTTCACTTGCTTCTTCAAGGGGGCAACCTCCTAATGAGCTTCAGCTCCAAATACAATAATTCTCTTCATGTCTCATTACATTGTTTGAACCCCTTTATATAGTGCTACCATCACCTAAGAAAATTCTAGAGGAGGAATCTTCTAGAAGTAGAACCTTCTAAGAAGTCCTCTTACATTTATTATATCTAACTACCATAGTGGGCCTTATTTAATAATATAGTGGACCTATTCCACCTTACATTGAATGAACTCCACTATTATAACTATGGGCCCTCTGGACCCCCCCCACTACCTTTCTAGCTACCTTACATTCCATCCCCCTTATGAAAGCGTTGTCCTCAATGCTTGATGTACAACCATATACCAGGGTCCCATGGATAATTGTGGACCATAATGCTAAAGAAGACTGAAGAACCAAGGTCCCATGTAGAAAGAAAATCCACCATGCTAAAGTAGTCCAACCGCCATTGTAATCCCGGGTCCCATGTCCAAGTTCTCAAGTGAACTCCCCATGGAAGATTTTGGAACCCAATAACCAACTCCAAATGATGCTCCAAATACTGACACCTATCATGTGGATCTAAATAAGAAGATCCATCCACATAGTGGAAAAGGGTCATAGAAGAATATGGAATGAATAATACCACTGTAGAATATGTAGATTGAACGTTGGTAACTAGCTCATGATGTGGGACATTGATGTTCTCTACAGAAGGTGGAGTAGAGTCATCAAATAAAATATGAAAGTGGTTGTCATCCCATAAATGACAACTATCCATATACCAATCATCACAATCTGCCTCAAAATCATACCAATCATATATTTATTGATTATATTCATCCCTTAGGCCCTCCATAAGAAATCTCTCTTGCATTTTATTCAATGAATCTTGAATACTACGAAAACTATCATTGAGGCCGTCTATGAGGCTATCTGTGAAGCTGACTGTGAGGCCATGTACAAATGCATCCAATCTATCATCCAATGTGTGAAACAATTGAGATTTGAATGATTCAAGAATTTCTTTCAGGGTTTGAGAGGAAATAGCCATCTGAGCACCCTATGACCTCTTCATTCCTGCAGCCGTCATGAAAAAACCCAAAAAATAGACCCAATAAGTTTTGGCAGAAAATCACGGTTTTTTTTGGAAAAATCCTAAAAAACTGTTAAAGTTAAAATGCTCATAACTTCACTTCCCGAACTCCGTTTCGGCTGATTTGTTTTTTTAAATTGGGTCAAATTGTGAGAGGAACTCAGATATGTAATTTTTTTGAGAAAATTTGGCCTCTAGCTGCTACAGAAATAAAAACAAATTGCACCGTCGTCCACGGAAAAAACCTTGAAAATTTTCATATTTTAAAACTTCAATATCTTGACCTTTCGGACTCCGTTTCGGACGATTTTACTTTTCAACTTGGGTGTTTTTCTGAGAGGAACTCATATATACAACCTGTTTCTACAAAGTTTACACATAAATATGCCAAAAAGTTTTGGAATGTCGCGACCCTCTTTTTTCTTCTCCGAAAAACAAATCTGCAAAAATAAAAAATATTTGCCCACAATGTCTGCCAAGGAAAGTGCTCTGATACCACTTGTTAAGAACCCAATACTGAATAAAAAAGAACCACAACAGATATAGAAGAACAATATAGAAAAACACAACTTTATTATATCAAAACCCTTGAGGTAGGGCAACACCATACAATGGATCATGTTATGGAAGAGATCATCTCCTGTTCACTTGCCTCTTCGAGGGGGAAACCTCCTAATGAGCTTCAGATCCAAATACAATAATTCTCTTCATGTATCATTACATTTATTGAACCCCTTTATATAGTGCTACCATCACCTAAGAAAATTCTATAGGAGGAATCTTCTAGAAGTAGAACCTTCTAAGAAGTCCTCTTACATTTATTATAACTAATTACCCATTTATTATATCTAACTACTGTAGTGGGCCTTATTTAATAATATAGTGGACCTAGTACACCTTACATTGAATGACCACCACTATTATCACTATGGGCCCTCTGGCCCCCCCCACTACCTCTCTAGCTACCTTACAAGGAACAACCTTAAGTCTTCCATGAATCCTCCATTTCTTATGTTCGTATTTTTTGTTGAGGAGGAGCTCCAGTAGATCATCAAAATAGCATTGGAAAACTTCTGAGATCATCATCACTCAATTCTTCTGGTTGGTCTACTATTGAAGATTCATCATCATCATCATTATTTTGTGTAACAAAAACTTCTTCATCTTCTTCTTTAGAATTTTCCTTTTCCATTTTTCTTTCATTGTCTAGTGGACTATTGATTTGCAGGACATCATAAAGAACTACAATTATGTCATATTATTCTTTAGGAACTTTCCTTTCTTGAGCTTGGTTCACTTTATATGCAAACCTCTGATTTTATATTCCTTATTAGAAGCTTTACCTTCCATTCTCCTAATATTAACTTCAGCAATTTTAGGTGCAATATATTCATCATTTTTCTTGTTTTGTACTTCAAATTTTCTTTTCCATATCTTCTTATTATTTTTGTTAGAGTTTTCTATCTTCAAGGATTGCATTGGTAATCTACATTCACTGGATTTATGGTCATAGTTGTTGCACCTTTGGAATTCAACATTGAGATTTTGTAATGGAGAGAAAGAGTTGTAGTTTCTTTTCTCGGTATTAAACTTCTTACTTCTTTGGAAATTATTTGGATTGTACTTTCCATATGCTTTACAATGTACTGCTTTGTGTCCAAAATTATTCCAAGAATACCAATGTCCAAGGAAGATATGATGATATATGTTAGAGGGATTTATTTTGGTGATTGCATTCTTCTTGTCATATCTTTCTTTAGTAAGGGGTGTTGATTTTTGTTTATTTGGGACGGTATCCAATGGAATCATGCTTACCTCATTATATTCTCTTCTTAAGGATATTTTAAGATCATCTACATAACTGATTGGTCTTTTGACAGATCCTTGTGATGTAGAAGTTGATTCTTGGGTATATCCCAAACAAGTCTTGTTTTTTGGTGACCTCTGAATACTGATAATTTCATCCAAGATTTTTGAACTATTTTCAAATTTTGATCCATTCTTTTCTTTCTCAAGTTCACCTTTTAGCAACTCAATTTCAGCTTCTAGCTTCTCACATACTTGTTCTCTATCATTGAGTTGATTTAAAATGATTTCTTCAATTATTTTATCTTCTAGGAGTTGAGACTTCAAATCATTGATTATCTGTTATGATTCTTTGATGGTTCTTTATGCATCTACTTATGTTGATTTATGTGCTTCTTCAAACTCTTGAAGTTGTGCCCTTAGTAGCTTGTTCTTCTTTTTATATTTTCTTATTTCCTTCAGAGCACTAACCAGCTCTGCTTCTAGGTCTATTTCTCCTTCGAATTCATAGTTTACTTCATCATCTACAATATTATCTTGAGTTTTCATTCCCATAAATAGAAGTTATGAATATTCATCTTCACTTTCTTCATAAGAGTTTATGTCCTCTTTGGTGTAGAGATTCTTCTTATGTTTGTAGTATTTCCTTTTGTTCTTTTTCTTACCCTTTGTATATTCTTTATGATTCTGAATTTCCTCATCATCACTATCCTCCTTCTTGGGATATGGACATTTGTTATCAAAGTGTCCAACTTTTCCACATTCGAAGCATATCAGAGGAAACTTTCCCTTGTATTTACCAGTCCCTTTCTTGAGTTTGTTCATAAACTTAGCTACATCTTCATTAGATATATCTGATAAATATTCATTAGGTACCTACTCCTTCTTCTTCCTTTATTTTGATGCCTTGAAGGCAGTTTCAGCTTTTGCTGGTTTTTCTTATCCTTTTCTCATCTCATATGCTATAAGGATCCCATGTAGTTCATCTACTGTGAGCTTATCAAGATCTGGTTTGTCTTCAAGGGTAGAAATTTTTGCATCATACCTCATAGGTAATGATCTTTTGGACAATGGTTTTGTCTTTGATTTCTTCCCCTAATGCTCCAATTGAATTGAAAATTTCATCAACTCTTTGAAAATATTCAGCTATGTCTTCTTCCTCTTTCATTTTCAAATTTTCAAATTGAATTATATAGGTTTGTAGTTTATCTTCATTGACTTTGTTGTCTCCTTCATATATGACCTTCAGTTTTTCCCAGATCTCTTTTGATGACTTACAGTGCATTACGTTTACAAATATAGGGTTGGTTAATCCTCCTAGAATAACATTGACTTCTCTTGAATTGTCATTGCATAACTTCTTTGCAGCAGTATTAGTAGGTGGGGTATATGGTGTAGTATAACCACTTTCAACAAATTTCCAAACATCACATCCAAGGGCCATGAGATAACTTTTCATTATCACACTCCATAATGCATAATCATTCCCTTTGAACAAGGGTGCTTTGTTGGAAGACGATCCCTCTTGGTAATCCATTGCTTCAGAATCTACCTTCTAGTTGTTAGACTGTGCAGAAGGCACCTACTCTCATACCAAAGTTGTTAGACTGTGCAGAAGGCACCTACTCTCATACCAATTGTTGGAAACTTTGTCAATACTGAGAGGGGGTGAATCAATATTGATTAATTATTTAAACTTTTAATAATTTTAACTTATTAACAATAATTGATCAACAACAGTAAACTTGAATATAAAATCAATACAATAATACAAGTTACAATAATGATTGGAAGACACCAATATCCTTGTTCGGAGATTCAACCATAGGAAGCAAAAACTCCTTTGTTTTAGGGGACCAACCCTAGGAAGCACCAACTCCCTTGTTTTAGGGCACCCACCCTATGAAGCACCAACTGCTTTGAAGAAACCCTAGGAAGTACCAACTCCCTTATTTAGGGCACCAACCCTAGGAAGCACCAACTTCCTATCTTCAAAATTTAATCAGTAAAGGACATTAGTCCTTCCTTGCTCCACCCTTCCACCCTGGTTACATAAGTATATTGTATTCCTTCCTTGGACTCTGCTAGGCCTTTAGATATTCTATGTAAAACCCACAGAGACACATTCCTTTCACCTTGTTTGTCTTATTATATACTTTCCAAAAGTTATAAGGTTGAACAATTATGTATTTTAGTAATGAAACATTGCACCCCTTCATTTAATTAATACAACTGGTGATTTCATTAATTGATTTTTGTACACAAAATTAGACATTGATTTCGTATGAAGATTTTGGAGTGCTGGAAATGAATTTTACAATTCTACAACATGGGTTTTGTGCAGAACATGCCCAATTAGTCGACATGTGATAATTTTCCCTAGAACATGTGCGAGGTGGTCGTTACAAGTGGTTCTTTGAAAGCAACTTTCCCATATTTCCCTTTCATTGTCGGAGACCATATCGACTTCAGTGCATTTTACATTTTCATGAATGTCTAAATTGACCTCCACATATCTCCTTTGTTGGTGACTATTTAAACTCAACTTGTAAACATTTTACTTGATGGTGGATATTAAAATCAATTCCCTCTCAGCTGCTAGTCACTAAAGATTTGACTTGGTCTTCCCCATTTTTTCATATTTGCTTCCTCATTCGACTGACAAACATCTTTTTTGTTGACTCAACTAGGAGAAATTTTGACTTGAGTATTTTGATTTTGTTCCACCCAACTTGCTTCAGCCTTGACCCGACTTGTATTTCCCAATTTAAGTTTTCTTCGAATTCGACCTTTAGGTTACTTCATTCTTGGACTGACTTGACTAAGAAGAAAACCGACTTGAGATATTTTACTTTGGTCGTCCCGATTTTCTTTGGCCAACTTGAATTTCCTGACTCAATTTTCTTTCGACTTCGACCTTCAGGGTAATTTACTTCACTTCTACTTGAACCGACTCAACTTAGAAGAAAACTGACTTATGTAATTCAAATTTGGTCGTCCCGACTTGCTTCGGTTTTAACTTCGACTTCGGCTTTGATCTTCGACTTCTTCGATTTCGACTTCTTCTACTTATCCAACTTTGACCTTCGACTTCTTTGACCTCTTCGATTTCGACTTTCGATTTCGATCACCGATTTCTTTGACTTCGAACTTTGACTTTTTCAACTTCTTGTTGAGATGTTTATACCAGACTTCTTGACTCTTTGACTATATGGATGCCCATACTAATCTTATTTAACATCAATGCCAACACTATAACACCATGTCCAACATTATTATTTGTGATTTGTATGCATCTATATTGGATTCTCCATTTACCCTTTTTATCTGGATAATTTCTTCACAGTTTCTTTTTGTGCATGGATGTTAATGACACAATCCACCATAAACCATATTTCCATTAGGGTGATTTCATCAACCTGATACAATATAGGATGAGTGCATCAAGTGTATACAATATATTAGTCAATATTATCTTTCCATTGATATTCAAGTCAACTTCATAACATTATGTCCAATATTGGCAATTCTTGACATTCAACTCATATTCATAACATTATGTCCAATATTGACAATGCTTATCAAACCAATCAATCAATTATACTTCACCTATCTATCAAGGTTGACATCAATGACAACCAAATTGTCAATAACATTCATACAGTTGAGTTGGAAAAATTAGAGGACAACATGTGTCCTTTCATACAGTTGACATGGAAGGATGACATCGGTCTATATGACAAGTGTCAATCTCAGAGAGTGACACATGGACATGTGACATCATCATGCTGACATGGCAGCATGAGGAGCTACCACATGTCACCTAGATTTGGAAAATTTGGCACCCAATTGGACCATCTAGAAACTGCCACATGTCATCCATACAGATGATGTGGCAGACCATATTTTCCACATGGCACAACTAAAAGGGTGGCACATGGCAGGTTGTACAACAATGTGGCAAAAAGGTGCCAAGTACATTAGCAGCACAGTCGACAGGTCCATACAACACATGGCTCAATCTGACGGTGCCACATTGTAGGGTGTACAATTGAAAATAGTGGCCAATCATAGGTTTCCACATGGACCAATCAGGTGGTGCCATGTGGCACCTTTGAGAAGGCCAAGTTTGCTTGGGGATCAAAAAACATGCCCCACAGGGGCAGGCCAAATCTTCATGGTTAATACTATATATGTATAACAAAGAAAGTGGAGGGGCTCGGTGGGGTGTGAACCCCCAACCTCCCCTCTAGTGTACCAATGGATTAAAAAACAAGCTCCTACCAATACGCTATACATGGGGCTTGCTATAACAAACCCACAAATATTTATTTAATGACGATACCATGTCACCGTAGGTTTCGGGCCATGATTAGTCCGATCTAGGCCTATTTAAACTGAGTATGAATACTGAGATAGTACAACATAATACAATACATGGAATTATGTGCATAAGGTTGGCATGAATCCTGAGGTGGATAAAAAGTGTAGAGATGCTACTAGTGTCTCATTTTACATGTCATGTCCAAACATAGTCATGTTTATATGTATTTTCTCAATTTTTCGAGACGAATCTGATGATGATGTCAGTTCTATGTAAAAGTGTTTTGTATGAAATCCTTAGTATAATTTGTCATGTATGAGACCCATAGGCTCATTATGTGTGTAAAACGGGGTCTTTGGGCACTTGTTCAGAACATAGTCAAGTTTATACTCATTTTTCTTACAATTTTGAGAGGATTTGAGTAGTAATCTCTATTTCTCAGGTTGAGCAGTAGAATTGAAGAGTGACTTCAAATTTGGCATTTGTAAGTCCATTTCATTGTAATTTTGGCATTGAGATTAATGAAGAGTGATATCATTGTTGAAAAGGGACCCGAAGATGTAGCCTAAGAGGGGTGAAATCCATTTGTGTGTCCTTTTCGTCACCTAAATGAGAAAAAGAAGGACACTTACAAGTCCAGTTGGGTTAGCTAGACAAGACAACAGTGAATGCAAGAGTTAGAAACATCAATCATAAGAAATAAACAAGCAACTAAACTAAAAGCAATAAAAGAAACTAAACTAGAGTACATAAGGATATTAAAATAAAAAATAAACACCATTCATGCCACCAATGGATAGATTGTATTAGTGAGAAAACACCAAAGAGAAAGGGAGACTTATGGGTCCCCTCTTCCTCTATGGTAGGGCTCTTGAACCCCCAAAGATTGAGCTCTTCTTACAAATAGCAAACTAGAAGGAAATGTCGAAGAATCCAAAGCTCATTCACTCAAGAGGTGATGTGAATAGATCAATGAAATGATGCTTGTATGCTCTAATGAGGAAAGAGGTTCCTCGAAGAGAATATAGGAAACATAACAATACAAATGAATTCTTGGAAATATAGTGCACCCATGGCCTCTTTTTATAGCAAATATTTGAGGCATTATTCAACTAGTCTTTAGTGTGAACAAGGGGTTCTTTAGGGCACCCTTAGGTCTTTGACCAGCCCCCCACTCAGATTCAGCTCGGATTTGGGTGTCAAATCGACTTGGGAGATGAACTAGAAGTGGGTGGAAGGCCAACCAAAATCATAAATGCGTCATTCTGAGGTATGCACATCTTTTTCCGTCCACAATCACTTATCAGGTGTATGTGCACTTTTCCTGCATTTTCGACTGGTGCACATGCACGCACTTCCTTTGTATTCTGAGCGTATGCTGATTTTATAACCAATTGTATAGTTTTGTGCCCTTTGGAAATGCATTTTTTGGGCCATGGATGAAATAATAGGTTTTTGGAGATTATTGATTCCTGTAACCTTTTGTGGACAAAACTTCAGTGATAACATATGCCCCCTGATGTATGAGGTTAGGAGCATACATATAGCTGAAATATATCAATGTTTCTTCTACTAAGATTATTGTTGTAAGAAAGAGTGTTGGTGGGAGTTGTAAGAGAAACCCATTGGAGGGAGAGGGAAACCTATAGGAACCAAACCCTTCACAAGGTGTGGAAAAATAGAACTGTGTACAAACGAGGTTGGCATGCCCCATGCTCGTGTCATGTAAATCAAAAAATGTATAAGATAGTAACTGAAACTATGTGTTGGTGTAGATGATTGCAGCGCCCTCGGGGGAAAGTTGATAATGGCGGAGAACAAGTATGATGGTGAAAAAACTATGAAAAGAGGCAATGACACCTATGAGAAGTGTCGAGGAGTCACAGGAATTGATGGCCCAACAATTTTCAGAGGTCTTCGGCAAATATAAAAAAAGCTGCAATAGTTGCAAAGTAAGACCCACTGCAACATGAGAAAGTGTTGAAGTCGAATGTCATGGGGGTCAACGATAGGAGAGAGAAATGACGATTCTCTCTGTGCCGTCTGAGACTCCTCATTGTGAAGGTAATGAGAGTAAAGATACTGTCGTCTGTCTGGAAATTGTGTTGATGTCGAAAGAAAGGGAGATGTGACTCCAAGAAGCAAAGGGCTTCATGAAATCCACTGGATAAAATAAGGAATTGATGAGGAACATGGACGATGTCCAGAAGTGTTGAGAATCAACACTGCCCTTGGTTGGGGATATATGTAAATGATGAGTGGTAGCAACCGTGAATATGAATCTAGCGTCAGGGGGATGACTAGACTTGGGTGAATTGTGCCAGAGGCATGACAAGATGGACAAACACAGAGATCATAGGTTTATGGATTGCAAGATAGTCATGGTTTATGGATGATGTCAACAAGGGTAGGAGGTAAAAAATGCCCCAACCAAGGGTGACAGTGGTTGCTTTGCTGGGAAAGGAAGTCTGCTAAAGGCGACAATAGAAAGCTATGTAAATGCGGGAAACAAAGGTTTTGTACAATTACCAAAGGAATAAATAATAAGTTGGGATACCTATGTAGATACAAAAACGGGTGCCCTAGTGCAAGATGGCTTAGATGGTGAGGGCACAAGTTTCTTGGAAAATAGGTGGAGGGTGGGGGGCCCATAGGTGGGTTTCTATACTAGAGAAATGAATGGAGGACAATCTGTAGATGGACAAACTGAGGGGGGATGAAATGGAGGGTTAATGATACTGCGGAGGAGAAGTTAAATGGGAACCATAATGAGATTACCTAGGAGTCCATTGTGGGGAAGCTAGCAAAATGAGGAGAAGGAGCATGTGGCTGATTCTCAAGAATGCGAAGACTATTGGGACTCCTAGCCCTAGGGGGTGAAAACAACATGAGTGTCAAAGTGCCAGAGGGGACTATAATTGGAACAACTCATGTGGGAGAGAGTGCTATCGGTTGACAGTACTGAAAAGGAAGCGGAGGTGTGAGTATTGCAGAGCTGGATGGGGGGACCCTAGAGGCAAAGATCGGAGGGTGTGCCTGGGAGATGCAAATGATATTCGGAGGGAATTACTACATGCTAGTGTCGATGATATACTTGAAGGGATAGCGTTGATGCATGATGACCAAGTACCTGTACACATGAAAATCGAATACTCGACGTGAACAATATCTGAAGATAAAGAACATATAGCATTGATTCAATAATTTGTGAATAAAAGCAGGCGTACCTGGGTAGGATGTGAGAAAAATGCATCCTCTAGGGCCGAGGATGGATGGTGACCCAGAGGATGTGATTGTGTAGGGGGTGGGATCCTGATCCCATGGTTGAAGACAGATTGGAAAATGGACGACCGGAACTCCTGTAATTGAGCATGGAAGTTTGGCAAAAGGGTCTATATCTATATATAGTTGTAGGGCCCATAATGACACCTCATTTGTACTTGTTGTCTTAGTGAGTGGACAAGAGTTTTTAGAGGAGATTTGGAGATTCCGGGAGATTGAGCCAGCTGATCTAGGATTAGCAAGTGCCAAGTTAGTGGTCATATCCTCCTGCATAGTAATTAAGATTTCTTTTTTGGGCAGGGCTGTATGGATGGACGTACAAGAGGATTTTGTGAGGGTGGCCCCCCCAGTGTGCGGGCGATCGAATGATTCATGCGCATGAGTGCACAGTTGTAATTGGGACAACCATGCATGTGGGCACTCGAATGGGGAAAACAGGCACGCATTGGGTGCGCGCCTGTTCGAAGCACAACTGTGCAGGCGTGCATGGTTGTGTTCCTGACAGTTGCGCATGTGTGTGCAACTGTGAAGCGAACAGGCACGTTGGAAGGCGCATCTGTGTGTGTGATAGGGACGCATGTGTGTGCCCCTATATCATTGATAGTCGTGCATGAGTGTGCAACTGTGGGATGAGCAGGCACGCATATGTGCACGCCTATGGGGAAAACAACCATGCCCTTGAGGCAAAGCTGAGGGGTGTAAAAACTTATCTTTTTGGAGATTTTGGTGTTTTTATGGGTTGTGATGGCTGATCGAGCACTGTATATGTGGATGCAGGTGACCAGTTGATGATTATAGTCCATTGGAGGGAGAGGGATTGGGCATGCCTGAGAGGCAGTGAGAGATGAGGAGCCGGCTGTATGGGGCCCTTTGGCAGCCTATGGGTTGCTAAATGTTTTTGTGTGTTCACTGGTGCAGGCATAGGAGTACCTGCTAAAGTTTTTTATCATGATGTGGAGCCCTAATATACAGTGCTTCATTGTGTGAGGTGATCATCTCGCATTCTCTACGATGGAGGATGTGTATTTTTTGACTGGGCTCCCTTTTTGGGGAACCACCAGCTGAGCCCGTGTTACCCAGAGATGGACAGTTGGTTGTCCTGGCCCAGATCTATTGTACTGGGGAGGACTTCATGTCAGGCTCCATAGTGAGGATTGGGGCGATGGATGGCCTTGTGAATCGATGATTGTGAGGATTTGTGTCTCTCTCGCTACTCAGCGAATCAATGGTGGTCAATTGAATATCATGCAGAGGGAACTGAGTGGTGAGCACTTTGCCTGGGCGTTGATGCTACATGCCAATATGGTGGGATAGCTCAACAGGTGTCGAGCTACGGACTCAAGGGATTTTTCCTTTGGGTCGATATTGGTGGCTTGGTTTTTGGAGAGGGTGCCTATGTTGCACCCAAGAGTTTTGTTGGATGCACCGAGTGTGCGAGAGATGTGACTGAGGTGGTGGGCGATGATTTTGGTTTGTCATAGGGGTGGGGAGGGTGGTCATTAATTTACAACTGAGGTATCATGGTTGTGGCATCAGATGCCATAGATCATACTTCGATAACCGTATAGTGGGGTGGACTTCCGGGAGGATCCAGATATGGTGCTACCCCCTGGAGAGGTGTTCGACCAAAGAGGTATGTTGATTTATTTGATGGTTTTGATTTTTAGATAGTATAGCATATGTTTTATGTATGGGTAGATGCTCATGCTATCATTTGTGTGTTATGTGTGCAGATGTGGGACCTCGCGGGTGGGAGGTTGAGTTGGTTAGAGCGTCGGCTCATCAGGGGCCCATGAGACCACCATGGGGGGAGCCACGGGTGGGGGAGAGAGGGAAGCAGGACAAGGTTGGTGCGAGGTCATATGATGATGAGAGAGTGGGTAGGAGACACTATTATGATGACCCCGGTGCAGGGCTGACAGAGAATTTGAGGATTTTCATCACCGATTGGAGGTGGTTTTACAGGGAGTACCTGAGGGCATGTGGACTTAGATCTAGGATGAGGCGGTCTTGGAGTAGTGTGTGGGTGTTCCGACAGAGTTGTGGACCTTGATCCATAGAGAAGTTGTAGCTGGGGCGGAAATGACTAGGCAGTTTCCCCTAGGGCCCGAGGGACCCCTAGCTGGTGGGGCACCTCCTCCAGAGAGAGGACTAGGTGGTGGAGTTCTAGAGGCACCATGAGTGCCTTTTTATATGTATTTTTGTATTTATATAGGCTTGCGAGCCCATTTTGTATATGGTGTTGTGGCACCAATTTTGTACTTATAGGGGTGAGGTGGTTCACCTACCTACGGATGTTGGACATGTTGTACTATTTTTTGTAAACATTGATGGCATATTGATCGATATATAGATATGGATATACATTTTGGATCTATACGATGTTCACATGTGATGATGATTTTTAATGTTTTTTATGATGTCTAACCTATATGTTGTGACAAACTGTGATGGTTTATGTATGGGTAATCGTATCTTGATGTGATAAATGCCAATCTAACACTAGGTTAGCCATATTATCTGTTATTTTATTGAATTTTCTTGGAATATGTGTAAATTTGATTGAATCAAAATGTCGAGATAAAATTCTAACTTGCAGTTATTTGCGGAAGAGGAAAGAATCGTGGACACGGTACACATTGTTGAGTTGAAGGACAATGAGTTGGGAATCTACTAAGACACTAAGGTGACAAATATGGTGGGGACTGGCCTCGGCCAGGAGGCCAATGATGACTGTGTATTCTTCTTGGTTGTTGATTGTTGAGACCAAACATATGCCGCTGGAGTGGAGGAGTTCATGTGAGGGGGAATAGAGGGCCCAAGCGGCTGAAGCGAGATTTTGCATCCATCATCTAGCTTCGTCGACATAACTGATCTGGTAGGCCGATGGAGGAGGCATCTATCAAGAACATAAATGGTAGATTAGATACAAGGCATGGAGGAAAAAGAAGATTAAAAACTCTAAAAAATGTGTACAAAAAGAAAAATCCTAGTGTAGAATGGCTATGCTTAGGCGTAAAATTTCTTTAAGTACAACCCGTTGATGGGTTCTTTGAGAGGGTGGCCTTCGGGGGAGGCTAGGATGTATGTTTCTTTAGTGAGGCAATGTTGTATGATGTAAGGTCCATGCCATAACGACTATAATTTTCCAAGGCCGAGGGTATCGTGAGCAATATCATAAGCAAGGACGAGGTCGCCTTCATTGAATGAGTGAAGGTTGACATGGCGATCAAAGGTGGCCTTTGATCATTTTTTGGCTGCCTCATTATTCTGTAATGAAGACCAACGGTCTTCATCCAGCGACTCTAAGTTCAGAAAACACTACTCCATTGGAGTAGTGTTGGGTAATAGCTCAATAGCGGTGCATAGGGTGGGGATTTCGCATTCGATGGGGAGAGTGGCCTCAACCCCATGGACAAGATGAAATGGGGAAAAACTAGTGGTGGTTTTAATTATCGTGCGATAAGCCCATAGTGCAGAAAATAACATATGATGTCAATTTGTCTTATGTTTGTTAACCATGCGCTGAAACATGGTTTTGAGGACCTTGTTGACTGCCTCTACCTGTGCGTTGGACTGAGGGTAATATGGAGAGGAGAACTCATGGGAGAATCCTAACCTGGAGGATAGTTCGATGAAAATATCATTCTCGAAGTGTTTCATGTGATCAGAGACTAACTGTAGTGGGACTCCAAAGTGGGAGATGACGTGGTTAAAGAAAAAATGTGTTGCAGTGTCAGCGGTGTTGTTGAAGGTAGGCATGGCCTCAACCCACTTGGTGAAGTAATCGACTGCCACAATCATGTATTTATGTCCATTTCTCGATGGAAAGTTGCAAGTCATGAAATCTATACCCCATTTGCAAAAGCAATAATAACTGGGTGTAGAAGAGTGGGAGGTGCTCGTGCTTTGTTGGCATATAGCTGACATTTGTCACATCGCTTCACAGCGTGGATGCAATCATGAAACAATGTGGGCCAAAAGTAGCCTACTCAAATGATTTTCTGGGCAGTGGACATCCCTAAGAGGTGGCCACCGTAGGCACCACTGTGGTAGTCATTCAAGACTCTATCAGCTTTGTCAATGGTCAAACATCGACAATGTATGGTGTCGAACCCTCATCGATATAAGATATCACTAATAAGGAGGTAGCGGGGGGCCTGGTGGCGAATACGTCAACGATCATCTCGGGAGAGGTGGTTTCTGAACTTTTTTGTTCGGAGGTAGACAAGGAGATCACCGTACCAAGGATCATCCGAGGGGATGTAAAAGAGATGTTCATCAGGGAAGTCAGTAGTGATGGGGGAACTGGTAGTATTGGAGGGAAATGTCATAATGAGTTTGGCAAGGATGAGGGATTTCTTTCTCTTGGGTGTTGAAAATTTGAGGTCGTGCTCCTGAAGGATGATGATCCATCGGGAAAATTTTCCATTAATTTGTCGGTGACTAAGCAAGTATTGCATGGGATTGGAATCTTCTATGACTTTGGTAGTTCGAGGAAGAATGTAATGGTGCATTTTATGGACTGCGAGGACAACTGCAAGGGCAAGTTTCTCTTCATGATTGTATTTCAAAGGTGGCCCTGAAAGATTTTTACTGATATAGTAAATTACATGCTCATGGTCATCATCTCCTAATTGGACGAGAACACCTGCTACTGAGAAGATTGAGGCTAATAAGTAGAGGATATAGTTGCAGTCATAGTCAGGTGGACTAATCAATGGGGCGTTGGAGAGTGTCTCTTTAAGATCATCAAAAGCGGTTTGGGCATGTGCATCCCATTGGAAGGGGATATCGTGATGTAGTGATGGAGTAGGGATAATCATTGGTTCTGCTGGCAGTAGGGGGGTGTAGGATTTTGAATAAGGGCCATTTGGCGATGCCTGTATTCAATGATCATAGGACATTAGTATGTGAAATTATCAATTGATTCGCAAAGAGAGAAAGGACATCTCATACATGTTGGCATGTTTTCAGGCAAATGTGCTTGTCATTGATGGCAAGATCAGAGTATGAAGCGATGGAAAAATAGGGACAACGTAAGCTCAAAAGAGATAGTGCAGAGGTGCATGAAGAGTGCAAGAGTGTGCTTGTTTATTTGATGGCAAATAGGTAGGCAAGGAAGATCAACAGTGTAGGGATAATTGCATGGAAAGATCAGAAGCCTAAACTCCATTTCAGAGTTTCGGATACGAGGGCATTGGAGGAGCCAAGGAAGAAACTCACGACAAGAATATCGAAACGATAAAATGAGAAACACTGGAATACATTTATCTGACTTGATTTCAGAGTTTCGGATACTGGGAGATTGAGAAGTCAAGAGTTGAGACTCTTCAACATAGGAGTCCTAGAGTTGCGAAATCTGGAATCCTGAAATCCCGAAATAGGCACATAAACAAAGAGTTTCTCAGACCGGGAAATAACTCCATTTCGGAGTTTTGGATATCGGGAGTTGGAAGAGTCAAGACTCTTCATCATCAGGAGTCCAAGAATCGTGAAATGAGAAACGCCAAAACCTTGGAAGAAGGAGGACAGTTTCAGATACCGGGAGTTGGAAGAGTCAAGACTCTTCATCATCAAGAGTCCCAGAAACGTCGAAATCCTAAAATAGGCACATAAATGAAGAGTTTCACAGACCAGGAAATAACTCCATTTTGTAGTTTCAGATACTGGGAGTTGGAAGAGTCAAGACTCTTCATCATCAGGAGTCCCGGAATTGCGAAATGCAAAATGCCAAAATCCCGAAAGAAGGAGGATAGTTTCGGATACCGGGAGTTGGAAGAGTCAAGACTCTTCATCATCAGAAGTCCTAGAATCGCAAAATGAGAAAATCCAAAATCCCAAAAGCAAGAGGACAGTTTCGGATACCGGGAATTGGAGGAGTCAAGAGTCAAGACTCTTCATCACAGGAGTCCCGAAGTCGCGAAACCCGAAGTCGCGAAATGTGAAATCGTGAAATGTCAAAGACTCTGTACCGTAGGTTCAGATACTGGGAGTTGGAGATGTCAAGGACTCTCTTGATAGGAATCCTAAAGTTGCAAAGTGAAAAAAGCCGAAAATTTGATCTGACTTCATTTCGGAGATTCGCAGACCGGGAGGTGGAGTTGTCAAGAACTCTCTCATCAAGAATGTCGAAATCGCGAAATGGGAAATGCCAAAATGCAAAATGTGAAAACACCTTTTTGGTGTAGGCCTTGGTCACCGTCGGTGGTCACATCATTGAAGAGATGTAGAGAAGAGCTCGAAGAGACAAGCTCCATTTCAGAGTTTGGGAAATGGAGAGTCGAGACTCCTCACCACAAGAATGTTGAAATGCCGGAAAGCCAAAAGGAGAATTTATGAAAGCACTTTATGGATAAGTTCTTGGTCACCATCGGTGGTAACATCGTAGAAGATATGTAGAGAAGAGCTCGAAGAACCAAGCTGCATTTCATAGTTTCAGGGACCACGACATGGAGTGTCAAGAAACTTTACCATAGGAATGTCGAAATTCCGAAATGCCGAAATGCGAAATAAATGCAAGATCCTATGGATCCAATCCAACAGTGCAGGTGAATTTAAGTATGATTGAAGGGCTATTGTTTCTCTTCATAGTTAATCGATCAATGGTGATTCAGTTGCTGAAGCAGTCTTTAGAGGTTCACAGTGTAACTACTAGAAACCACTGATGGTTTATGCCAGAGGACTCGAAGAGACTTCTATGTGATTGCCAGAGGAGCTGAAGAGTCTCTAGGAATCTGCCAGTGGAATGAAGATTGTTCATAGAGGCAATTTACAGATGGATATAACTACCAGAGAAGTTGAAGAGTTTCAATGATGAACAGGTAGAGTACTCGACATGAGAGAGCATGCAGAAGCGTGGTGGGACAACATGCACAATGTGCACGGAGACTATAAGTATGCAAAACATAGAAAATATGGGTTTCTATTGTTGAGAGGGATTTAGGAGTGTAGAAGGAGGAGTGTACAACAACTAAAATATAGAGAAGAGGAATGGAGCATTGAATGGAAATGGCGCATAGAGAATAAAAGGCAGAAGCACAGAAAGCGCAAGGCATGTGTGGAGCAAGACAGTGAGACACTAATGGAAGGTTGAGGTGCTCTTGTACAGAAAAACAAAAGATCATAAATCCCAAGAAGATGCAGACAGAGAGACACTAATATAGGAGAGTAGAGCAGCATAGTGTAATAGTGATAACTCTGGTAAGTCAATGATAAATATTGTATCACTGTGATAAGTTTCATTAGAAAAAAATTATATTTCAGGGTGGTAGGGAGGTGCTAGGGAGGACTGTTGTCCTCAAAGGTTCAAGTGGGTGCTTGAACAAAGGGAGTTGTAGCTTCCATCTAGTTGCAGCCAGAGAGACTAGTGTGGCAGGGTGGTGCAAGGGAGAACTATTGTTCTTTGTTATACAGGTTGGTGCCTGTGTGACTGGAAGTTGGTGCTTGCATCCAGTTGGTGCTGGAACAATTAGGGAGTTGGTGCTTCCTTCTAGTGGGTGCTAGAGAAACCAAGGAGTTGGTGCTTCCTTCTAGTAGGTGCTAGAGAAAACAGAGAGTTGGTGCTCTCAGCAAGTTGCAGCTTGCAAAATAGAGGTTGTAGCCTCATTATGAGTTGGAGCTCATATGCATGATAATGTAAAGAATGTACAAATTACTTATCATATAAAGAAGAAGAGGTTTTTACCCTTTATGGGTTTCCTCGGGAAATATCTATCTATGTGTATCTCATATGTGTGAATGATGTTGAATGGTCTATTGCTTACTTCCCTACATTATTGTGATTGTCATTGAGTGATCTGGAAAGAGTTTAAAATAAGTATAATTGTTTAAGCAAGGTTACAACTGATTCACCCCCCCCCCCATCTCAGTTGTCCAACAATTGGTATGAGAGCGGGCCCCTTTTATCTAAGGGTAGATCCTAGAGCTTAAAAATGTCAAGACATGAAGGAAATTCAACCAATAAGGCCCCACTATTCAATGGAACAAACTTTTCCTTCTGGAAAGTTAGAATGAGAACCTACATAATGTCTTTAGGTGCAGATGTCTGGGATGTGGTAGATACTAGTTATGTAAAGCCAGTTGCACTAGCTAATAAGGATGACAAGCTAGAATTTAGCTTCAATGCTAAGGCTATGAATGCTATCTTGAGTGGGCTTGCATAAGTAGAATTCGTAAAAGTTATGCACCTAGGAACTGCCAAAGAAATGTGGGACAAACTCATTAGAAGTTATGAAGGTAATGAGAAGGTAAAGGACGCCAAGCTTCAAACCTACAGAATATAGTTTGAACAACTGAAGATGAAGGAAGATGAAACTATTGAAAAATACTTTTTGAGAGTAGAAGAAATGGTAAATGCAATGAAAGCAATTGGTGAGAAAATTGAGGAACCTTCTTTAGTTCAGAAAATTTTGAGATCTCTACCAGATAGGTTCAACCCGAAGGTCTCTTCTATTGAAGAACTTAATGATCTAAAAATGTTAGAGTTTTATCAACTTCTAGGAACATTGACTTCATATGAAATGAGAATAGTTAAAGATAAACCCACCTCCATAGAAGCATCATTTAAGGCAGACGCGGATGAGGATTCAAAGCCTGATGAAATTGAAGCAAAATTTGTGAAGAGATTGAAGAAGGGATCAGGAAAATACAAAGGTAAAATGTCTTTCAAATGTTTCAACTGTGGTAGGATAGATCATTTTGTAAATAAATGTCCCCACAAAAGAAAGGATCAGACATGTGATGATGAGGAGAAGCACAAACACATAAATTTCTTTAAAGAGAATAACTTTAAGAAGAAAAGTCTTTGTGTAAACAATGATGATGATCCTTCAGATGATGAAGACA
>ML777003.1:348870-433961 GCA_009831015.1 Picea engelmannii
TAAAAGTGGAATTAGAAGAGGCAAAGAAAATCGAAGACATTATGAAACGACAGTTATCAGAAAAGAAGGCAAGATGTGAAGCCTTAGAACAAGAAGTAGTGAAAACTAGGAAAGAGATGGAGAAGTTTCAAGCCTTGTATAATAAGAATCTGTCAAGTATCAAAGCCTCAAAAGGATTAGCCTCCATTCTGAATCAACAAAGGAATCCAAAGCTGAAAACTGGTTTGGGTTATGAAGAGGGATCAAGTAGTGATAAGCCAAGAAACTAAGAACCCATCAAGTTTGTCAAATCTACAACCAATGACAACAACAAACCTGCAGAAACAAAGGATGACAATCAACCACCCAGGATGAGTAGAGAAAAAGGTGCCAGGACTGAATCTGTAGAACAAAGAAATAATGTGCTCACTACTAAAAGACATCATCAGCATGGAAGAAATTGATTTTCTCAAAGAAGACAACCATTTTCCAGGTACAAAGAATTTTTCTATGGGTATTGTTTCTACTGTTCTAAATTTGGTCACAAAGCTGTAAATTGTTCCTTAAGACTTATACATGAGAAATTAAGATTTCAAAGGAATAAATACTTTCCACAACAAAGAATGATACATCCAAGTAACAAACCTTAACAGATTGCAAATTGCCAAATTAAGTCTAGAGACATGCAACTAAGGAGGTCAAGAAATAATCAACAGTCAATGAGTAGACAACGCTGCAACAATAATTTTGACCTATTGAACAATGAGATTGAATGCTACATCTATCATAACTATGGACATAAATCTGTTGACTGTCGATTAAGGAACTATGAACCAAATTTGAATTCACCTGCTAAAAATATCAAGGTTTGGAAGAAGAAAGAAAGTGACAAGTGTGGATTAGTGTTGTCAGATGAAAGAAAAATGAACCCTTGGTATATAGACAGTGGATGCTCCAAACATATGATGGGAGACAAAGGTAAGTTTCTATCTCTAAGTGAAAGAAAATCAGGAAATGTAACCTTTGGAAATGATGCTCCAGGTAAAATAAAGGGTAAAGGGATGGTGAGTTTAAGTAATGGAAAAGGAAAAGCCCAAGATGTTCTACTTGTAGATGGGATGAAACATAATCTGCTCAATGTAAGTCAAATGTGTGACAGAGGATGTGAAGTGGTGTTCACATCCAAGGACTGCAAAATAAAGTCTGTAAACTTAGGACAAGTGGTGGCCAAAGGCATAAGGACAAAAAATAACCTATATGTGCTGAAAGAAAATAGAGAAGAGTGTCATATAAGTAAACACGATGAAAGCTAGATATAGCATAGGAGACTTGGACATTTAAAATTTGACCACTTAATCAAGCTCAAAAATCTTGAGGCAGTAAAAGATCTTCCGAGAATATTAAATCCCCAAGATTCAATGTGTAAACCTTGCCAAGTAGGAAATCTAACCAGGACACAGTTTAATTCCAAGAGCTTTACTTCAACAGAGAAACCACTCCAACTAGTTCATATGGATTTATGTGGACCATCAAGACAGGAAGGCACGGGGAAAGAAAATTACTTCATGTTGATTATTGATGATTACTCCAGACTTACTTGGGTTTCCTTTCTCAAGGAAAAACCTGAAGCATTTGAGAAGTTTAAAATATTTAAGGCTTTAACTGAGAATCAAACATGCAAGAGTTTAAAGGCAATAAGATCAGACAGAGGAGGAGAATTTATGTCAAGTGATTTCAAGGAATTCTGTGATAAGCATGGGATCAAGAGAGAATACACAATCCCAAGAACTCCTCAACAAAATGGAGTAGCTGAGAGGAAAAACATAATAGTGCAGCAAATGGCCAGGTCAATGATGAATGAGAAGAACATTGGTCAAACTTACTGGGTAGAAGCAATACACACAGCATTCCATGTTCTTAACAAAGCCCACCTTAGACCACAAAGTGACAAGACACCTTATGAACTGTGGTATGGGAGACCTACTTCAATCAAACACTTCAAAGTATTTGGGAGTAAATGTTACATAAAGAATAATGATGAGAACCTTGGCAAATATGATGACAGGGCTGATGAAGGTATCTTCTTAGGGTATGCTACAAACAATAAAGGATACAAATGATATAATAAGAGGCTGCATAAAATGGTTGATAATATTGACATAAAAGTTGATGAAGGAATCCTAGCAAGAGAGGTGTACAATAATGAGTTGTCTACAGAGGACACAACTAAAGTTGAAGATGAACAGGTCCAAGAATCAAAAAACAAAGAATTAGAATCAGATGAAGACACAGATACATAGACAGATTCAAATCAGTAGACAACTTCAAATTCCTCCTCCAGAATCACTCAAAAGAATCATCCTACAAGTCAGATAATCGGTGAAAAAGACAAAGGTGTACAAACTAGGAGAAAGATAATAAAAAACACCAAGCAATCACATATAGCTTTCATATCCATGCTAGAACCCAAGAAATTTAATGAAGCTAGCAAATATGACCTTTGGGTTAAAGCAATGACTGATGAACTTGATCAGATTGAGAAAAACAATACATGGGAGATGGTTCATAGACTGAAAGGTAAAAATATCATTAGTTCCAAATGGATCTTTAAGAATAAGTTGAATGAGCAGGGACAAAGAAAGATTGGTCTGTAAAGGCTATGTTCAAATAGAAGGACTGGATTTTGATGAAAAATTTGCGCCCGTAGCAAGGTTAGAAGCTATTAGAATATTTATTGCCTATGCTTGTCATAAAAGGTTTAAAGTCTATCAAATGGATGTCAAGTCAGCTTTTCTAAATGGAGATTTAAATGAAGAAGTCTATATGGAATAGCCAGAGGGTTTCGAACTGTTTGATAACCCTAACTTAGTATGCAAGCTGAAGAAATATTTATATGGGTCAAAACAAGCTCCTCGTGCCTGGTATCACAGACTCGATACGTATCTCAAAGACAAAGGGTTCAAGAGAGGAATAGTTGACAACAATCTATATATCAAAACAGAGGGTGATGATTTGCTCATTGTGTTGGTCTATGTAGATGACATCATCTTCGGATGTAATAAGGATTCATTGGTAAAATGGTTTGCCTCTGCCATGGAGTCTGAGTTTGAAATGTCTATGATAGGTGAACTATCATTTTTTCTTGGTATGCAAATTACTCAGAGGTCTGAAGGGATGTTCATTTCTCAAGAAAAATATCTAAGAGAAATGTTGAAAAGGTTTCAAATGGAAGATTTTAAACTTGTGGGCACACCTATGGTTACTGGATGCAAATTAAGCAAGGATGATGACTCACCTGATGTTGATCAAAGTTCATATAGGTCAATGATAGGCAGCCTGTTGTACATCACAACATCTCACGCAAACATAATGCATGATGTTGGAATGGTAGGAAGATATCAGTCTACACCTAAACAGAGTCATTTTCTAGATGTCAAAAGGATATTCAGGTATTTGAAAGAAACAAAGACTTATGGTCTGTGGTATCCCAGAAATCAGAATTTTCAGTTAACTGCTTATTCAGATGCGGATTGGGAAAACTGTGTTGATGAGAGAAAAAGAACCAATGGAGGAGCATTCTTCTTGGGTAAATCATTAGTATCATGGCTTAGTAAAAAGCAAAGTTACATTTATTTATCGACTACAGAGGCAGAGTACATTTTTGTTGCTACCTATTGCACTCAGGTATTATGGATGATTCAGACACTTGTAGACTTGGAGGTAAAATACGCAACACCGATCCCAATTCATTGTGATAACACTAGTGCCATCAGTGTGTCTAAGAATCCTGTACTCCACTCCAAGACCAAGAATATTCCCATAAAATACCATTTTCTGAGAGAGCAGGTCACCAATCAGGTTGTTAAGGTCCATTACATTCCAACCACAAAACAAATTGCAGACATCTTTACTAAACCCCTAGCCAAGACACCATTTGAATATCTTCGACAAAAGTTGGGTGTCATCCCATCTCACACCTAAGAGAGTCCATCCTGTTAGGGGGAGTTTTGTATTGATTGAATATCTAATACCTCCTAAAAATTCTGTGACAGCTCAGGGGGAGCATGTTTTCTTTGACATTGATGTCAAAGGGGGAGAAAAGGAGGGGTCCGGACCAGATGCTACAATTGGAGGTCCAAATATATTAGCGCAGTCATTCAGGGTTGCCATCAATGCCAAAGGGGGAGATTGTTGCCATGTTTTCAGGCAGATGTGCTTGTCATTGATGGAAAGATCAGAGTATGCAGTGATGGCAAAACAGGGACAACGTCAGCTTAGAAGAGATAGTGCAGAGGTGCATGAAGAGTGTAAGAGTGTGCTTGTTTATTTGATGGAAAATAGGTAGGCAAGGAAGATCAACAACGCAGGGATAATTGAATGGAAAGATCAGAAGCGTAAACTCCATTTCGGAGTTTCGGATACCGGGCATTGGAGGAGTCAAGGAAGCAACTCACGACAAGAATGTTGAAACAACGAAATGCAAAACGGCAGAATATGTTGATCTGAATCCATTTTGGAGTTTTAGATACCCAGAGATTGAGAAGTCAAGAGTTGAGACTCTTCAACATAGGAGTCCCGAAGTTGTGAAATCCGGAATCCTGAAATCCCGAAATAGGCACATAAACGAAGAGTTTCGCAAACCAGGAAATAAATCCATTTTGGATTTTCGGATACCGGGAGTTGGAAGAGTCAAGACTCTTCATCATCAGGAGTCCCAGAATCATGAAATGTGAAATGCCGAAATCCCGAAAGAAGGAGGACAGTTTCGGATACCAGGAGTTGGAAGAGTCAAGACTCTTCATCATCAGGAGTCCCAGAATCGTGAAATGTGAAACACCAAAATCCCTAAATAGGCACATAAACGAAGAGTTTCGTAGACCGGGAAATAACTCCATTTCGGAGTTTCGGATACTGGGATTTGGAAGAGTCAAGAATCTTCATCATCAGGAGTCCCGGAATCGCGAAATGCGAAATGTCAAAATCTCGGAAGGAGGATAGTTTCGGATACCAGGAGTTGGAAGAGTCATGACTCTTCATCATCAGGAGTCTCGGAATTGAGAAATACGAAACGCTGAAATCCCTAAAGTAGGAGGATAGTATCGGATACCGAGAGTTGGAGGAGTCAAGAGTCAAGACTCTTCATCACAGGAGTCCCGAAGTTGCGAAACCCAAAGTCACGAAATGCGAAATCGTGAAATGTCAAAGACTCCATACCAGAGGTTCGGATACTGGGAGTTGGAGATGTCAAGGACTCTCTCGACAGGAATCCCGAAGTTGCGAAGTGAAAAAAGATAAAAATTTGATCTGACTCCATTTCGGAGATTCGCAGACTGAGAGGTGGAGTTGTCAAGAAGTCTCACATCAAGAATGCCGAAATCGCGAAATGTGAAATGTCAAAATGTGAAATGTGAAAACACCTTTTCGGTGTAGGCCTTGGTCACTGCTGGTGGTCACATCGTCAATAAGATGTAGAGAAGAGATCGAAGAGACAAGCTCCATTTTGGAGTTTGGGACATGGAGAGTCGAGACTCCTCACCACGAGAATTCCGAAAAGTCGGAATGCCGAAAGACGAAATTGCAAAAGCACTTTATGGATAAGCGCTTGGTCACCGTCGGTGGTCACATCATCGAAGAGATGTAGAGACGAGTTCAAAGAATGGAGCTCTATTTCGTAGTTACAGGGATCGCGACATAGAGTGTCAAGATACTTTACCACAGGAATGCCGAAATTCTAAAATGTCCAAATGAAAAATAAATGCAAGATCCTATGGATCCAATCCAATGGTGTAGGTGAATTTAAGTATGATCGAAGGGCTATTGTTGCTCTTCACAGTTAATCGATCAGCGGTGATTCAGTTGCTGAAGCAGTCTTTGGAGGTTCACAGTGTAACTACTAGAAACCACTGATGGTTTATGCCAGAGGACTCGAAGAGACTTCTGTGTGATTGCCATAGGAGCTGAAGAGTCTCTAGGAATCTACCAGTGGAATGAAGACTATTTGTAGAGGCAATTGACAGATGGATCTAACTGCCATAGAAGTTGAAGAGTTGCAATGATGAATTGGTAGAGTACTCGACATGAGAGAGCATGTAGAAGCATGGCGGGGCAACATGAACAAGGTGCACAGAGACTATAAGTATGCAAAACATAGAAGAGATGGGTTGTTGTTGTTGAGAGGGATTCAGGAGTATAGAAGGAGCAGTGTGCAGCAGTTGAAATACAGAGAAGAGGAATGGAGCATTGAATGGAAATGGTGCATAGAGCATAAAAGGCAGAAGCAAAGAAAGTGCAAGGCATGTGTGGAGCAAGACAAAGAGACACTAAAGGAAGGTTGAGGTGTTCTTGTAGAGAAAAACAGAAGATCAGAAATCCAAAGAAGATGTAGACAGAGAGACATTGATACAGGAGAGCAGAGCAGCATAGGAGAACAGTGATAAGTCTGGTAAGTCAATGATAAATATTGTATCACTGTGATAATTTTCATTAGCAAAAATTTATATTTCAGGGTGGTAGGGAGGTGCTAGGGAGGACTGTTGTCCTCAGAGGTTCAAGTAGGTGCTTGAACAAAGTGAGTTGTAGCTTCCATCTAGTTGCATCCAGAGAAACCAGGGTGGCAGGGTGGTGCAAGGGAGAACTGTTGTTCTCTGTTATATAGGTTGGTGCCTGTGTGACTAGAAGTTGGTGCTTCCATCCAGTTGGTGCTAGAACAATTAGGGAGTTGATGCTTCCTTCTAGTGGGTGCTAAACCAGGGAGTTGGTGCTTCCTTCTAGTAGGTGCTAGAGAAAATAGAGAGTTGGTGCTCTCAACAAGTTGCATCTTGCAAAACAGAGTTTGTAGCCTCATTATGAGTTGGATCTCATATGTATGATAATGTAAAGAAATTATAGATTACTTATCATATAAAGAAGAAGAGGTTATTACCCTTTATGGGTTTCCTCATGAAATATCTGTCTTTGTGTATCTCATATGTGTGAATGATGTTGAATGGTTTATTGTTTACTTCCCTGCATTATTGTGATTTTCATTGAGTGATCTGTAAAGAGTTTAAAATAAGTATAATTGTTTAAGCAAGGTTACAAGTGATTCACCCCCCCCCCCCTCTCAGTTGTCCAACAATACATTCACTGATTGAGGTTGTGACATAGTGGATGTCGGTGACATGTGGTTGAGATGACATGGATGGAGGGGGTTCTTGGTGTAACCTCTGGTGGACTATCGTTAGCATCTTCCGAAATTGAGGTAGCGTCGGGAAATGCCCGGTGTAATGGCCATACTCTGAATAGATGGCACATGAGAATTTGGTTCGCAGCCCTTTGCTACCTGTAGTAGGGGATGCAGTGGTAGTACTAGGTGAACTGGAGGAAGTGACGAGTGGTGTCGTTGCCCAAGGGAGTTGAATTAAATTCATAGCTAGGGAAGAGATGGGCATTTATTGGTGGGGTGTCCATTTTTCTTGCATAGTGTGCAAGGAGGCTGAACTCATGGGGGAAGTGAAGTGGTGGGATCTGTCTTCTTCCTTCTTCCCCCAACTGTAGTAGTGGTGCTAGTGAGTGGGGGTGAGGGTGGTGAAGTTGGAGTAAGTATTGGAATTTGCATCGGGATTCTTTTTGTTTGGGGAGGGAGGGATGGTTGAGGGACCATTGCAGGTGGATGTAGATACCATACTGGTATTTCCAACACCATATTGGGAAGGGTAAGCATTGTAGCTACCTGGAAATATTGTACGCCCGGTGGGGGGTAAAAGAAAGGGATTTGAGTAATGGCTTGGGGGACTATCTCCCAAATCGAGATGTGGCCCTGGGAGAGGCTGAAGTTGGGAACAGCTGGAGCTGAAGAGTTTTCAGAAGATTCCTGAGGAAGGAGCTCTGCGAAAAATGGGACGTCAGATAGTAAGGAAGCCTCTGTGGGAGGAAGGGTATCTCCAGTTTATGTTCCATTGGATGAGATGACATAGACTTGTGCAGAGGAATGTATGAGCGACGATGCTCCATGGTATGTCCCTAGCAAGGATGTGTCTTTGAAAATTTTGGGACCCATCTCGATGAGTGGGTAGGCATCGAGATTAGTGTGGACAAAAGGTAATATGTTATCGATGTTGGAGGAAGGGTTGGGTTCGTAATGTGACACTTGGTTGATGGTGACGATCTTCCCATTGTGGGGGAACATAATTGTGCGAAACATAGAAGAGGCCACTTCCTTCATAGCATACATGTAGCTATGTCCGAACAAGATGTTGTAATCGAGCGGAGCATCAATAACTTCAATGTCAATGAGGATAGTCTTTCCCCCGAGTTCAACAGGGACATTTTGAAAGAGTCCTTCAGAAGAGGATGGGCATCCATCATAAGCTCTAAGAGTGATGGCGGATGGTATAAGCTTGGGGGAGCCAAGTTTCTACCATACGGTTTTGGACATGATGCATGTGGATGCACCTTCATCAATGATGCAGTGATGAACTGTGATGTTCCAGATTTTAACCAGTACTTGGAAAGCTACCAGAGCGAGGAGATGAGGTTCCCCACTATCAAGATAAAATGTGATGAGTCGAGTGTCAGCAAGGTCAACTACCCCCAGGGCAGAAAGTAATGACTTTCATTGAGTAGGACAGGTTTGAAGGACTTCTAAAACTGACATGGCAATAGGAGATTGTGCCAAGTCATCGACCAATCTATAATTGTGGGCTGCCCTAACCTAATGGTTGTTAACATTCTGTCGCAATGGGATGCGAGGAATAAAAAGGGGTGTCTCAGTATTAGGGTGTGGAAACATCAAAGGTGGTCCACTTGTGACTGGGGTTGCTTCCGAGGTAGTGGGAGTAGAGCTAGGGGGTGCACTGTATTGATGACTACACGTTTGTAGAAGAACTTATTCCTCGCTAGTGAGGAGGATAGTGTGATCTGCAGAAGTGCTCGGGTTTGGATACTGTCCCATATGTGGTGGGGTAGGATGCATCTCCTGTTGGGTGTTCATCACCCCTTGGTGTGGAATGGGGTTTTGCAGCATGGCTGGGGGTGGTTGTTTCACATATTGTTGTGGGGCCTGTTGAGGGGCAGGTGATGTTGGGGGACATGGTCCATTTCCAGATTCTTTCATCGGTTTAAAGTCAACGATTTGAGGGAAATGGTAAGTATAGTGGCCATATTCAACACAAAGGGCACAAGGGAAGTTTGTCTAAAGATTGTTGTTATTCTTCCCTTGGCGTTTGTTATTATTACCCCCTTGGGGATTCTGGTTCCCCTGATTCTAGTTTTCCTCGACAGGTTGGTTATATTGGGGGTGAGTCCCTCCTAGTCCTGGATTATTATCATTTTAGTTTTTTCCTTTCTTTTTGGCATTATTCAACTGATGGGTCGGATTTTTCGTATTCAGTTGTTCAAAATTTTGATATTGTTGAATGGGAGAGGGTTGAACAAAATTAACCCCAACATGTGGGTGTCCTTGTGGTGGAGCCATGGGCTATGGAGGGTCAAGGAATGGAAAGTATGGATTATTTTGTGGCAATGATCCATAAGGCACATAGCAAGGTGTAGCACTTTCACTAGTGCTTAGGGTGTAAGTTGAGGTAGAGGGGGTACACAAACTTTACTGGATAGTTGGGTACATGGTGGGTGTCGGTGGGGGTCCACTTATGGGTGGAGAAAGGGAAACAAGGTATGGTTGTTGATAAGGGGGAGGAGAATAATAAGGGGGTCCTCCATATACCGGAAAATATTGAGGTGTTCCATACATAGGTGGTTGTTGGGGGTGTGGATTGTGGTGTGTTGTGGTACCAATCAATCCATCCGCTGAGTGAGACATCCTAGGTTTGTCCTAGACAAATGGTACGGGTCTTGGGAGGTCAAGGAGTACTATGTATAAGTATCCTGACTGTGAATAGATGAGGTCATATGGTTGAGCCCTGATGATGGCTTCTTCTTTGGATTGGGGGAAGGTGGAAGCCACATCTTTACCGAGGAGGGAGACAAGTGATCTAAGAAACTGATCAAGGTATTATTGCTTGGTGGTTCCTGCTTTGCATAAACTACATCGTCAACACCATTTGTGAATGTGGTCAGCAATATGTGTGGCTGAGGTTTGTTTAAAATCGGAGAGTAGTTCAATACCATTGTCATGGCAGATGGGTAATTGAAAGAAGGTCAAAAATTATTTGGCCAAAGATTCAAAAGTCACATGGGACCCTAATTTTTTGTCTACATACCACTTGGCTGATGGGCCAGTGAGTGTGCATTGGAATAACCTTAATCGGACGGAGTCATCCATGATGTTGTTTGAAGAGCACCATAAGTGGAAGGTCATGACATGGTTGGCAGGGTCATCTCCTGATTTTCCTTCAAAATTGGTTATGTCTGAAGGAAGTTTGATAGGCATTGCAGGCCATGTGGGGTCATGCAATATAGGATCATTTGTGAGCTTGCTCAGATCCGGTATGTTGAGAGAAGACAAGCATGGCATCTGGAATGGTGGTGGAGGGTTAGTTCCAACCATGGTGTGAGTGGTGTGTGTACCTGACCCGTGAGGGGGGTTAGGTGGGGTGGTACTTCTCCCTTGGGAATAAGTTTCCCCCCTGCTTCTGTGTAAATGAGAGTGAGTGGACGATTGACCTTGGGAAGCGGACCCAAGTAAAGTAGAACCAAGCAAAGTTGGTCCCAAGACAGTAGCACTCACAGGGGTGTGGGAAGGTGGAGTCGATGAGTTGGCAAGACTAGGAACTCCCCCTAGAAAAGGAGGGAGATTTAGCAATCATTTGGAACGACGGGGATTATGTGGGTCCCCTATGATTTTCAACTAGCAAAGTGGATGTGTGCAAATGGTGATGAGAGAAATAAATGAACAAGAGTCTTTGTTTATAATTTTTGGACCTTCATAATATATTTCATGATCGTATGTAATCACAAGAGCATCATACATAAATCAATTGACAAATAAACATACATGTGGATAGGTAGTTTTTGTCTGCATGGGAGAACAAAGAAAACAAATGCTCATGTCTTAAAACACGTAACGTCCTTCCTCTCAAATAGCACTGGACCTTCCAAAAGCACTCAACAGTGGGGTTTGAAGCCACCGGAAGAGGCACTAGTGAAGGATGAAATAATCAGTTATAATGAGGGGTAGAGGGTGTATATCCTGAAAGAGATGGAGATATTTCCCAATATCCACAAAAATTCCGATCAAGGTGCAATTGTATCCCACAATTTCCACCTGGGTAGATGTCCTAAAATTTGGTCACTAGGTACCTCGGTCAAAGTGCAACATTTAGATTTTCGGCCTCAGAAATGGGTCATGGGCTAGATCTGGTCCAAGAGGTGGGTGCCTCAAGGGGAGATGCACAAAACAACTGGACCTTGGCCTTCAACCCTTCATGGGTATCTCCTTGCCTTATGGTGAAGGAAAACTTGACTTGGAGGATTTAAAAGTTCTCTATTTGTCAACTTCTATAGTTTGAAGATGTGAGAACCAGATAACGGGGAGTTATTTGGATGTCTATCCCCAAGATCCTACCTAGACTAAAAAATTTCTTTTGGCACCACCTGTGGAGGAAAACTTAGTGAGTTTTTAGAAAAAATTTAGATGTGGTTGTTTTGAGAGATTGGGGGTGTGAACCAATCTCGTTGAAATTAAGTGGGAGTGGATAGTCTCATCAAGAAAAGGGTGGGGCGTTTCAGAATCCCTTTGGAGGAAACCTACTTCTACCTCCATGATTCTACATGAAACTATGTGAGTGAATAGTGACTTTGTGTGTGAATAAGTGAAAGTGTGCCAAATTTTTAATAAGTTAGGTATCACCTTGATGCATGTGGACTTCGTGTGGTCCTTACAAGTCTTGATTACCTAATTTACTAAATGCCATTGGTACAACCTTTTGGAATTTTAAAGTACCTAGAGAACTAGCATGTGGACATGTGGGTCCTTACCAATCCTTTAACTCCCTAGTGTGATTTAATCTAAGAAAGCTTCACAAAACTATTCTAGATTGTGGACATGTATGGGCCCGTTACAAAAAAATTAAACTTCCCTAGTGATGTAATCTAAGAAAGTAAATTCAAAACTATCCTATCTTTGTAGCATGTGAGCATGTATGGGCCCCTACAAATTTAAGATGTGTTTGAAAAATAAACTAAGAGGAGTCCGGAGGGGGCTGTTGTCATCTCCGAAAGATTTTGTCTTTAAGGGAGATGAAATTTTCCCTCAATAGTTTTTCTGATTCTCAAGCTCGCTCTATGGCGCGAGAGAAGAGCATATACAATGATTGACGTTCAACTTCTAGTCCCAATGAAAGTGTTATTTATATGTGATATAGAATGATTCCAACTTAACTTTAATCAAAGCAATCCATCCATGTGGCAAAATGAAAGAAAAAAGAGGATAAATATGGATTTTAACCCCCTAAGTGCCTATGTTTTGACTAACCCTTCATGTGGATAGGGAATCTAAGTGTGGTGCATATAAAAATCTACATAGAATAAATATTAAGAAGGCTATGGGCCTTCAACCCTTACAATGTGTGAATTTATGGAGAGATGCACGGGTCGCAGAGTAGACAAAGGTGCATGTGGCACCAATGTGCAAATAAAAAATGACCTGTTGGCGCAAGTGCACAGAATTCACTGAGAAACATAGAGAGTTTGGCGCATGTGCTCGGAAGACACACCTGTGGGTTAAAAAACCCGTGCACTTTCTGTTACATAGCTAGGAAGAAAATTTTGGATGAAATTCTCTTAGCTTAGCTCCGAATTTAGCTTCTTGCAGGCAGGCTTGGGCCGGTTATGGTTCCTGTAAGTTAAATAAACCAAAAAGAAGTGCTCAAATAACCCAAATGGGGAGGAAATTGATACCTATCCCCAACGGAGTCGCCAATCTATTGTGTCCTTTTCGTCACTAAATGAGCAAAAGAAGGACACTTACAAGTCCAGTTGGGTTAGCTAGAGAAGACAACAATGAATGCAAGAGTTAGAAACATCAAGCATAAGAAATAAACAAGCAACTAAAATAAAAGAAATAAAAGAAACTAAACTAGAGTGCATAAGGATATTAAAATAAAAAATAAACACCATTCATGCCACCAATGGATAGATTGTATTAGTGGGAAAACACCAAAGAGAAAGGGATACTTATGGGTCCCCTCTTCCTCCAAGGGAGGGTTCCTGAACCCCCAAATATTGAGCTCTTATTACAAATAGAAAACTAGAAGGAAATGGTGAAGAAATCCAAAGCTCATTCACTCAAGAGGTGATGTGAATAGCTCAATGAAATGATGCTTGTATGCTCTAATGAGGAAAGAGGTTCCTCCAAGAGAATATAGGCCCCATAACAATATAAATGAATTCTTGGAAATATAGTGCACCCATGGCCTCTTTTTATAGCAAAGCTTTGAGGAATTATTCAACCAATCTTTAGTGTGAACAACGGGCTCTATAGGGCACCGTTAGGTCTTTGACCATCCCCCCACTCGGATTCAGCTCAGATTTGGGTGTCAAATCGACTTGGGAGATGAACTAGAAGTGGGTGGAAGGATGACCAAAATCATAAATGCGTCGTTCTGAGGTATGCGCAGATTTTTTCATACATAGTCGCACATCGGGTGCATGTGCGCTTTTCCGGCATTTTCGACTGGCGCACGTGTGCGCGCTTCCTTTGTATTTTGAGTGCATGTTGATTTTATAACCAGTTGTATAGTTTTGTGCCCTTTGGAAATGCATTTTTTGGGCCATGGATGAACTAATAGGTGTTTGGAGATGTTGGATTCCTGTAACCTTTTGCGATCAAAATTTCAGTGATAACATCCATCATCAAATCTTGTCTTATTAAGTTCTTTTATTTTCTATTATGTTATCTCTCATTATTATGAAATTTTTTCATCATTTTATGAAGTTTTGGATAAGTAAGAAGATTCACATGTGTTTGTGCAAATAGTCAAAGATGATAAAAAACAATTCTGAATCAATTTAGATGTTGATGTATGTTAAAGATAAATTGACATCTAAGGAATTTCGGATCACATACATCCTCGGGATTTATTTTTGAGTTTTATTTCTATGATCATCAATACTCAAGTTTATATCATGAGCTTGAACAATTTGTTTCTAGATCCTCAATTTTTTTTGTTTGTAAGTCTTATCTCTTTCATAAATCCTTAGATCCTTGTAATATTGAGTCTATTCCTATAGACTTTGTATTTGATTTAAAATTTTATGTTCCTTCCAATTCAAAACACTTTACTTGTAGTTCCTCAAATTGTGGTAGTGTTGAATATTTGTAACTAGACCCTGCCATCAAGATGGATATTGTTGAAGATATCAAGGTTGAATATGTTCCCATCCCTTTAACTCACAAAAATAGATGTCATTTTTTTTATTTTCGAGATATTATCTTGGTATTGTTGCTTCTCAAGTGCAGGTTTTGTGTTGGATTCATGGTTTCTTAGGGATCATGCTTTGTTCATTGTTTGATCTGGTTGGGTATATTCTAAATCTTTCATTAATGTTTATGCTCCCTCTCTATTATGGTGCATTTAAACCTTTTTTCACTATAATTTTCCATAGGGTCAACCCTGTTGGATGTTGGTGCAAAGCCTTTTCAAACTACAATTTGCATTGCTTTGATGGAAGAGATTTCCTATGATGGGAATCCCTAGTGTAGAACCTTTTGTTCATTTGGTTCCCATCCCATTATTTTATAGTATTACTAGGAGCCTTTATATTTTGAGATTGTATTATGAACCTCATTCATCTCTCTCATCTATTTTTTACTATTCCCATGGGGCTTCCACCTTTATATTCAATTTGTTTGCATTTATTATGTTTGTCGTTGCACAAATTGTTTTTCTTAATGCCTTGTTGGAATTTTCTACATTATTCTCACTAACTCTGCATTCTTAATTATCTCTTAACTTTGTATTACTTGTTTCTACTTTTTAGACCTAGCCTACCCTCGAAGAGACACACTTATGAGAACTCACATCATGCACATTTAGTTTTTCTTTCTTTTACATAGGTATGTTCCATGCACTTAAAAAATAGTTGCACACCCTATGGCACTCACCTCCTACACTGTATTTCTAGAATTCATTTATTCTTTTTCAGGCTTTGTAATATGAAAAAGACAAAAAAAAAAATCAAATATTTGTAACAAGAGAAAGGGGGAAATAATCAAGATTTGTCTTAGTAAGGTTTTCACTTAGGAATTTTTATTGTTATTTTTCTTTGAGTTTTTGGACATGGATATGGGTCAAGGGAATTTCTTTTCAACCACATCCAATTGTTGAGATTTGATTTTGGATGTGAACTCTTCCTTGGATAATGGTTTGTTGTAGATTTTGAACCTATATCCACTGACTAGGAAGGGGATGTTCTCCTCATCCATAATTTAGGGTTTATTATTTCCTTAGAAGCCATCTATGATTTAGATTTTTTACTCCTTCGATTCTTTTATTTTCCAGTCACTATGGAGAATCCATTAATGTCTTCCATGTTGATGGTTTGTATCATTCATATCTTTGGTCTCATTTGGTTCCTGCATTATCCAGTATGTTGTGCTTATGTTCAAGGGAAGTATTCAACTAAGTTTTCCATTCCTCGTATGCTTATATTTTTCCAATGTTGACCTTCCCTACGTTAAGTTGTCTCATTTTTCTATCACATACAATGTTTTTTATCTTTTGCCAGAGTGGAAGGATTCATCATTTATTTCTCGTTGGAGGGTCTTCTCTTATTGATTGTGAGAGATTACTTTGGGATATATAATTAGATTCAATAGCACCTTGGGACTTAATTTCATCATTGGTAGGTTACATTGAGCTCAATATATGACATCACATCATTGGTTACTTACTAAGTGATTTCCCCTATGTTCGATAGTAAGAATTTTATTCACATGGTGGGATTTGTGTTGTACCTTGGATTTCATTTTCATCATTGGTGGATTTCCTCGTCTCTGTTAGTTATTTTCATTATTGGTTGCTTATCAGAGCGACTTCTTTATGCACTATTTTCATCCAATGCATGCCAAATTCATACTCGATGGTATGCTCTCTCCAATGATTGTCCAAGACCCATTTCTAACACTAATCATGTTCCACATTTATCTCATGTTGGATGATGAGGGATGCCTTAATTTTTTTATTCTAGTGGATATCTTCCTATCGACTCTAGTTCATCTATTCTAGAAAGGGGATTTAGAGACAGACTATTACCTTAGGGCTTGTAGTCATTGGTGGTAGGTTCCCTCACCTTCAATAATGGATATTCATCAAGTATTCCTACTTGATGGATTCTATGAATGTTCAAATTCAACACATCTATTCATTCTTGTTAGAATGTGTTATGTACCATGGTGCCCATTATCATCATTGGTGGTTTACCTCATGTCTAGGAACGAGAATAATTAATCCTTGGTAATGAGACAGATCATCCCATGTTTGACCTCAAATCATTTATTCACATCTGGAATAATTATACAACGAGAAGGATTTGAATTGAACACATTTCCATGTGATTGCATCCCATCTTAATGCTTTGTCTAGGTTATTTTTATAGTACCACTAACGCGTACAACATTGGCACTATGGAGAATCAATTTGTACTTTATACATTTCTATATGTTCTCCTCCTGAATACTAAGATTCATTATGTATTTTCTCATGGTTGTGATACTATTTTAACATGGATTCACTGTGTATTGTTTCGTGGCAATGATTGTGCATTCTATATACACTTCATGGATCTATAGTGTACTTGATTTGGTAATAATGATTACTTTATCTATGAACATGGGTATGCCCACCTCAGGGAAGAGATTATATGATACATTGGTTTGTTCTTGTAAATTCATTTTTTATCCTAAGTGAGAAATACTTCACTCTTGTTTCTATGTTAGATCCTTCTGAAGTTATTATAATATATTTTATCCATCAACTACTCTTTTCCCCTCACACATTAGGAGTCATATGTTATAACATATTTGAACACCCTTGGGAGAGACAGGTTGATCTTGTCCCATCATTATGATTTTATAGACATGCACAACAATTCCCAAAGTCATTTTTTATCACTAGTTGTACATCATCAACTAGAAACTAATCATTATTTGTATGCAATAAAATGGTGGTATATTGCTTCTTACCATTTACCAACCCACGGTTGCATACAATATGAGTCAAAAAATATAAAGAATATGTAAAATGCATGACCATGAATGGAGTTCATGGATGTCGAGCTAAATTTTCGAACTAAATGGGGAACCTTTCTATACAAAAGAATGTCTTCTAGATTGATTATGCCCAAGATACTTTCCAAAGAGATATGGATATGTATTTCATAGGTTTACTTAATACAAAATGACCCAAAAATGTAAAAAATATGTAAAATGTAAAATCATGAGTTGAGTTCATGGATGTCAAACAACATTTCAAACTAAATGTGGAACCTTCATGTACAAAGAATATATTTAGGATTGATTATGTTGAAGCTACTTTCCAAAGAGATATGGAAATTGATTTCGAAGGTTTAATTAATCGTAGTGTGGTAGTATATCTATATGATGTTATTATATATTCAATGAATCAATCTAAGCCTTTGCAACATATCAAGCAAAATTTTGAGATATGAAGGAAATATGTGATTTCTTTGAACTTAGAAAAAAGTATGTTCATAGTGATTGAAGGAAAACTACTTAGTCATGTTATTTCTAAAGATTGTATACTAGTTGATCCAGAAAGAACTAAGGCCATTAGTCATATTCCTTTGCCTCATAACAAGAAAACAATGCAATCTTTCTTCAATAATATTAGTTTTGTAAGGCATTGTGTTTCAAACTTTGCATAAACTATTATACCCTTCCAAAAAATGATTAAGAAATATTTTTAAGTGGACTAAAATTAAGAAAGATACTTTCAAGAAGATAAAGGTTGTCATTGCTACTACACTAGCATTGTGTAGTCCATATTTTGATAAAGATTTATTTTTATAGAATTTTGCATATGAACACATCCTACTTGTTGTGCTCACCTATAAAGAAGGTAAATGGAGTGAATTTCCTATTTCATTCATGAGAATAGACCTACAAGGTGATGAAATGAACTAACCAACAATTAAAAAACAAGAATTCATTGTATTTAAAGTAGTAAAACATTTCAGGCCTTACATTATGAAAAGTCACACTATTGTGGTGGCCACACATTTACCTATTCGATCTCTCTTTATTCAAAAGGAACTTGGAGAAATGAGAGAAAACTAGATGACTTCTATCTACTACAATTTGGTGTTCAAACCAACCGCTATGGTTTGAGGCCAAGAGGTTTAAAAACTAGGATTTGGAGCACGGGATTAGGTTGATATTGATGAAGTAGGGTGGGAAAATGAGATCTCTACATATACTATTGATGTCTATTACATTCTTGCTACCACTAATTCATGGTATTATGATCTAAAACATTATTTACAATATGTATCATGTCCTTGCCACTTGGATTCAAGGAAGGAAAGAGATTTGAATCTAGTTGCCCCCTTGATTTTTGGAAATATGAGGATGAGAATGCACCAGTGCAGGGCATAGAGATCAGTGCAAGGGACATGGAAGAGGATAAAAGAATGCAACAAAAGTCATATGTAAAGGGATATCATTTAAAGAGCATAATCAATAATTGACTTGGGTAATGGATTGACATAGTCATCCTTATCCCTTTTGTAACTAAATTGACATGGTCAACTTTGGCCACTATCATTGTATAAAATTCCATTGAGGCTCGGATAAAGGGGTTAGCTCGTTATCATTTTATACGGTTAGATAATGATGGTTGTGGGAATTATTGAGATCTCAATCTATTCACTATGATGTTGTGGAAACCCTTTATAAGTCTCATAAAATGAATGAATTGGGCCCCCTTTTCAAAACTAAGAGTATGTGTCTAATATGAATTCTAAATAGAGTTATGTTGTTTCCTTTATCTATTCATGGATATTGAGTAATGCATGTTATATATGTGGTGATGGTTTATATTTCTAGTTCTATTTTTTAATGTTTCATCCTGCATGTTGGGAAATGAGATGGAACACAATATGAAACAAAGAACACGGTACTATAGACAATTGAAGAGGGACAAACAATTTCAAAGAATAGAGATGGTGTATAAATACACCGTTAAAACACTTAAGCACAGAGTACTGTGATCAAAACATCATAGTGCATATTGCACATCTTGATCTGCATGATCTATTGTGCAATCTAAAATCACTTCACATTCGACATATGATAATGAACCAAGGGGTATTCTTTTAAAGACTCAAGATCTAACCAACTCCCAGAGAATATGAAATATCTTGTCCACATACAACCATCAACGGTTAGATTTGATTCCACAAAATCGGTTATGTCAATTCATCTTGATGATACTCAACCATACTGACTATCCATCCAACTCATAGTTGATTTTAGGGGTGGTCGATCCATTTCCCTGACTATCTTTGACTACTGCTCAATTTTTCGATCGACAAGTATGTCGACTACTCAAATGACTAGTGTGGTGTGTTGGTTGATCTCCTGACTGACTGTGTCTAGATGTAGGTCTACCTATCGACCCACTGAACCTAGAAGATGTGTGTTGAACCATCAATTCTTGATGTTCCAACACCCCCCCATCATCACACAGCTCTGAAGGTTCAAGGTGAAACTACATCACTGGAACACCCCCCTATAATTGCATCTTCCTAAAGCCCAAGCAAAGTTCAGATCTTGATAAATATGGCTCCAGCTAAAGGTTTGGTGAAGATATCAACAACTTGATCTTTAGTACGACAATATTCAGAAGAAACAACGTTATCATGAACCAATTGTCACAAATAGTGAGCATGGATCTCAACATGCTTCATCTTACTGTGAGCAACATGATTGTCAGCAACCTATATGGCACTTTGATTATCACAGAAGATTGTAATTGAGGTATGAATAGGAAAACCAAGCTCTCCCAAAAGTTGATGAATCTAAATTGCTTTAGTACCTCCTTGAAAAACGCCATGATACTATTCTTTTGTAGTCAACATAGAAACTACCTTATGTTTATTGCATGACCACACCAAAGGTCCAGTGCTATAGTGAAACACATACCCAGAAGTGGAATTTCGGTCATCTCCATTGCCAACCTAGTCGGAGTTGGTGAAGTCGACTAACACAACTAAACTACTAAAATATTTGACATCGAAGTGAGTGGTACCCTTCAGATATCGAAAAATGTGTTTGATTTTTTTCCAGTGGCTTCCTCTGGGATCCTACATGAACCAAGAAACCACATTAACAATAAAGGAGATATCACGTCGACTATGAGTAAAATAAATAAGATTGTCGACCAATTGTTGATAAAGTGCAGCATCAACAGTAGGTGTTTGACATGTTTTAGTAAGATTCACTCCATACTGAAAGGGAGTGGCACAAGGCTTGCAATCATCCATCTTAAAACATGACAACAAATCCATTACGTATTTAGACTGAGAAATTAAAAAAGCATCACACAATGGTTGTTAATCCCTAAATAGTGGCACATTACCCCTTAATTGGGGCATATTACAATAGTATTTTTAGTTTATTTATGTCCATTAGTTGTAATTGTACCTCCTATACTCCTATATATACCAAGGTGACCTTTTCATTCGGAATCATCTTGTATTTGTAAATTTATGTGGTGTATAAGGAGGTTTCCCCCTCGAAGAGTCTTATTATCTAAAATTATCTCTTTTTCAAGGATTTGAGTACTTATTCTGAGGTTTTTATGCTATTTTTATACTTGGTTATTAACATTTGGGATTAGAGCTCAAGGTCTTGGGGTTTCACTGCTGCATCTAAGACACCTTGGAATTTTCAATATAATTTTTTTTGTAAGATGTTTCAAAAGGAATGTCTTGGATTATATTTAGTAAACAAATCAAGGTACTTGGGCTTAACATTTCAGCTACTAAGACTTTATACTTTCATATATATAGCCTATGTAAGATCGGGTTCTGGAATCATCCTGAATTTAATCATCGCAGAATTTTCACTATAAAATTTTTATGTGACATTTCAGAACTTGAAACTATAAGTCTATTTAGATAAATTATCAAGGGAGATGTGATAAAAATTTCAGCTTC
The DNA here is from genome assembly GCA_009831015.1 of Picea engelmannii. Taxonomy (NCBI): domain Eukaryota; kingdom Viridiplantae; phylum Streptophyta; class Pinopsida; order Pinales; family Pinaceae; genus Picea; species Picea engelmannii. Next base: position 369,967 of record ML777003.1, read on the forward strand.
TCAGTCATCGTACATTTATAGATACACCCTTTGTAAGATAGGGTAGTTGACTAGTCATATTAACTAGTCACAAAAAGGTGTTCCGGGTAAAATAGTGATATATTCTTAATTGAATATCCAAATTAAGTGAGACTAGTTACATTGGATAGTGGACAATATTTATTATTTTGGGTGCAAGTTTTAGAATCAAATATCAGATATTGTGCTCTTGGAAAACTTTACAAGTATGATCTCTGGGAAGGGCCAAAAATCAGCAAGGTGTGGGGAAGTTACCATAACTTCCACTTGTCACATCCAATTTTGATCAGACCTATGGCATTGCAGAGAAGACATATCAGAGAATTAGAAAACGAAATTTCAAACCCATAAGGGCTGAAATTTTGGAGATACAACAGAAGAAATATCGTCTAGTAGAACCACCTCCAAATCGAGGTTTAAAAGGTGCATTTTGTTTTTGGAAATTTTCATATATTTTGACTATAATATTCAATTGGGGTGATTACAAAGGTATAATAAAGTGGGATAAAAGGAGTATCACATAAATTTGAGAAAATCTTAGGGATTTTTAGGTACATAAGTATTGCGGCATCTCAAAACATAGGATTTATCGTTACTTGTCAGTGCTACAACCCAGGGACTGTGTGGTTCTTCCACATACCTAGAGTATATCGGAAGGCCCCTTATGAACAATTGTGCATTAGAAAACACTACTAGGGATATAAGCTCCTGCATACCTTACGTATATTGGGAGAACCCCTAGAATCGTGAGACTTACCAAGTAAACCTTTTGGTCATCTTATTTCTATAGTACAACAAGAACAACACTCGGGGAGATCACTGTTTAGTACCTAGGTAGTCAGATAGTATGGCTAAGGGCATGTTCAATCCTCCTTAATTAGTTCCCTGAGATATTGGGCCAAGTACTATTGTTGGACCCCGCACGTATATCAGAGAGCTATAGCACCTGACAGTCCCTTGTTTGTGAGGACATCTGCCTAAGCCAATTAGGAATTCCTACCTTGCAGTGATACTTGGCCAACATGCCACCAAAAAAGGGAACTTCTACACCAAATAATCCCTCAGACAATCCCACTTGGACTCTTGATGAAGGTGAAGAAATGCACAGGAACATAAATGATTTACAAAATAAGGAAGTAACAAAATATAAACTACTAGGGATGATGGATTCAATTGAAGCTAACTTGGAAGCAATAATGGATACTAAGATGGATGGTTTAAAAAGGGAGATCATGGAAGAATTGAAAAATTTCCTAATAGAGAGGCCACCTGAAAGTGAAAATGTATCCCATGAAATTCATGTTGAGGACACAAGGAAGATGAATCAAGACTGGAGAAACTCTAACTTTGGGTTGAAGACTAACCACTTTCCTAATATTGATATGAGGAATTTTTATGGCAAGGATCCAATCACATGGATACTCCAGATGGAGCAATTCTTTGATCTACATGATGTGCCACACACACAAAAGGTACAAATTGCGTCTTTATATTTAGAACCCAATCAATTTGTGTGGTATCGATGGCTTTGTTCTTGTAAATCACTTGTCACTGGGACAATTTTCACGGAATAAATGATAGCACACTTTGAGAATACAAGGAGAAATATCTTCTTCAGTCAATTGATAAATATCAAGCAAAAGGGTTCAGTTGCGGAGCACATTGAGAACTTCCAAAGATTGAATAAAAAGGTAATAGATATTCCAGATGAGCACCTGATTGATGTATTCATAGGAACTTTAAAGGATAACATTCAACACAATATTTTCCTTTGGGAAACCAAATCATTGGAGAATGCGTTTAGGGTGGAGAGAAATGTTGAAAGTAAAAATATGTCTATGGCTACTAGAAACACCACTCCTAACATCTATCGAGAGAATAATGTTCCTTCTTCTAAAACACCTCAACCGACAAGGTTGACACCTCAACAATTGGAGGAAAGAAAATAAAAAGGTTTATGCTTTAATTGTGATAGCAAGTACAATAAGGGACATAAGTGTGGTGAGAAAAATTTATTCTACATATATTGTGAAGAGGAAGAAGAACAAGAACAAGAATAAGAACCATCTCAAGATGAAAACGTAGAAGATATTTCTTCTAAACAGTTGAATCACACCATATCATGTAATGCATTATCTAGAATTAGCACTCCTCAAACCCTCAAGATCAAAGGATATATCAAAAATAAAATGGTAATAGTCCTAATTGATTCTGGTAGTACTCATAATTTCATTCACTATAAATTAGTCAAATATCTCAATTGTTTTTTATATCCAGTGCCAGAGTTTCAAGTAATGATTGCAAATGGAGGAACTATAAATTGCTTAGGAAAATGCCATAATATCAATCTTACTATGGGGGAATATTTAATGAATATTCCAATGATTGCTATACCCATGGGTGGTGTTGATGCCGTACTAGGAGTCCAATGGTTACAATCATTGGGAACAGTGGCTTTTAATTTTCAAGAAATTTTCATGAAATTTTCATTGGAAGGAAAGGAAATTGAGTTAAGGGGTATCACAGGGAAACCCACTAAGGTGATGATCTCTAATGGAATGACAAAATTATTGAAAAAGGGGCATCAGGGTGGAATTATACAACTATGCTCATTATTGATATTGAGAGGGGGGTGAATCAGTATCAAGTACAATTTAAAAAAAAAATTGAATTATACTTCAACCAGATTATATTTTCAATTATATCCAATGGGCAATGATCAGTAGTAGAAGAGTTACACCAATACACCACAATACACCATGCACAATGTATGAGAAATAATCAATAGTTATTGTTCAAGGGAAGTAATGACTTCCAAGGGAAGCTATAGCTTCCAAATATAAAGGGAGGGATAAAACTCCAAAAGGAAGATACAATCCTCCAATATCAAGAGAGGGTTGACCTCTCCATCCTTTCCCATTCCTTCCACCCAAGAATATATGAGAGATAATAAAACTTTACATTAAATTATCACCATCAACCAACCATCACATATAACTTGATAATGCTTCCTGAGACTTCTTCAACTTATTCAATTCTTCACTTCTTGGAATACTTTGATCCTATAAATAATATTACTCAATTTATTCTCTGAAACTCCTCCAAGTATCACTCGTTGAATCCTCCCCAAAATGGAGTTATAGAGAAAATGGTAGACCTTATTCAATTCTGGTTTATTCAGGAGAGCGAACTTGTATAGAATGCCCCACACACAATATTTAACATCAAATTCTGAAATTCATACACAATAAATTAAAGCCTGTATTCTTTCCAATTGAATTGGTCTCACTTCATTTGGATTATCGATCAAGAAGTTATGATTGTTTTACCCAAAACACATGTTTATGACTAGCTTCAGGACTAGCCAAAAACCCTATCTTCCACAGAGTGTATCTCCAAAATTATAGCGAATAAAGAGATGAAAATTTTACCACGGGTACCTAGATATGTCTTCTCAATATCCTCCAAATTTCACCATCTGAATCATTCTAGAAACAAATTTATAGTGAAAATGGTAAGATGACATGTAAATAACATACTTTAGAACACAACACCAAGAGACATCATCCTCCCTTGAAATTCAGCCTTCTTTACTTCAGATTTCCTCTTAAATTCAACTTATATCTCCTTGTTCATTAACAAACTTGTATCTATAAAATGAATGTATAATTATATGTATTTATACCCTTTATGTCACTTCCTTTTAACATTAGGGCCGACATGTAGTTTCTTCTTCAATTTACATTGTCATCTTCAAAAATTCATTTATCCTCAATCGCGAGGATCCATGTGACGTGCCACATACAACTAGAAGAGGAATGACTTATACTATGCATCCATGGGTTTTGTATCTACATATGTAATTTCCTTCATGTCTATCTACTTCGATCAATTGTTGGGTCCAAAATCCAATGGCTAGGGTTGACATCAATGACAACAACCAATATTCCAACACTCACTAGATGTTAAAACATCTAAGCCATATATTCCACTAGATATACAAGGGATCATTGATAAGCATTCCAAAGTATTTGAAGATATTCCAATAGGTCTTCCACCCACTCACAATCATGATCATGTGATTAACCTAATTCTTGGGAGTGTTCCTCCTAACATCAAGCTTCTAGAGGTCTTCAATGTCAACTTGGGTCCATTAGTTGTAATTGTACCTCCTAGTCTCCTATATATACCAAGGAGACCTTTTCATTTGGAATCATCTTGTATTTGTAAATTTATGTGGTGTATAAGGAGGTTTCCCCCTCGAAGAGGCTTATTATCTAAAATTATCTCTTTTTCAAGGGGTTGAGTACTTATTCTGAGGTTTTTGTGCTATTTTGATATTTGGTCTTAACATTTGGGATCAAAGCTCAAGGTCTTGGGGTTTCACTGCTGCATATAAGACACCTTGGAATTTTCAATACAATTTTTTTTCTACGATGTTTCAAAAGGAACGCCTTCGAGGATAGTTAGTATACAAATCAAGGTACTTGGGGTTAACATTTCATCTCATAAGACTTTATACTTTCAGAGATATAGCCTGTGTAAGATCGGGTTAATCATCATGAATTTAATCATCGCGGAATTTTCACTATAAAAACTTTTATGTGACATTTCAGACCTTGAAACTAGAAGAATATTCAGATAAATTATCAAGGGAGTAGTGATAAAAATGCCAGCTTCTAGGACATCCTATGTTTATAGATACACCCTATGTAAGATAGGGTAGCTGACTAGCCATATTAACTAGTCACAAAAAGGTGTTCTGCGTAAAATAGTGATATATTCTTAAGTGAGTATCCAAATTAAGTGAGACTAGTTGCATTGGATAGTGGACAGTATTTATTATTTCGGATGCAAGTTTCAGAATCAAATATCAAATATTATTCTCTTGGCACACTTTACAGGTACGATCTCCTGGAAGGGCCAAAAATCAGCAAGGTGTGGAGAAGTTACCATAACTTCCACTTGGCACATCTGATTTTGATCAAACCTATGGAATTGCAGACAAGACATATCAGAGAATTACAAAACAGAATTTCAGACCCAAAAGAGCTGAAATTTTGGAGATACAACAGAAGAAAGATCGTCTAGCAGAACCACCTCCAAATCGAGGTTTAAAAGGTGTGTTTTGTTTTTGGAAATTTGCATATCTTTTGACTATAATATTCAATTGGGGTGATTATAAAGGTATAATAAAGTGGGATAAAAGGAGTATCACATAAATTTGAGAGAATCTTAGGGATTTGTAGCTATAGAAGTATTCTGGTGTCTCGAAACATAGGAGTTTTCATTACTTGTCAGTGCTACAACCCAGGGACTGTGTGTTTCTTCCATATACCTAGAGTATATCAGAAGGCCCCTTATGAACAATTGTGCATTAGAAAACACTACTACGGATCTAAGATCCCATGTACCTTGCGTATATTGTGAGAACCCCTAGAATTCTGAGACTTAACAAGTAAACCTTTTGGTCGTCTTATTTCTATAATATTCCGAGAACAACACTCAGGGATATCACTCTCTAGTACCTCAGTAGTCAGATAGCACGGCTAAGGGAATGGTCAAGCCTCCTTAGTTAGTTCCCTGAGATATTGTGTCGAGTACTATTGTTGGACCCCGCACGTATATCAGAGAGCTATAGCACCTGACATTCCCTTGTTTTTTAGGACCTCTGCCTAAGCCAATTAGGAATTCCTACCTTGCAGTGATACTTGGCCAACATGCCACCAAAAAAGGGAACTTCTACACCAAACAATCCTTCAGAAATACCCACTTGGACTCTTGATGAAGGTGAAGAAATGCACAGAAACATAAATGATTTACAAAAGAAGGCAGTAACAAAAGATGAACTACTATGGATAATGGATTCAACTAAAGCTAAGTTGGAAGCAATAATGGATACTAATATGGATGGTTTAAAAAGGGAGATCATGGAAGGATTGAAAAATTTCCTAATAGAGAGGCCACCTGAAAGTGAAAATGTATCCCATGAAATTGATGATGAGGACACAAGGAAGATGAATCAACACTGGAGAAACTCTAACTTTGGGTTGAAGACCAACCACTTTCCTAAAATCAATATGAGGAAGTTTGATGGAAAGGATACAATCACATGGATACTCTAGATGGAGAAATTCTTTGATCTACATGATGTTCCACACACACAAAAGGTATGAATTGTGTCTTTATATTTAGAACCCAATCAATTTTTTTGGGATTGATGGCTTTCTTCTCACAAATCACTTGTCACTTGGACAATTTTCATGGAATAAATGATAGCACACTATGAGGATACAAAGAGAAATACCTTCTTCAGTCAATTGATAAATCTTAAGCAAAAGGGTTCAATTGTGGAGCACATTAAGAACTTCCAAAGATTGAATATAAAGGTAACAGATATTCCATATGAGAATCTGATTGATGTATTCATAGGAACTTTAAAGGATAGCATTCAACATGAGGTTTTCCTTTCGGAACCCAAATCATTGGAGAATGCGTTCAGGGTGGAGAGAAATGTTGAAAGTAAAAATATGGCTATGTCTACTAGAAGGACCACTCCTAACATCTATCGAGAGAATAATGTTCCTTCTTCTAAAACATCTCAACCTACAAGGTTAACACCTCAACAGTTCGAGGAAATAAAAGAAAAAGGTTTATGCTTTAATTGTGACAACAAGTACAGTAAGGGACGTAAGTGTGGTGATAAAACATTATTCTACATAGATTGTGAAGAGGAAGAAAAACAAGAACAAGAACAAGAACCATCTCAAGATAAGATATTTCTTATAAAGAGTTGACTCCCACCATATCATGTAATGCATTAGCTGGAATTATCACTTCTCAAACCCTCAAGATCGAAGGATATATCAAAAATAAAAAGGTAATAGTCCTAATTGATTCTGGTAGTACTCATAATTTTATTCACTATAAATTAGTCAAATCTCTCAATTGTTTTGTATATCCAGCGCCAGAGTTTCAAGTAATGATTGCAAATGGAGGAACTATAAATTGCTTAGGAAAATTCCATAATATCAATCTTACTATGGGGGAATATTTAATGAATATTCCAATGATTGCTATACCCATGGGTGGTGTTGATGTCGTACTAGGAGTCCAATGGTTACAATCATTGGGAACAATGGCTTTTAATTTTCAAGAACTTTTCATGAAATTTTCATTGGAAGGAAAGGAAATTGACTTAAGGGGTATCACAGGGAAACCCACTAAGGTGATAATCTCTAATGGAATGACAAAATTATTGAAAAAGGGGCATCATGGTGGAATTATACAACTATGCTCACTAGATGTTCAAACATCTAAGCCATATATTCCCCTAGATCTCCAAGGGATCATTGATAAGCATTACAAAGTATTTGAAGATATTCCCAGAGGTCTTCCACCCACTCACAATCATGATCATGTGATTCACCTAATTCTTGGGAGTGTTCCTCCTAACATCAGGATTCCATAGGTCTTCAATGTCAACTTGGGTCCATTAGTTGTAATTGCACCTCCTAGTCTCCTATATATACCAAGGATACCTTTTCATTTGGAATCATCTTGTATTTGTAAATTTATGTGGTGTATAAGGAGGTTTCCCTCTTGAAGAGGCTTATTATCTAAAATTATCTCTTTCTCAAGGCGTTGAGTACTTATTTTGAGGTTTCTATGCTATTTTGATATTTGGTTCTTAACATTTGGGATCGGAGATCAAGGTCTTGGGGTTTCGCTGCTGCATCTAAGACACCTTGGAATTTTCATGTGACATTTCAGACCTTTAAACTAGAAGTGTATTCAGAGAAATTATCAAGGGAGCTGTGATAAAAATTTCATTTTCTGGGTCATCCTACATTTATAGATACATCCATTATAAGATAGGGTAGTTGACTAGTCATATTAACTAGTCGCAAAAAGGTTTTCCGGGTAAAATAGGGATATATTCTTAAGTGATTATCCAAATTAAGTGAGACTAGTTGCATTGTATAGTGGAATGTCTTCAGTATTTCGGGTGCAAGTTTCAAAAACAAATATAAGATATTGTGCTCTTGGAACGCTTTACAAGTACACTCTCATGCAAGGGAGAAAACTCAGCAAGGTGTGGGGAAGTTACCATAACCTCCACTTGGTACATCCGATTTTCATCAAACCTGTGGCATTGCAGAGAATACGTATCATATAATTAAAAAACGAAATTTTAGACCTAGAAAGGCCGAAATTTTGGAGATACAATAGAAGAAAGATCGTCTAGCAGAACCACCTCCAAATCGAGGTTTTAAAGGTGTGTTTTGTTTTTGGAAATTTTCATATCTTTTGAATATAATATTTAATTCGGGTGATTACAAAGGTATAGTAAAGTGGGATAAAAGGAGTATCACATATATTTGAGAGAATATTAGGGATTTTTAGGTATAGATGTATTACATCGTCTCAAAACATAAGAGTTTTCGTTACTTGTCAGTGCTACAACCTGGGGACTGTGTGGTTCTTCCACATACCTAGAGTATATCGGAAGGCCTCTTATGAACAGTTGTGCATTAGACAACACTACTACAGATCTAAGATCCCATGTACCATGCGTATATTGGGAAAATCCTAGAATCCTGAGACTTACCAAGTAAACCTTTTGGTCAACTTATTTCTATAGTACATTGAGAACAACACTTGGGGAGATCACTCTCTAGTACCTGGGTAGTCAGATAGTACGACTAAGGGAATGGTCAAGCCTCCTTAGTTAGTTCCCTAAGATATCAGGCCGAGTAACTATTGTTGGACCCCGCACATACATCAGAGAGATATAGCACCTGACACTTCCTTGTTTGTGAGGACCTCTGCCTAAGCCAATTAGGAATTCCTACCTTACAGTGATACTTGGCCAACAAGCCACCGAAAAAGGGAACTTCTACACAAAATAATTCTTTAGACAGTCCCACTTGGACTCTTGATGAAGGTGAAGAAATGCAAAGGAACATAAATGATTTACAAAAGAAGGCAGTAACAAAAGATGAACTACTAGGGATGATGGATTCAACTGAAGCTAAGTTGGAAGCAATAATGGATACTAATATGGATGGTTTAAAAAGGGATATCATGGAAGGATTGAAACATTTCCTAATAGAGAGGCCACCTGAAAGTGAAAATGTATCCCATGAAATTCATGATGATGACACAAGGAAGATGTATCAAGAGTGGAGAAACTCTAAATTTGGGTTGAAGACCAACCATTTTCTTAAGATCTATATGAGGAAGTTTGATGGCAAGGATCCAATCACATAGATACTCTAGATGGAGCAGCTCTTTGATCTACATGATGTGCCACACACAAAAAAGGTATGAATTGCATCTTCATATTTAGAACCCAATCAATTTGTGTGGTATCGATGGCTTTCTTCTCGCAAATCACTTGTCACTTGGATAATTTTCACGGAAGAAATGATAGCACACTATGAGGATACTATGAGCAATACCTTCTTTAGTCAATTGATAAATCTCAAGCAAAAGGGTTCATTTGCGGAGCACATTGAGAACTTCCAAAGATTGAATATAAAGGTAACAAATATTCCAGATGAGCACCTAATTGATGTATTCATAGGAAATTTAAAGGATAACATTCAACATGAGGTTTTCCTTTGGGAACCCAAATCATTGGAGAATGTGTTCAAGGTGGAGAGAAATGTTGAAAGTAAAAATATGGCTATGGATACTAAAAGGACCACTCCTAACATCTATCATGAGAATAATGTTCCTTCTTCTAAAACACCTCAACCTACAAGGTTGACACCTCAACGATTAGAGGAAAGAAAAGAAAAAGGTTTATGCTTTAATTGTGATAGAAAGTACAATAAGGTACATAAGTGTGGTGAGAAACAATTATTCTACATAGATTGTGAAGAGGAAGAAGAAGAAGAAGAACAAGAACCATCTCAATATGAAAACATAGAAGATATTTCTTCTGAAGAGTTGACGCCCACCATATCATGTAATGCATTAGCTGGAATTAACACTCCTCAAACCCTCAAGATTGAATGATATATCAAAAATAAAAAGGTAATAGTCTTAATTGATTCTAGTAGTACTCATAATTTCATTCACTATAAATTAGCCAAATCTCTAAATTGCTTTATATATCCAGTGCCAGAGTTTCAAGTAATGATTGCAAATGGAGGAACTATCAATTGCTTAGGAAAATTCCATAAGATCAATCTTACTATGGTGGAATATGTAATGAATATTCCAATGATTATATACCCATGGGTGGTGTTTATGTCGTACTAGAAGTCCAATGGTTACAATCATTGGGAACAATGGCTTTTAATTTTCAAGAACTTTTCATGGAATTTTCATTGGAAGGAGAGGAAATTGAGTTAAGGGGTATCACAGGGAAACCCACTAAGGTGATAATCTCTAATGGCATGAAAAAATTATTGAAAAAGGGGCATCAGGGTGGAATTATACAACTATGTTCATTGGAAGTTCAAACATCTAAGCCATATATTCCCCTAGATCTCCAACGAATCATTGATAAGCATTCCAAAGTAATTGAAGATATTCTCATAGGTCTTCCACCCACTCAAAATCATGATCATGACCATATCTCTTTTCAGCAAAGGCTCTGAATTCTTTGAACTTCTCAAAGACAAGATTTTTATTCTTTAGGAAAAAGACCCATGGGAAGCGAGAGAAATCATCAATGAAAGTTAAAATGTACCTTGCAACTTCCAGTGCATGTAAGTTGATAGAACTGTTGATACTGAGAGGGGGGTGAATCATATCAAGTAAAATTTAAAACCTTTTTCAACTTATACTTAAACCATTCAATTATATCCAATGATCAATGAACAATAGTATAAGAGTTACAGCAATACACCACAATACACCATGCACAATATATGAAAAACAATCAATAGTTATTGTTCAAGGGAAGTAATGACTTCCAAAGGTAGCTACAGCTTCCAAATGTAAAGGGAGGGATAAACCTCCAAGAGGAAGATACAATCCTCCAATATCAAGAGAGGGTTTAACTCTACATCCTTGCCCCTTCCTTCCACCCAAGAATATATGAGAGATAACAAAACTTTACATTAAATCATCACCATCAACCAACCATCACATAGAACCTGATAATGCTTCATGAGAATTCTTCAACTTCTGCAATTATTCAATTCTTGGAATACTTTGATCCTGTAGATAATATTACTCAATGTATTTTCTGAAACTTATCCAAGTTTCACTCCTTGAATCCTCCCCAAAAGGAAGCTATAAAAAGAACGGTAGACCTTATTCAATTCTGGTTTATTCAAGAGACAAAACTTGTATAGAATGCCCCGCGCTCAATATTTAACATCAGATTCTGAAACTCGTACACAAGAAACTAAAGTCTGTACTTTTTCCAATGAAATTTTTCCCACATCATTTGTATTCTCTATGAAGAAGTTATGACTATTTTACCCGGAACACCTGTTTATTGACTAGCTTCAGGACTAGTCAAAAACCCTATCTTCCATAGAGTGTATCTCCATAATTGTAGCGAATCAAAAGATGAAACTTTTACCACAGGTACCTTGACATGTATTCTCAATACCATATAAATTTAACCATCTGAATCATTCTAAAAAAAACGTTATAGCGAAAATGGTAAGATGACCTGAAAATAACATACCTTAGAACACATCACCAAAAGACTTCATCCTCCCTTGAAATTCGGCCTTCTTTACTTTTGATTTCCTCTGAAATTAGACTTGTATATAAAATGAATGTATAATGATATTTATTTATACCATTTATGTCACTTCCTTTTAACATTAGGGCCGACCTGACACTTTCTTATTTTGTAATTCTTTTCTTTAATTATCTTCAGGGTCTACATGTACTTCCTTCTTCAATTCACTTTGTCATCTTCAAAAATTCATTTCTCCTCAACCGTGAGGATCCATGTGACGTTCCAAATACCACCAGAAACAACATGATGTATACTCTCCATCCATGGGTGTTGTATCTTCATTTTCATTGTCCTTCATGTCCAAATACCTTCATCAATCTTGCGGTCCAAAACCAATGACTAGGGTTGACATCAATGACAACAACCAATCTTCCAACAATGAACACACATCATTATGAACAAATTCTAGTAGGTTATGTGCTCTCCAAACTTGTCCATAGTCAAAAGATACTTGATGATGCTTCCCAAGTATGCAACCCTTACATACACCTTCAGGGGAAACACCTTCAGTAAAACAACAACCATGTTTTGAGTTGCCAATGCTTGCAAACTTCATAAATTTATATGTCTGAATCATTCATGCCAAATTTGACTTCTCTCATTAGTGTGAGCAATAAGTGCAGTCGGTTAAAATTTAGGTCGATTCAAGTCACATAATTTGTATAATTTGTCCTTCAGGTCCAAAATCCCATCAACGACAATCGACTTCCATTTCTTCAAATCCCGAACATAGAACAAATCTGGCCAGAATTCCATAATATTATTGGTCTAAGTCAACTAAGCAACAAATAACAGATTGGCATTGAGATTTGGTACATGATAGATGTCGACAATTTTACCATGTTGACAAGCTACATCACCATGACCAGCAACATCAAAAGAAAAATCATCAACAACATAGATTCTACTTTCTTAAGCTTTATTCAGTGTCATGAATAAAGTGGCATCTTTTGCCATATGATGAGTGTACCCAGATCCGACAACCCATTCATTTTGCACAATATGAGACATCAAGGCTTGAGAAGTCCCAGCTTGGAAGGTGAACTTATCAATGGGTCGACGAATAGTCGACATGTCTCCTTCAACCCTCTTAACCTTCTCCTCTAAATCGTCTCACTTCTTGAAGCATTTCTTCTCGACATGTCTAGTATTTCCATAGTACCAATATGTCTTCTTCTTTTGATTTCATTGTGGTTTCCTATAGGGTCCCTGATTAGTATATGCAGGTTTTTGTGTAGAAGCATCAATCTTCACTCTATTCCTAGAATCCATCTTGCCCTTACCCTTGAGCAAGTGGGCATGGTGCTTACCCCCAAGATTTCCTTCTTCAAGCAATCTATGTTGATCAATGATCAAAAGTTCACAAAAAACTTCAAAGGAGTAGTCCTTACCATCTTGCTTTCGTGCGTGCCAGTTGGTGCAGAAGGTTGATACAAACACATCAAATGGTGTTCTCATATTTATCATGACCAACGCAATGAGTTGTCCATCCTTATTCTTGTAGTTTTCTTCACATTCGCTCAACTTCAATTAGAGTTCTTTAACACGTGCTAAATAATCATCCATTCTTTCAAAGGAATGAGGATCAAACATGATGAACTCTTTCTCCAACTACATGATGTGGCTTTCATTGACTCGGTCGAACAAGGTCTTTAGCTTCTTCCAGACTAGACGTGGACAATCAAGTCCATTGAGATGAAAGTGGCTTTCTCGTGAGGTGTAGGTCAGGATGACCCCTATAGCCTCATCATTCTTTGCATCAACGAAATTTTTTGTCGAAGCATCTGTTGGATTTGGTATCACGACCTTGGTATATTTCCATAGTCCCTTAATTTTCAATAGAGTTTCTGTATCTGGAGCTCATACTGTGTAATTTGATCCATTCAGAAAAATATGATCGATCTTCGAAGCCATCTTCGATATCTAGACATACTAGTTTTCTTTCAATAAGTTCCAATAAGCAAACCACCGGCCCAGAGTTAATCACACAATAGATCCGACTCAACAAGGTTTGCAAATAACAGGTCAAGGTTTTCAAACCATCAACTCTGATACCACCTTGGGGAATGAAATGGAACACAATATGAAACAAAGAACACAGTACTGCAAAAAACCAAAGAGGGATAAATAATTTCGAAGAACAGAGGTGGCGTCTAAAGACACTGTTACAACACTTAAGCACAAAGTATTGTGATCAGAACATCACAATGCATATTGCACATCTTGATCCACATGATCTATTGTGCAATCTGAAATCACTTCACATTCAACATATGATAATGACACAAGGGGTCTTCTTCTATAGACTCAAGATCTAACTGACTCCCATAGAATCCGGAAGATGTTGTCCACATACAATCGTCAGTGGTTAGAGTTGATTCCAAAAATTCCACTATGTCAAGTCGACTCAATGGGACTCGACCCGACCGACTATCCATCCAACTCGTAGTCGATTGCAGGGCTGGTCCATCGACCGCCCCACTATCTTCGATTGTTGGTCGACTTTCCGATCGATAGGTACATCTACTACTCGAACAACTGGTGTGGTGTGTTGGTTGATCGCCCGACCAACTATTTCTAAATGTAGATCGATCTCTCAACTGACTGAACCCAAAAGATGTGTGATGAACCATCAATGCTTGATGTTCCAACACTGCATATTTATAATGCATGTATGGTAATAAACCATTGTTAATGATTTTGAAGAAGTCCTACTATATCTACCTATACCTTTAACACTCTCGATTGCACCTTGGGTGATACCTTCTTTTCTTTGGGAACATTGAATATGCTAGTGCTACTATACTACAACTAAGCCTTTGTTGGTAATACATGAGAAACTTGGTCTCCATCTAACGCTAATAAATTGTTATGTTTTCACGACCCATTTTTAAAGAGAGATAACTATAGGATGAGTGGTAGGATTTATAAGTACATGATCCAAAATTGGTGGGAGAAAAGCTTTGAATACTTGTCACAAAAGAGGTTGAGTTGAGTGAATGGGACCCTTAGATGTGTCCAAAATATGTATTGTATGATGGCCCATCTAAAGACTACTATTTGGTGTTTTGGTATGAATTCTCTGTAAGTCTATACAAGTGGTTGAAGAGACTTGAGGAAGCTCCATAGTACAAAGATTGACAGAGAAAGAACATTTATTTGACCATTTCAAATATAATTGTGCTATAGTGAATAGATCGCCAGATTACTCATGCTATGGGTTTTTGGGTTGAAAATACTATAGAAGGGTGTATTATAAAATTTTACTACAAAACTGTCCATCTTTTTCTAGAATAGAAGTGCTTAAGAAAGGAGATCCAAGTAGACTAGTGTGGGAAATCTCTCTCTAGATAAAGATATTTTTGGTAGAAGAGAGAATGTTTCCATTTACCCTTGTAGACATGGTTGAGAAATTTCACTATGCCATGGGGGCTAGTTGGAACAATGTTGGTGAGTTGTAGGAAAATAGTAGAATGGGGGAGTGGGGATTAGAGATTGGTGAGGGGGATGAATGGGTTCTAAGGAGGTTTTCCATTCCAAATCGATGATGGAAGAACTAGATGAAGGTAGTGTGAAAGAGAAGTGAGTAGGTACAAAATGAAATTAGTGATGAAGGTAGTAACGAGGGAAGGCCAAAAGAGTTGTAGAGGCTAAGAAGAGAAGGAGAGTTGGCCAACTCATGGTTAAGAGAGAGAAACTCCATATACATGATCTTGGGTTATCCCTTTTAAAAGGGAGAGAGATATGTTGCATAATATCTGCATTTTGGTCTAGACTCTAATGAAGAATATTGCACGTAGATTTTTTACTACTAAATTCTATGGAGGTATACATACCCTACCCCCTTATGGGTTTGAACCTGTGATCTCCGAG
This sequence comes from Picea engelmannii, assembly GCA_009831015.1. Taxonomy (NCBI): domain Eukaryota; kingdom Viridiplantae; phylum Streptophyta; class Pinopsida; order Pinales; family Pinaceae; genus Picea; species Picea engelmannii. Next base: position 385,574 of record ML777003.1, read on the forward strand.
AAGAAAACACGTATTCTAAACCATTAGACCCTCTAATATTGTATATGTATTCATGAAGAATACTACACATCATAGGTATAGGTATTGAAAATGAACCACATCATACAAGGTATATCACAGAGGAATTGAAAAAATGATTACGTTAGCATGCTCGATGGTGAGATTGACCACCTTGATGAGTCACACTTTTATTTTTGGTGATGGGAACCGACATGGTGTGAGTCAAATTTCGATTGTGAGTAAATATGCCAACACTATCTCTTTCAAAACTTTGAACTATGCAGAACGTGGTAGACTGCAGAGCATTAGGAAGGAGCCCACATTGGTGCAGTAAATAATAAATAGATAGTTACAGTTTCGTTGAGGAAGCTGGAAGTCTACGGAACGGCTAGAAAAAGTGATGGATGATATGTTTGATTGGTATTTGATAGAAATATTTTCACTTCTTCATGTGGAAATCTATGGAGCTGACAGATGATATGTAGATTAGCCTTATTAGTCTTCTCGACATAAATATTGTCACTCCTTTTATTTACTTTACCTTGACTTCACTCGTCTCTTTTAATATGATTTTATTTACGAATTGAATTTCGTGTTATTTGTCTCCTTTTCTTTACTTTACCGCGTCAGCACTGTACCTTTACTTTACCTTGACTTCACTCGTCTCTTTTAATATGATTTTATTTACGGATTAACTTTCCTTTGATTTCATGTTTCCATTGAGAGATAAATGTGACATTTTTCAATAATAAATATTTTCACCTTTCTACATAAATTTCCTTCATTAATTGTGATTTAATAGGTGTATACAAAAATAGTAAATTTGTAAAAAAAAATTGCAATACTCCCAACACTTTCTATTCCATGTAGCTTCCTTTAGTTACATGGTTTTATTGCACAATTTTGATTTTTTACATGTTTTTATTAGACAATTATGTAGCTTCCTTTAGTTACATGGTTTTATTGCACAATTTTGAATTTTTACATATTTTTATTGCACAATTTTGGATTTTTAGGCTTTTTAAAGTATGGTAGTTATTGTTAATGGGTGGTAGTGGTAGGAAATGTATGAAATGGTAGATGGAGGATGTGGCAAAAATGGAGTTGAGTGAAACAATGATATATATGATGGATGAATATTGTATGGCCATTATGGTTTTTATATGGAGGATAGGTATGGTGGTGGAAATATTGGAAGGAAGTGGTGGAAAGGATGATTGGAGCCTTAAAGAGTATAAATACAGTATCATGAAGGGTTTCATATACCTGTAACATTGTTTTGATCCTTTTATAGTGTAAAAATTATGATTGTGTTTTTGAGAAGAATTAAAATTTTATTTTGTTATAGGTACGCCTGTTGTTGTCATTTTGAAGTTGATTTTGATTGCCTTTGCTAGGATTGTTGACTATGATGACAACTCATTTGTTTTATGCAACTGATTTGTGATGTCTAATTAGTCAAAAGGACTAATATGATATCATGTATGTTGATGATTAAGTTTTCCTTTTGATTTTGAAGTTGTGAAGTATCTGTACAGATTTTGTACAATATATGTATTGACCCATAAAATTGCTAGCGTGGACAAAATATTATTGTATATACCTATTGGTGTTGATGCATATTCATAATATTGTTGGTTTTGACCAAAAGAATATCAATATATTGTTATAATTTGACAATAGACGAATGCATTGTTTTGTTATCTTGGGCAAGAACAAACCACTTTATATTGTAATTGCAATACATAGTTGTTTTGCAAGATGTAAGATGACGATAACAATGGTCATTATGGTGTTGGTACAAGTTTGTTGGGTATGGTGTAATGGATTTGTGAGGTGGGTCATGATGATGATGAAGATGTTTATGAAATGGAGGATATAAAGGAAGTGTGAAGTATGGATGGGTTATGAAATGGAACATGATGAGACTTACAAATAGTATGTATGTTGTTTCTTTATTGTCATGCTCTCGTAATGGTTGTATATTGATCCCTTTTTGTTTTTGTTGTTGTTGTAGGGTATTTGAAGTTCTTTATCCCTTGTTCTACTTTGAGCCTGTAGATTCTTCATGGACATGTTCCTAGTTCTGTCCATCACTTGTGTACCTGAAACAATTTTGAACAAAAGTTAGTTTTATTTTTTCTATTTTTCTTTTCTTGTTATGGTATTGGTTCCATTTTTTGTTTTCATCGGTGCCCTACCCCATCATTCCTATTAGGGTTTTCATGGTGGGGAATATATTATTGCATACCTAAGGTTTCCCCTATGGAGGTTTTCAACTATAGGCTTATCCCAAGTGTCTTAGTATAGTTTTCACTTGGGAATTTTTATTGTTTTTGTAACATCCCAGTTTTAACCCTTGTGAACTATAATTTATTATGTTTGTGACTTAGGCTGGTGAGCCAGTGTTACCCATGATTTTGGTCATCATGATGGTGTATTGATGATGGTGTACTTAGGATCCTCATAAGAACTTTCTCCTGAGAAAATTGACATTCATCTCTTCCCAGAAAACATACTTTTGAAGAGAGTTTGCAGGTTGCTAATATACCAGGGTGCGAGAATGACCCATTCTCGCAGGCTGCCTTAAGCTAGGGTGTGAACTTCTCGCACTGTGCTACATAGCTAGGGTGCAAAATTGTTCTAAGGCTTGGAAAAAGATGAATTCTCGATGGTTCTAGAAGGGAATCTTCTAGAAGAATGAGTTGGCATTCGAATGGTTATCCTTTTACTGGTTTCCCTGATATTGTGGGACCATTCTTATCCAAGTAACCATCTCATTCTCTCCTATATATTGATGGAATTCTCATGGAAAAGGTTAAGGAAGACTCATTGGAGAATTGGTGAAGGAATTGTGTGAAGGACCTAGCTTGAACAGGAGCTTGGAGACTCTAGCAAGTATATCAAGAGGATTTGATCTTCTTCATACAAGAATTGAGCAAGTGTGTGTGTTGGAGCCAAGAGCCACCGAAAGGAAGTTTGCGACATCAAGGCGATCAACTTGTAATCTTCTACTTTCACTTAATATGATACAGTGGCATGTCCTTTTCCCATAAAGCTATTCTCACTTTATTGTGTAATTCCTTGATCATACACATAAGTTGACAGTTGAATATATTTTGCTATCTTCACTTTGGTTGGTTTGTGTTGTCTTGGTCTTGAACTCACGAGAGCACCAGAGCGAAGTGGGAGCAACAAAGACCCTAGGAAGTGATACAAAGGTATGTTACTAGTTCCTCCCTACTAGCTAATTCAATGGTCAAAACTTAGGGAAAGAGTCATGTCCTGTCCTGTTTTGTTCTAGATCCAGGTGGATCTAGGGAGATCTGTTAGTGTCTGCACCTACCGATTAGTCCGATAACAAAATTGGCGACTCCACTGGGGAGATAACCCATTTTCCTTGTGGTTTTTAGTATTTTTCCTTGGCCATTTGTTCTTGCCTTACCTTTCTCCATTCATATCAATCTCTGAGTCTTCAGGATACCTTGATAGACCCTCTGGGTCCAAAGGCCTCTTCAAATTTTGTCTTTTTCCAAAAATTTGATTAGCTTCAAACATTCTCGCACTGCACTCCATAGTAGCATGCGAGAACATACTGAGTTCGCACCCTGCTTTTAGGTTCAATGCAAGGTTCTCACACTCTGATCAAAGCTCACCTGCGAGAATGACCTATTCTCGCACTGTGTAATACTCTCAGCCTGCGAACCCTTTTTTTTTAAATTTTGGCTTTAAGACTTTTGCATGATCAACTACCTAGATCAGTATAGGTGCCTAACAAGAGTGTTTTGGACCATTGGTTGATGTTTTCTTGTCTTCATTCTTGTGCACGAACAGTCTTAGGAACTCAAGACTCTTCCTGTCCATTTTTCTTGACTTTCGTTTCTTGACTTTTCTCTGCAAAGATATACTCTCTGATGTTGGAATCTGAGTGTGCTTGTTTGGTTAAGAACCGGAGACGGTTGAAAGTTGAGATTCTTTGTCTTTATCATTTGCTAATTATTCGAAAACTCATTTTTCTCATGCAATTGAAAAGACTAGTTTGATCTGTTTGTTATTTTTGTTTCCATTGAAAGATTGGTTTGGGTTTTTGTCTATTGTTTGTTCATTGGTTTTTTGGTTTTCTTCACTCTCACCATCATGGTGTAGGTCCTTTTTGAAAAGTGAACAACGTTTTTCTTTCAAAATCATTTTCATCTTCGAAAGTATTGAAAATCAATTGTTGAAATTATTGAAAAAGAAACAATAGATAATTGTTATTCTTGCGTGATTTGTTGCAATTGCATTTTAAAGGAAATTGTGTCTTGTAGTTCAAGTTTGATCCGGAAAACTTCTCTTTCCCTCCCATACATAGGATTCATTGAACGAAAATTGCTATATTTCATTCTTATCCATGCATCGTTGGGTCAGAGTCTTATACAACATCAATTTCATCTCCGCTTCCTTTGAGTAACAAAATCCCTTAATAACATTGCGCAATCATAAAATTTAACTAGTAACTCTTTTCTAGGGCTCTGTTACACCAACATTTAGCTAGGCTAGCGCTTTGGAATAGGAAGAGAGATACACTCTCCAAAGTACAAAACACACAAATAACATCTTGTGTTAAGGAGTGTTAAATTCCATTTCCAACATCTTGTCCTGGGAAGCCCTTCTCACACAAGGGTCAAACACGAGGTCACATTGATATTGACAGAGTTACTCACCCTGCTTTGTTGATATCGGTGTAGAGATTGCACATATTACGGGGGTCACTCGGAGGTATACCCAAAATGATGAGTGAAATCCTTTTGAGTTGATTTCGGGCTAGATACCCTGCCCTTGCGTGTGGATCAGACTGTCAACTGTCCCCCCAGGCTTTATTGTTGTCGGTGGTAACCTTAGCGGCCTATCTTTCTAAGATCTTACACAAGGTGACTGTGAAGGGGAAAGTCTTCACGGTACCTGGAATCGACGTTGACCAAACTCACTCGGGCTCCTTGGAGGGTATACCCACGATTATGTGTGGGAGCTTGCACCAGGGTGTAAGTCCGTTAAGTAGGTCATCAGCGTAACTTTTCCACCCTAGCCCAGCCCCTTCTCGTCTTGTTGTTGCGACGTTGGATTTCATCACCAACTAGTGACTTTGGAATTAGAAGGTCTTGTTTGCTTGGTGTTGCTTTCTAGATTTTGTTTACTAGCGCGTGCTATTTCTTTACCATAGTTTACCAAAGTTTTCTTCGTAAGTTTGTCGCTCGTTTACAATAGCTCCTCCATGTCGTTCATGTATACTGTAGGGTTTATCTCTAGAGTATCTGGAAGGTTCTCAACCCTTGCCTACAAGTTCACCTAAGGGCTCTCCTCCACAGAGTGTAGTCCAAGCTGTCACCATGCCACACGTGGAATGAACTGACTCTCTAGAACATTTTCGAATTACAAATACTCGAGAGGACTTTTGAATTCACCCTGATTCTAAGTGACCGTTTATGTGACTAAATTCTTCCAGAGACTTAGTTGTTACATCTTCTGGATCACTAGTTGGACCCTTTCCAGGCATATAAGGCCAAGATCCTTTTTGGTCTACGGGTGTTTTTCAACGGGACCTTTTTGGTCTAGGCTCACCTGTGATTTCCAAAATCACCCCACCTGTGATTTCCAAAATCTCTAGTCTAGAGACAGTACCGTTTACTACCGCCTATCACTTTACTGTCCCTATCGAAATGGCCCATCACACAGATACTACGAGTGTTCACACCGGGTTTACCATGGTTAGTCTCGCTCCCATCAGCACACCACGAACGCCCAATGTCACCCCAACACTACCACCTGGATACCGTGAGTTGAATGCTTCCATTCCCACTCCTATGCAAACCCCATCCGGCTCTCCTGGTGGTCCTTCTTCTTCTGGGCACTCTCTTCCCGGTTTTATTCCGACACTCCCTCAATTTCCTTTTGGAGGACCTTCCTCATCTTCTACTGTCAGCCTTAATCCTAGTGGCACTATTCCATCATTCACACCAAATTACCAGATTCCTGTCGGTGGACAATTTCAACAAGGTGGCATGACTCAACCCCCTCTCAGTGGGAAAATTCCTATTGGAACGCAAGTCCCAATTGGAACTCACCCCCCAATTGGAACACCACCTTCGATAGGAGGACCGACCCCACCTTATGGACAAAACATACCTCCGTCCTTGGCCCAGTATTGGAATCAGTTGATACAACATCCTCCTCAATCGACTGGGGGGCAGTAGTTTCCAACTGTGTCCATAATACCCCCTATTATGGGCCAACCATATCCTGGTTCATTCAATCCTATTTGGGGCTCGACTGCTCAAACTCACGTCCCTGTTCCAGGGTACAATCCCATGAGCTACTATCCTCTTGAACCACCATCAAATCTTCCTGGGTATTCACATTATATGTAGACTGCTTATGGTCCTACTGGTTTGCCAACGAGACTTCCTCCCCAAAGCCACCAGTACCTGCAGGTGAATCGACAGTTACCCTTCTTGGCCACTTTGGATCTTTCGGATTTGTCAAGGATTTTAAATGATCCAATTCGTCACTCTCCCCAATGGCCTGCTATACCTGCCAAGCTACCATCGGACATTCCTAAATTCGACGGCAAAGCGGGAGATGACCCGAAAAATCATGTTATGACTTTTCACCTATGGTGTTCATCCAACTTGTTGATGGATGACTCTATTTGTTTACGTCTTTTTCAACAAACCCTCATAGGTTCTACTGCGAAGTGGTATATAGAATTACCACGGGGTTTCTTCAGTGACTTCAACACCCTAGCTACGAATTTCCTCACACACTACCAGTTACTGATCCGTTATGACACAAGGACCGAGATTTTGACTTCCTTCAAACAGAACAAGGCCACTCATATATCCGATCACATTCATGAGTGGTGACAGAGACGACGTCTTATTAAACTCGAACTCCCCGATCAGTTGCTGGCAGAATGGTTCACAAAATCATTTCTGAACGACATCGGTCGTGACATTGCCATGGTTGGAGTAGTCACAGAAGATCAGGATATAAGTCGTGCTCAATACCTTGACCTCGTTTACTCACAAACGGGTACCCTTTATGATTTACTACCTGACTTACCTCGTCCTTCCACTTCCGCCACTTCAACTACTCCTGCTGCTTCGCATGGAGTCGATGGTGTGATTGGCACTTTCCAGGCCCAACCACATTCCGCCTCAAGTGAACACCCCAAACTTGCTTCTTCTAATGTTCAAAATGCTTCGTCTCCTGCCCCTCCCGCCGGCAAGACTTCTGAGGTAAATGCAGTTCAATCTACCCCAGCCAGTAAAAACAAATCCAAAAAGGGAAGGGGTAAGAATAAGGAGGACAAAAATACTTCTCAAGCAGAGCCAACCAAAACTACCCCTGTTGATGATCGGGATAAGCGCAAACCTCGATACCCTTGTCTTATCTATGGTGATGATCACTACACGAAGGATTTTCCACGACGCGTCGAGGTCACTAAGTTCCTTCAAGGAGCTCCAAAACCACCTGCTCCGACCGTTTTGTCCCAACCCTTCCCGTCTCAACAATAGGCTTAGTTGGTCATTCATGACCAACCCTCCTCTTCTACTACATCTTATGTATTGATGTGTACTGGTGATTCAAAGTAGAACGACATTTCACTCACCACTCGAGCCAAAGATTATTCTCCCTCTAAAGAGAAGTTTGATGATCTACCTCCTTCCACAGTACAACCCTCTCCTGCGACTCCACCTACCAATGGTCCTCTTCATCTCGAAAGACCGAGCCTTGACACAGTTCTTCGACCCCCCCCTAAGGACGTCGTTCATAAATCGGCTTTCAATCCTCATGCTCGTGCTGCCCAGAACTACAACATTGTTGATGATCTGGCCCAAGAACCTTCTGCGATGTCAGCCCTCGAAGTCCTTCAAAGTTGTCCTACACAATGGAAGGCATTGTTGAAAGCTATTGGTGGAATCGATCCGACGGATACGAATTTAATAATCTTTGACTTGGACGATCACATTCCAAGGTTACCCCCTCAACTCGCGTTCCAGATCCAAGTGATTGTCTCTGACAAAAAAAAATTCCGAACCGTTATAGACGAGGGTGCCTCGACGTGTGTCATGTCTCTTACTTGCTGGAGAGCCATTGGCTCTCCCTCTTTGAATGAATCCCATAACACTCTTAAAGCCTTCAATGGATCTATTTTTAAGCCCTACGGTGTCCTTCCTTCATTGACCATCAAGTTAGAAGGCAAAACGATCCAAGTTGAAGTGGAAGTCTTCGATTCTCCTCTCGATTACAATCTTCTGCTTGGCCGCAGCTAGATCGATTCCATGTGCGCAGTTGTGTCGACACTTTTCCATCTGGTATGTTTCCCACATCAAGGGAAAGTCGTCACTGTCGACCAATTAGCCTTCTTTAACTCCGATCCCCGTAATGGCAATGTACCGTTTATCACGAAAACCCCACCGGGTTATGAGAATGTCGGTGTAGGCCTTATCAAAGACTCTTCGTTAATGGGTACTTTCCCCATTCCACCACCCAATGTTCCACGCTCGTCCATTTCTTCAATCAACATGATCTCCACCTCGATTCATGAACTTCCTGCGTCTCACGACCCCTGGATAGTACCTGAACCTGGAGATTATCTTCGTTACAGTGAAGAAATGCCATTAAGTCCGGTTGAATCCGCCTATCAGGTCATTCAATCGGAAACCCCTTCTACCCCCTCTCTTGGTGAGTTATCTCTAGATCCTTTCCGTGTCATTTTTCCCACTGACGAGATGATCATGTATGTCATGGAAGACACCCCTTAGGACGATGGACATTATCGTTCCCTCCTCTTTCTGGAGCAACATACCATTGAGAACTACCAACGAGATCTTTGGTATGGAGATATAATTATATATCTCCAAACCTAGAATTTTCGGCCAACTTTGTCTAGTACTGACCGACGTCGAATATGCTACCAAGCTTGTCAATATATTATCCTCGGGGATACTCTTTATCGTCGCAGGATTGACTCTATTTTTTGACTCTGCCTCACATTTGACGAGGCCGAGAGAGCTCTGAATGACTACCATTCTGGAGCCTGTGGTGGTCATATGTCTGGGTATGCCACTGCCCAGAAGATCTTACGAGCAGGGTATTTTTGGCCTTCTTTATTTAACGACTGCATAATTGCCATTCAAAAATGCCATGCTTGCCAGACCTATAATAACAAGATATGGTCACATCCCATTCCTCTTCACCCTATGGTCTCCGTTGGTCCCTTTGCAAAATGGGGCATCGATTTTATGACATGTCACCCCCACTCAGCCGGGAGCATGGATACATCATTGTAGCCATAGATTACTTTACGAAATGGGTCGAGGCAATGCTGACATTTGACAACACTGGAAAGACCGCAACATTATTCATTTTTAATCACATCATAGCTCATTTTGGTGTTCCCCAGGCTATCATCACTGATCACGGTAGCCACTTTAGAAACTTCATGATGTCAGAACTTACTGAAAATTTGGGTCTTCGCCATGAAAACTCAACGCCCTATTATCCACAAGCCAACGGCCAAGTCGAAGCAATTAACAAAGTTCTCGTAACTATTCTCTGACAAATGATAGGGAATCACAAAACAAGTTGGCACATAATGTTGTTTTAGGCATTGTGGGCTTACCGGACATCCGTCAAGTCCACTACTGGGTTTACACCTTTCCGGTTAGTCTATGGTGTGGAAGCCATTCTCCCTATTGAATGAGAGATACCCTCTTTAAAACTAGTTGTTGAAATCCTACCAAACACTTTTGCTGAGGAAGAACGTCTATTGTATCTTATGCGATTAGACGAAACTCGACGCGATGCTACCCTAGTCATAGAAGCTCAGAAAAAACGTGTCAAGGCCTAATACGACAAACATGTCAAGCCTCACATTTTCTCCGAAGGAGATCTTGTTCTCCTCTATGAACAAGATCGAGATATGCTAGGAGGCCGAAAATTCGAAGCCATGTGGCGAGGTCCTTATATCGTTCGACGAGTTTTGGAAAAAGGGGCTTATGAGTTAGTAGATTATGATGGTATCCCTTTGAGTGAACCCAAGAATGGGTTGTACTTGAAGAAGTACTATGCATAAAATCACCTGTGCATGAGTACTTGTATTTTTATTGTATCATACTTCTTGTGTGTTACTATAGCTTGCTTTTGTCGTTATCTAGTCTCTGCCCTTATGTGACATTGTGTTTGATTTCTAGATGTCAGAGTCTTTGCTACCCTACATTGGCTTCCCTGATGGCGCTAGTCATAGTACTCAGAACCTTGCTTCTGTTTCATGGGCAATTTACGCCCCTACAAACAAACTTGTCTCCTTACGAGGTGTGTGTCTCGGCCGTGCGACCAACAATATTGCAAAGTATAGTGTGGTTATCGAACTATTGATTGATGCTATCTCGCTCGGAATCCATCATTTGGTTGTGCAACTCGATTCACAGCTTGTAGTACTATAGTTAAGTAATGTCTATACTATTCAAAGTCCTACTTTGTTACGGGTGTATTTGTGAATTCGCCTCTTGGAACGTTATTTTGATTATATTGAATATCAACATATTCCTAGACGTCTAAATACATTAACTGATGCATTGACTAACTATGTATTAGACAGACATTTGGATCATTTATAAATCAATCACATCAATTTTCACACAACACAAGATAAACCGATAAAAGCCGTCTGTATATATAATGATCAAAAGAGTTTTTACAAAAACGTTCTGTCTGAAGACCAAAATGTCAAAATATGAAGCTCATAGCTTCTACAAAGTGACGTCATGGATGACGTTCATTGTAACACATGATTTCCCGAGCAACCCTATAGAGCAGTCGACCTATGGACTCTGACACTCCTACTGTATGACGTTGATAGCGTCATGGAACCTCTCCAAGAGGCATGTCTGGAATATCTGTTGTCAAACCCTCTAGGTTTTGTTCCACTGCTTGATAATCCTCAGCGTCCCATTGTGGCACTGTCGCTACCTCTCCTCTCCGCTGAATAGGAGAAGTACTAGGAGATCGGTAAGGTCCCACATCTGTGTCATCAAAAATGAATTTTTTATTTAGTCTTTGGACGAACATATAAAAACATTTGCATATGATAAAATTCACAAAAACATTTAAAAAGAAAAAAATTGTGTACTTCTTACCAAGTTCCCCCCACTAAGCACCCTCGGGAAGGACTAAGTCTGGATCTCCTCAGAAATCCAACCTATCATAAGCATAATCGTTGACCATCAGCATCTGTGGTCGCAACTAGTCGAAAAAAGTATCATCATACTTGATTATTGGTCCAGCTACGTGCCGGGCCATGAGCTGACACCATCTCAACATTATTGGATCTTTGGGAGCTGACGAATTCCACTCAACCTGTAGCCTCAGTAATGGAACCCTCTAGTGAAATAAGGACACTAACAAAGACCCATACCTGAATTGCTTCAGGTCACCTCATCTGCATTTGGTCAACTTCTTTTTCATACTACGAAGCACAACATCTGCCTAGTTAAAAAGCCGAGTTTCAGTACACTCTATGGCATACTGAAAGTAACTCTGGAGCACCATGTGAGGAGCGTAGCTCCCAGCCATCCGAGAAATGGTGAACAAGATAGTATGGAGGGTCAAATCCTGTACTCCCCAAATAGCTACTTTCCCTTTCTTCCTCTCTGCCTCGGGAACACAGTGTAAGAGACAATACTCACTCATGGGCAACCCACCACCTCTGCTACCAGTCAGGCTCACATGGTACCCACACTGTGAAAGTCTTGTCAAGAAGTAAATGACCTCAATATCTAAGGACAATATGTGGACCCCTACATGAAATACTTGCTGATCGGGATCCCACATATGCACAAGGTACTCTAATAACCTGATTTGGGCCCTCATGCCCGGGATATGAAAGTACTTAAGAAGACCACAGTTTCTCAAAGCGGCAATAGTGGGTGGATGATTTCTGACAATGGAATTATCTTCTTCGTGCTCCCTTTCGCGCCATTCCAGAACCATTGTGATGGCCAACTACCTGCATAAGAAGCACAAAAAGAAGATTAATAACTCTATTCATAAATTGGTTCTCTTTCATTGAGCAAAACTTCAAAAGCAATTTATGTTTTGCGGTTCTCGTAGGCTACTGTGGGCTCACCTACGAGAATGACCCATTCTCGCAGGTCCCGTGTAGCCCACCTGCGAGAATGGATGAGTGCCATAATAGCCCCCAAAACCAACTCAAAAAATGTGTTTTTTCCAATGAAAATGAGAAATTAAACCAAGAAAAAGTAGAGGACAAAGATCCTACCTCACTGTCGCTGATGGCTCATCAAATGGATGCTCGTAACTCCCGCAATCTGATGTTGAATTCCGAGGGTAAAAGAGGGGTTTTTGGGCTCAAATAGTGGTAAAGTGAAAATGATATGGTAAAAAGAGTTTTTACTTATTTATATTAACTTTTACCATGTCATTGAATTTTTTATAATTATTTATTTATTAAAACCTAAACCCTAATGCCCTTTTGAGTGTAACTTTTGCAGGCGTAACGACTTCGATGGTCATGTTCAGGGATGTAGACATATTTTTTCTTCTTCATCGCATGTTTTGTTTGTTTTTTATGGTTTTTGTATAAAACCTTGAGCTGGGTCTTTGTCCGTTCTCATGCTCAAAAATACATGAGAACGTGATCGAGCATACTTTTATCATTTTTTCGGGCTCAACAAGGTTATATGAAAAAGGAACCCCCCTGGAGTCCTCTTTAAGATCTTTTCATACTCTCTAAACATGAAAAGATAGCCGAGTGACCTTGCTATTTTCACGCTCGATAAAGTATTTGAAGAAAGCATCTGGTGAGCGATAATTTATCTCTTTTTCGGTCTCATCAGACTATTTTACGAAAAAGGAACTGAGAGAGTTTTGTTTTTAAGTGTTTTTCTAAACTCTATAATCATGAAAAACCTTCGAGTTTTCTATCTTTGGACTCGTTAAACAAACATCGACAGACCCGTAATGGGACCGAACCACCCCTTCTTAGGGTTCGTTAAACATACTCCGAAGGACTTATCCGAAGGATAAGATTATATCAACAAGTATATGTTATCCTCCTCAAGCTTGCGTAAAAATAAAGAGGTACTCGCCAGAAATGGTGGGGGGAAATTTGGGAAAGGGATATGTTCTCATATTCATATTGATTGGCAGTAAGTGTCGCTCTTGAACATGACACCCCATATTCATTATTTGAAGCCGGTTTGGGAAATCCATTTGTCTCTCATTCGATTTGCTACAAGGTCATACCCTGTGTCGTCTTTGAGTCAATGCTGCCAAATCATTGGTCGTGTCGTTCATATGTTCAAGAGAAGTTCATATGAAACCTCTATTGAGTCGGCCATCTGCAGTTGTCCATTCTCTCCATATCGGCCTTCCCTGTGTCTAGTTCAACTTACATCATACTCTGTTTCACCTTCAAAATCTGTTACTCATTTCGTGTCAATGATGGGGGATACATCAAGGCCCTCCCGTGACGATTTTTGTTCCGTCGACTTCAACTCATTATCCGGAAACAAGACTTAGAAATTCTTTGGTACCTTGGAACCTGCATGCCTCAATGGCAGGTTTCCTCGCTTTCGACAGTGGGTTTACATCATTGACCCCTGATCGAAAGACTCCGTCGGATGTTCGAATTCAACTCATTCATTCACATTCAAAGGATTGTACTAGAGTACCTTGGGAGTTATTGACATCAATGGTGATTTCCCTCGCACTTGTTAATGGTTTCATCAATGACCGGTAATCAAGTGGTTTCTACCATGTTCGACTTCGACACATGTAATCACATGGTTAGATTCGTACTTTTGGGAGACAAGATTGAAGACCCTGGATATCATCTCTATGTTCAGGTTGCGATGGAATATGTATAATTTGTGACACATAGATCCACTTTGCATGTCTCATGGCTATGTCGTCTTAATTTGAATTTTCTCTCATAGATCCACAGTGTATTCTTGGTGGCTATGCTATATTTTAACAGCATGGATCGACAGTGTATGATTGGTGGACATGACCTATGTCTACAATGTCATCCATCCGTGATCTGAGTATGGGAATGCCTACCTCAGAATTAATATATATGATATTCTGCAGATGTTTGATTGTTCGTAGGTTTCCGATTAGGTGCACTCCTGGTTTCCGACACACACATGCATCTTACAAAGTGTTTCAGCTGTCACTGATTCTGGCCTCATACTTTGGGGGGAATTTTGTTACCCATGATTTTGGTCATCATGATGGTGTATTGATGATGGTGTACTCAGGCTCCTCATAAGAACTTTCTCCTGAGAAAATTGACATTCATCTCTTCCCAGAAAACATACTTTTGAAGAGAGTTCGCAGGTTCCTAATATACCAGGGTGCGAGAATGACTCATTCTTGCAAGCTTCCTTAAGCTAGGGTGTGAACTTCTCACACTGTGCTACATAACTAGGGTGAAAAATTGTTCTAAGGCTTGGAAAAAGATGAATTCTCGATGGTTCTAGAAGGGAATATTCTAGAAGAATGAGTTGGCATTCAAATGGTTATCCTTTTACTGGTTTCCCTGATATTGTGGGATCATTCTTATCCAAGTAACCATCTCATTCTCTCCTATATATTGATGGAATTCTCATGGAAAAGGTTAAGCAAGATTCATTGTAGAATTGGTGAAGGAATTGTGTGAAGGACCTAGCTTGAACAGGAGCTTGGAGACTCTAGCAAGTCTATCAAGAGGATTTGATCTTCTTCATACAAGAATTGAACAAGTGTGTGTGTTGGAGCCAAGAGCCACCGAAAGGAAGTTTGTGACATCAAGGCGATCAGGTTTAATCTTCTACTTTCAATTAATATGATACAGTGGCATGTCCTTTTCCCATAAAGCTATTCTCACTTTATTGTGTAATTCCTTGATCATACACATAAGTTGACAGTTGAATATATTTTTCTATCTTCACTTTTGTTGGTTTGTGTTGTCTTGGTATTGACCTCACGAAAGCACCGGAGCGAAGCGGGAGCAACAGAGACCCTAGGAAGTGATACAAAGGTATGTTAATTGTTCCTCCCTACTAGCTAATTCAATGGTCAAAACTTAGGGAAAGAGTCATGTCCTGTCTTGTTTTGTTCTAGATCCAGGTGGATCTAGGGAAATTTTTTAGTGTCTACACCTACCGATTAGTCCGATAATAGCCGGTAAAGTTGAAAAAGGGCCAGAGTGCCTAGGAAATGCAATACTTCATATACAATATATGTACAAACCCATAATATTGCTAGCGTGGACAAAAGATTATTGTATATACCTATTAGTGTTTATGCATAATCATCATATTGTTGGTTTTGACCACAAGAATATCAGTGTATTGTTATACTTTGACAATAGACGAATGCATTGTTTTGTTATCCTGGGAAAGAACAAACTGCTTTATATTGTAATTGCGACACATAGTCGTTTTCCAAGATGTTTGATGATGATAACAATGGTCATTGTGGTGTTGGTAAAAGTTTGTTGGGTATGGTGTAATTGATTTGTGAGGTGGGTAATGATGATGATGAAGATGTGGATGAAATGGAGGATATGAAGGAAGTGTGAAGTATGGATGGGTTATGAAATGGAACATGATGAGACTTAGAAATAGTATGTATGATGTTGTTTTATTGTCATGCTTTTGTAATGGTTGTATATTGATCCCTTTTTGTTTTTTTTTGTTGTTGTAGGTTATTTGAAGTTATTTATCCCTCGTTATAGTTTGAACCTGTAGATTCTTCATGGGCATGTTCCTAGTTATGTCCATCACCTGTGTACCAAAAACAATTTTGAAAAAAAAATAGTTTTCTTTTTTCTATTTTTCATTTCCTGTTAGGGTACCGGTTCCATTTCTGGTTTTCACCAGTGCCCTACCCCATCATTCGTATTAGGGTTTTCACAATGGAAAATATATTATTACATACCTAAGGCTTCCCCTACGAAGGTTTTCAACTAGAGGTCTATCCCAAGTGTCTTAGTAAGGTTTTCACTTAAGAATTTTTATTGTTTTTTTTTCTTTGAGTTTTTGGACATGGATATGGGTTGAGGGAATTGCTTCTCAACCACATCCAATTGTTGATATTTGATTGTGGATGTGAAATTTTCCTTGGATAGTGTTTTGTTGTATATTTTGAGCCTATATCCACTGACTAGGATGGGTATGTTCTCCTCATCTATTGTTCTAATTTTCATTGCAATATTATCATAACATGCATATGTCTTATAAGGGTCCAACCATTTGGTTCTTATCTTCCCTTTGAAATCCTTGAATCTTGAGTCATATAGAAGTACCCAATACCCTTCCTTGAAACTTCTAGGCTTGATTACCTTGTCATGCCTTCTTTTTCTTTGTAGTTTCACCACCTCTATGTGGAACAAGGCTTGTTGTGTATACTCAACCAAGGCATTCCATTGTTGCAATCTTTCTTTTTGGGCTAATGAGAGGTCTAGGTTCAAGCTAGAAGTTGTTTTTAGTCTCGCAACTTCAAACTCAACATGGAACATATCCTTTTTCTCCATAGACCAGTTCATAGGGGTGAACCCTATGGTGGTATTCCAAGTTGTATTATATGCCCATACAACTTCAATTAGCCTATTTTCCCAATATCTCTTAAGCATGTTGATTGTCTTGGTGATGATGTTCTCCAATTATGTGTTGGTCACCTCTACCTATCCATTTTCTTGAGGGTGGTATGTAGCATAATTTATATGGTGCATGTTTTTCAATTGCACGGCGTGTTCAATGAAACGTGAGGTGAATGAGGACCTTGATCTATGACTATCTCTCTTGGGACTCCAAATCTAGAGAAAATATTTTCATGTAGGAATTGAGGTATATTTTCTTCAATTCTATTCCTCATTACCTTCACTTCTACCCATTTTCTCAAGTAATTAGTGCATACAAGGATATGATTATTTTGGTTTGAAGGAGGGTTAATGGGGCATACAAAGTCCATGCCCCACTTGTCAAAAGATTCCAATGAAACTTGAGGCTGCAATGGAATTTAATATCTTTTGGTAAGCTTTCCCATCCTTTGGCATTCATCACAATGAGAGACATATTGTTGAGCATCTCTGTGGAGGGCAGGCCAATAGTATCCATCTTGCAAGATTTTGTAAGTTGTCTTATTTGTAGCATAGCGACCCCCACAATGCTCCTCATGACATGCATGGAGGATTGTGTATCTCATCTTGTCTAACACATCTTCTCATAATCTAAACAAGCCCAAGCTTGAACAAATAGCCTCTAATCCAAGTGTAGGTGGCACTTTTCCTAATGATTTTGCAATGCCTTTAATGCATCTTGTCAAGTATGCTCCTATGATTTTGTTTCGAGTATAAATACTCAATTTTGATATTTTTTAAAGGGTTGATGGTTGAGCTAGCCTCTCGTATTGTAAAGTTTTGATAAGGCACTGGTTCCTCTGGTTATGTATTGATATTTGAGACTTCTTGTTTAATGAAAGTGAGTTTCTTTCCATCTCTTTGTAAACACTGTGTTAAGACACTCAGAATTGGAGGATCCAGTCGAGCGTTGTGATGTTGTTGTGATGTAGGTTTGATCACTGCAATATTTCCACTAGTTTTAATCAGTTTCCTATGTTATCTTTTCCCCCTCTTACACTCAGTAGCTCAGAATTGGAGGATCCAATCGGGCTATTATAGTAGCATTGTGATGTAGGTTTGATCATCAAGCTGTTGTAGCTGTGTCATTTAGACATATCTTAGTGTTTGAAACTTTGGGTTCAAGAGGATCTTGTCCTTGAAGTTTTTATTCCTTAAGCATCTTGAAGACCTGATGTCCATAGGAGGCCCTTACATCTCCTCACCAGTTCTTCCCCCTACTCACCCTTTATTTCAACTTACTAACTGAAGCTATATCAAGACATCACTTACCTGTGCATTGCATGGTCCAGGATTCTGAGTTAAAATGATATAACCTAGAGAGTACATCCATTAGACCACCCTTTAAACTATTTAAACGTGACATATAAACTGATGGGTATCAATCTTACCTCTGACGCAATCCAGGGGTGACTTCTGGTGCTAAAATTTATGGCGTCGTTGTCGGGGATGAAATTGAAGATTTTCCCTGGGATTGAATGACAAATCTTACTAGTTCTGAAGGTGCATCAGAACTTAGTACATTAAATATTGCAACAGTGAAACTGACGACTCCACTGTGGTGACTCCATCGAGGTAGATCCATTGGTGACTCCACTATTTCAGCTGTGGATTCTAGAATCAGACACAAGAGGTCTACTCCACAGCTGCCTTTAGCAACACCTGAAGCTGACCCAAAGAAAATTGTCAGAAAGAGAAAGGCCCTCTGAAAAGGTACTTCGACTGTTGAACCAGGTATTTCTAATAATTTCCAATGTCCTTCTTTAGAAACTCCAATTTTTATTTCTCATTCCCCTATTATACATTCTCTTGGAGTTTCCCGAACTCTAAAATTTGGGAGTGTTCTTGTGGAGTTTTCCCCTCCTGGTATGGGATTGGAGGGAGAAACCCTTGTCACTCCTCTCTCTCCTGAAATTATACCATGGTTTAGACCCAACACATCTAAATATTTTCCCACCCTGGGCTTTACCACTCCTCATCATGTTGTTGTTGTTACAGATGGAGAAACCTCTTTTCCTTCAGGCCCTTTGGCCTTTTATTCAAATCCTCTCATGCTTCCCTTGCCCCCGAGAAGCTCAGTTCCAGTCTCCCTTGTTCTAACACCTTCACCTCATAATTCTCCTCCACCTCATATCCCTATGGCAGGTGCTAATCCTCCTAGAAATAGAATGGATACCATAGTGGCTGCAAGATATGCCCCCCTGGTCTTACCTCAGCCCATGAATGCTCTCCCTACTGGAGATTACTGAAATATATGCCCAAGTTCACTGGAGAAGAAGACATAACTGCTGAAGAGCACCTTTCTTCCTTCTACAGTTATGCAGATAATCTGAATATTGAAAATGAAGATGTTTGGATGAGATTCTTTGTCCAGATCCTTGATGGTGAGGCTAGAAAGTGGTTCAGGGGATTAACCCCTGGATCTATTGTTGGTATTGAAGCCTTAGTTGATGTTTTCTTGAGGCAGTTGGGGGATAAAAAAGATTTTATGTATTACATCACAGAGTCTGGGTCCTTGAAGAGAAAGGAGGGAGAATATGTTTCTGATTTCTCCAAAAGATTGAATAAAATGTACAATAATATCCCTGCTAAGATAAAGCCTACAGAAGCCTCTTCCAAAATCACCTATGCTAGTGCTTTTGACCCTGACTTCTACCTCCTGCTCAGAGAAAGAAGGGCTACTTCCCTTGCTCATATGCAAGATGCAACCCTAGAAGTAAAATCCAATGTATTGGTAGTTGACAGACTTAGAAACAAATATGACAGAGACAGAGGAAGTGGGAGATCTGAGGCATCAACATCTGGTCCTTCTACATCCCAACCTCAAGTGGATGAGTTGACCAAGATGGTAAAATCCTTCTCTGCTTAAATGGATAAGATTAAATTTGAAGGGAAGCAAGGTTATAAGAACGTCCCAAATATTGATAACAGAGGCAACATCAAAAGGCTGAATAACAATGCCCCTCATATTATGCCAAGAGAGCCTACAAATAGAGATAAGGATGATAAAAAAACCCAAACCCCTCTTCAAAATAACCTCGTTGTTCATGAAGAAGGAGAGGAGGAAAAGAATGACCCTGAAATTCATTGTATTGGAGACACCTCCCCATTTCCCCATTTAACTCAATCTGCCTACGAGGAGTCCCTCATGAACAGTCAAATAAATGAGCTAAGCAAGGGGGGGAAATCCAATAGTAGTCCCAATAAATATAACCTTGGGTCTAAGAAGAAGGAAGGGAATTCTGACATCCCTGATCAACCTTCCATAGCAGAGAAGCCTACTAAAGATGCAACAAATAACAACAAAGAAAAGAAAGCTCAGAATCCTCCACCAAAAACCATAGACCTTGTCCCAGAGGTAAAAGAAATTCTAAATCCCATTTCATCCTTTAGCTTTGAGCATGAAATTCAGAAGATCTGAATCCATGTTCCCCTTTTAGAGCTAGTCAAGAACCAAGACTTCAAAAGGTCCCTCTCTAATATTTTGGTGCTTGAAGCCCCAAATAATTCCACAAACTCATTAAATCTCCAAGATGAGAAGCCAATAGTCATACTAGGTCCTATGATAGAGGATAGAGATGATTCATCCCCTCCCTTTTATACATCACTGAACATACATGATAAGGTCTTGCATAATTTCTTGATGGAATCAGGGGCATCCCATAATCTCATGCCCAAAACTATCATGGAAGAACTAGGACCACAAGTCACAAAAGCTTATCATGATTTTTATTATTTTGATTCAAGGATTGTGCAATGTCTTGGGGTCATCAAATACCTGGTTGTGACCTTGTTGCAGCTACCCATGAAAAGTGTGGTCATCGATATCGTGGTGGATGATGTTCCTCCCAAGTTTGGTATGATTTTGTCAAGATCTTGGATGAAAAGGATTGGGGGAACCTTGCATATGGACCTCGCATATGATACCATTCCAGTGTTTAGAGGGGAGCATAGAATATTGTACAAGTAAGATCAGTTGGCCTACATCATTAGTGATGAATCTGACCCCACCAACCATCCTATCTTTTCACTTGACACTAAGTTAGGGGCCAGTTTGTTGTAGCTCACTAATGCTCTTGAGGATGCTTTAAACCTCAAAAAGAATTCCATGGTTTTTCATGAAGTTTCTTTCTCCACCACCTATGTTTGGAAAATGTTTTTTGATGGAGCCTCCTCTAAGGATGTTGTTGGTGTTGGAGTAGTTTTTGTTTCACCAGCTCAGGAAGCCATATCTTTGTCATACAAACTGGGATTCAAAGTTACCAATAATGTGGCAGAATATGAAGCTCTTGTTTTGGGCTTAAGGATTGCAAAATACATGGGGATCAAAGAAATATCTATGTTTGGAGATGCATAGTTGATTGTTAACCAAATTAGAAATCTATATCAAGCTAAGCAACCCAGGATCGTAACCTATAGAAACGAAGTGTGGGACCTAATTGATAGTTCTTTCTTGGCCTTCAACATTTCGTTCATTTCGAGAGAGGAAAATACATTAGTTGATTCTCTGGTTGTCTCAGCAAGAAATTTCAAAGTCCCTCTGCCACCTAAATTCAGGTATGATATAGAAGTGAAATATAGACCCTATATACCTGAAAATGTCAAGCATTGGAAAGTGTTTTAGGATGATCTTGAAATCAAAAGATTCCTGGATACTGTTGATGATTTTTCAGAATCACATATTGATCAAGATCCTGATTCTGACATGGATCCCCATGTTGATTTTTTTCTGAACAAGATTTATAATCATCATATTGTGTAGTTACCAAGTAATCACATTCCAAAGGGACTGATTCCTTTGGAAAGGATTTTTGACAGTAATGATGTGGAAGTAAAATCTAAGAGGCCAGATGAGGATGTTGATGTAGCCGAGTGCAATATTGGCATAGAGCAGGATCCAAAAATTTTCAAATTGTCGAGCAGTTTGTCAAGGGAGCAGAAAGCTGAGTATACTAAGTTGTTAAAAGAATTTTCTGATGTGTTTTCTTAGACCTATGAATACTTCATAACATGTGAAACCAGTTTTATTGAAAACAAGATCCCACTGAAGGAAGAAGAGAAACCATTTAGGCAAAAATTGAGACAGATAAATCCTATGCTCTTGCCTATTATGGAAAAAGAAATAAAGAAGTTGTTGGATGCCCAAATCATTGTTCCCCTCAGATATTCATAATGGGTATCCAACCTGGTCCTAGTGAGAAAGAAGAGTGGAGAGGTCAGGCTATGTGTCGATTTCATAAATCTGAACAGGAACTCAAAGAAGGACAATTACCCACTGCCAAAGATGGAACACATACTGCAAAGGGTAATTGATGCATCCATGATTTCTATGATTGATGGCTTTTCAGGCTACAATCAAATCTTTGTTTTGCCTGAGGACAGAGAAAATACATGCTTCACCAATCCTTGGGGCACATTCATGTATGCCAAAATTCCCTTTGGATTAATGATCGCAGGAGCAACCTTCCTGCAATCCATGGACATCGCCTTCATTGGGGAGAATCATAAATTTGTGGCCATCTATCTAGATGACATAAAAGTCTTTTCCAAATCTGATAAAGAACATTGCTATCATCTTAGGAAAGTTTTCTTGAAATGCAGAAGGTTTGGTCTTTCCCTGAATCCTAAGAAATCATTATTTGCTATGAAGAAGGTAAAATTATTGGGGCACATAGTATCAGATGATGGGGTTAGAATTGATTCAACCAAGGTAGAATCCATTCAAACCTTGTCACTTCCCAAATTCATGAAGGAAGTTCAGTCCTTCCTAGGAAAAATTAATTTATTAAGGAGGTTTGTTTCAAACTTTGTTGAGCTGGTGAAACATATCACAATCATGCTCAGAAATGGAAATGAAGTAAAATGGATTGTTGAGTCTCGAGAATCCTTCAGCCGTATCAAGAAGGCATTGACTGAGGCACCTGTGCTTGTTAGTCTTGATTTTCTCTTTTTCTTATTTTGATACGATGGTCGTTGTTTTGTTGCAGAATAATGTTGAAGGGCTCGAGAAGCCAATTTCATTTTTCAGCAAGGCATTGAGAGAAGCAGAGGAAAAATATGACATCATGGAGAAACAGGCCTATGCCCTTCTGAAAGATCTCAAAGCTTTCAGAGTCTATGTTTTGTATTCAAAAATCATTGCATATGTCCCTTCAATTGTTGTGAAGTACATTCTCATTCAGCCTGACATAGATGGAATCAGGAGCAAGTGGATTGCCAAGATCCTTGAACTCGATCTAGAAATAAAACCCACCAAACTAGTTAAAGGTCAAGGTTTAGCCAAGTTGTTGGCTGAATCTAATTGTAAATATTTGGGAGTGAATTTCTTCAACACTTACTTAGAAGACTAGCAGGCTAAGCTTCCTAGTAGCAGTCTTCAGGATAGCCCTCCACTGGTAGAATGCCCTCGGTATAAAGATATTATATTTTTTCTACAAGAGTTAAATCCCCCTGATGGTATGGGAAAAAGCAAGGCAAGAGCTCTAAATCTTAAAGCAATCAGATATTTCCTCATTGAGCAGGTCTTGTATTGTAAGGACCCTTTGGGTATACTTCTGAGATGTCTAGACCCACAACAGGCCCAAAAAATTATGTTTAACTTTCATGATAGCCTGTGTGGGGGACATCATTTCTAGAGAACCATGGCCTACAAAATTATCAGGGTTGGAAACTTCTGGCCTACTCTGTTCACTGATGTCTGTGAAAAAATAAAGGCTTGCATCAAATGCCAAAAATTTACTGGGAAACAACATCTCAAGTCTCTACCATTGAAACCTATGCTAGCTTCAGGATCCTTTCAGCAGTGGGGCCTATAATTTATTGGAGAAATTCATCCTGCTTCAAGTGCTTAGCACAGGTGGATCTTGACTGCAACATTTTATTTCACCAAGTGGATATAATTTATTCCCACAAAGAGTTATTCTCACAAAGTGATCATTTGTTTCCTTGAAGATATTATGGCAAGGTTTGGTTGTCCGAACAAAATCATCACTGATAACGTTGCATCCTTCAATACCAAGCCATTGGTCAAGTTCTGTGGTTAGTTTGGAATTTTATTGATCAACTCTACCCCCTACTACCCCCAAGGAAATGGATTAGTAGAGTCCTATAACAAAAGCCTGATAAGAATCATCAAAAGACTATTAGAGGATAATAAGAAAGCTTGGGATGTAAATCTCAATTTTTCTCTGTGGGCTAATAGGGTGACAACGAAGAGATCATTGGGCCTTTCCCCTTTCCATATTGTCTATGGGACTGAAGAAATTTTTCCTTCTCACCTCGCCTTGCCTATAGCAAAATTCTTCCAAGATTTCCAAGAAGAGCCCAATGATATGATCAGAAGGATTCTGCAGCTGGTAGAAGTCCAACAGACTAGAGAACAGGTGAAGGCCAGAGCTCATGAGAATCATCAGAGGATCAAGTAGGCCTTTGATAAGAAAAACAGTATGGAGGAGTTCCATCTGGGGGATCTAGTTCTCAAATGGGACGCGCCGAAGCAGGACAGAGGAAAGAACAAAAAATTTGAAGCCCTATGGATCGGGTGCTTCAAAATATCTGAGATATATCCAAATAATACATATAGGCTGCAGAATTTGGAAGGCGATCAAGTTTTTGGCAACCCTGTAAACGGGCATTTTCTCAAGAAGTTCATTAGATGAGCCACAAGTGGCTCTCATGTTTTTGTAAATATTGTTTTTATTTTTATTATTGGTTTTATAGGTGACTCCATAGCCAAAAAGTAAGGCACTGGAATTGCAGAAGAGTTCTTGGCATCTCATAGGGAGCAATCCATCCCCCATGGAGCCTAATGTTATCACATTCATTTGTAAAGGGAGGTGTTTTCCTCAGAAGTTGGCTCTTTGTAAAAATAACTAAAGAAGCGGGAAAAAATGCACATTTGGCTTATATCCTAAGTCAGAGGCATGATGTGATGATTTGGCGCAACATGATAAGATGTGCACAAAAATCTGGGAGGTCGAGAGCCAAGTGCCCTAGATCAACGGTCGAGGGCCACATCGGGGCCTCAACATGTGCACATGATAAAAAAAGACATGACATGCCAAGGAAAATAGCCATGGTTTATGAAGGTGCTATGTGTTGGCCAAAGATACACATCGGGCCCAAAAGAGGGGAGGTTCCAAACCACTTTTCACAACCCTGATATGCACATGTGCACATAGTGCCCTATACAGGGCCAACAAGTGGCCAGCCCTCATCACTTCTTCTTCCTCCATCTCTCCTCCACTCACTCTCTCTTCGGTACCTATCCCTCCCTCATCTTCTCCCACCTATACCCCCCTTGCTCCACATTGCCTCCATCCCATTACACCTCAACTTCTACTTGTGTGATCCCCATGTTATCCTCAGTCTCCTCGTTCATTCACAGCCATCCACCTGGCCATATCCCATATGCTACTCCATACCGAGTGCGTCCATCACTTTTTCTTCAACCACTTCTGTCATCAGGCTTCCACGTAAGAATCCATCTCATATCCATACGACGAATGTTGAGGCTGCTACGTCCTGTAGAGGCAGTTTTGACTTGGGTCTTCTGAATTCCAATGAAGAAGTTATTAACATTGATGGGGGACTATTGAACATCGTTTCCACCATAAATGGAAAAACCAGAAAGGACTGTAAGCAGGTCAACTCAGCTGCAGAGCCTTCCTGAAACATGATTACGTTTGACAGGGCATGTTTTTGACAGGAAACTGCATGCACAGTCTGTCAGGAAGCATGCAGACGCAATGCCTTTAATGCAGCTTGTCAAGTATGCTCCTGTGATTTTGTTTC
The DNA here is from genome assembly GCA_009831015.1 of Picea engelmannii. Taxonomy (NCBI): domain Eukaryota; kingdom Viridiplantae; phylum Streptophyta; class Pinopsida; order Pinales; family Pinaceae; genus Picea; species Picea engelmannii. The sequence goes on from ML777003.1 coordinate 411,054, forward strand.
GAGTATAAAGAATCAATTTTGATATTTTGTAAAGGGTTGATGGTTGAGCTAGCCTCTTGTATTGTAAAGTTTTGATAAGGCACTGGTTCCTCTCGTTATGTATTGATATTTGAGACTTCTTGTTTAATGAAAGTCAGTTTCTTTCCATCTCTCTGTAAGCATTGTGTTAAGACACTCAGAATTGGAGGATCTAGTCAAGCATTGTGATGTTGTTGTGATGTAGGTTTGGTCACTGCAATATTTCCACTAATTTTAATTTGTTTCTTGTGTTATATTTTCCCCCTCTTACACTGAGTAGCTCAGAATTGGAGGATCCAGTCCGGCTATTATAGTAGCATTGTGATGTAGGTTTGGTCATAGTGTTGTTGCAGTTGTGTCATTTAGACATATCTCAGTGTCTGAAATTTTGGGTTCAAGAGGATGTTGTCCTTGAATTTTTTCTTCCTTAGGAAGCTAGAAGACCTGATGTCCATAGTAGGCCCTTACATCTCCTCACTGGTTATTCCCCCTACTCACCCTTTATTGCAACTTACTGATGGAAGTTAGATCAAGAACTCACTTACATGTGCATTGCATGGTCCAGGATTCTGAGTTAAAGAGATATAACCTGGAGACTACATCCATTAGACCACCCTTTAAACTATTTAAACATGACATATAAAATGATGGGTATCAGGCTTACCTCTGACGTAATCCAGGGGTGACTTTTGGTGCTAACATTTCTGGCACCGTTTCCGGGGATGAAATTGAAGATTTTCCCTAGGATTGAACGACAAAGCTTACTAGTTCTGAAGGTGCATTAGATCTTAGTACATTAAAGATTACAATTGTGCACCTAGAAACTCCACTGTGGTGACTCCATCGAGGGGGATCCACTATCGACTCCATTGTTTCATCTATGGCTTCTAGAAGTAGACACATGAGGTCTACTCCACAACTGACTTTATCAACACCTGAAATTGACCCAGAGAAAATTATCAGAAAGGAAAAGGCCCTCCGATAAGGTACTTCTACTATTGAACTAGGTATTTTTGATAATTTCCACTATCCTTCTTTAGAAACTCCAATTTTTGTTTCTCATTCCCCAGTTATACCTTCTATTGGAGTTTCCCAAAATCTAAATTTTGGGAGTGTTCCTGTGGATTTTTCCCCTCCTGGTCTGGGATTGGAGGGAGAAACCCTTATCACTCCTCTCTCTCCTAAAATTGTACCATGGTTTAGACCCAATGTGTCTCAAGATTTTTCCACCCCGGGCTTTACCACTCCTCATCCTATTGTTGTTGCTACAGATGGAGAAACCTCTTTTCCTTCAGGCCCTTTGGCCTTTTCTCCGAATCCTCTATTGCTTCCCTTTCCCCCACGAGCTTAGTTCCAGTCTCCCTCATTATAACACCTTCACCTCCTAATTATCCTCCACCTATGTCCCTATGGCAGGTGCTAATCCTCCTAGAAACAGAATGGATTCCATAGTGGCTGCAAGATATGCCCCCCTGGTCTTACCTCATCCCATGAATTCTATCCCTACTAGAGATTAACTGAAATATATGCCCAAGTTCATTGGAGAAGAAGACATAGCTATTGAAGAGCACCTTGTTGCCTTATACAGTTATGCAGATAATCTGAATATTGAAAATGAAGATGTCTAGATGAAAGTATTTGTCCAGATCCTTGATGGTGAGGCTAGAAAGTGGTTCAGGGGATTAACCCCTAGATCTATTGTTGGTATTGAAGCCTTAGATGATGTTTTCTTGAGGCAGTGGGGGGATAAAAAAGAGTTTATGTATTGCATCATAGAGTTTGGGTCCCGAATCAGTTTCTGTATTTTACAAAAGATTCAATAAAATGTACAATAAGATCCCTTCTGAGATAAAGCCTACATAAGCCTCTGCCAAAATCACTTATGCTAGTGCTTGTAACTCTGAATTCTGCCTCCTGCTCAGAGAAATAAGGGCTACTTCCCTGGATCATATGCAAGATGCAGCCTTGGAAGTATAATCCAATGTATTGGCAGTTGAAGAACTTAGGAACAAAGCTGGTAGAGACAAAGGAAGAGGGATATATGAGGCCTCAACATCTAGTCCTTCTACATCCCAACCTCAAGTGGATGAACTGACCAAGATGGTAAAATCCTTCTCTGCATAAATGGAGAAGATGAAGTTTGAAGGGAAGCAAGGTTATAAGAATGTCCCAAATATTGATAACAGAGGCAACTTCAGGAGGTCGAATAAAAAGGCCCCTCAGATTATGCCAAGAGAGCCTATAAACAGAAATAGGGATGATCAAAAAATCCAAACCCCTCTTCAAAATAACCTTGTTGACAATGAAGAAAGAGAGGAGGAAGAGCATGACCCTGAAATTCATTGTATTGGAGACACCTCCCCATTTCCCCATTTAACTCATTCTGCCTACAAGGAGTCCCTCGTGAACAGTCAAATAAATGAGCTAAGAAAGGGGGAGAAAGTTGATAGTAGTCCCAATACATATAACCTCAGGTCTAAGAAGAAGGAAGGGAAGTCTGACATCCCTGATCATCCTTCCATAGTAGAGAAGCCTACTAAAGATGCAACAAACAACATCAAAGAAAACAACGCTCAGAATCCTCCACCAACAACCAAAGACATTGTCCCAGAGGTAAGAGAAATTCTAAAGCCCCTTTCATCCTTTAGCTTTGAGCATGAAATTCAGAAGATCAAAATCCTTGTTCCCCTTTCAGATCTATTCAAGAACCAATACTTCAAAAGGTCCCTCTTTAAGATTTTGGTGCTTGAAGCCCCAAATAATTCCACAGACTCAGTAAATCTCCAAGATGAGAAGCCAGTAATCATCCTGGGTCCTATGATAGAGGATAGAGATGATTCGTCCCCTCCAATTTATACATCACTGAACATACATGATAAGGTCTTGCATAATTGATTGATGGACTCAGGGGCATCGCATAATATCATGCCCAAAAATGTCATGGAAGAACTAGGACTACAATTCACAAAAGATTATCATGATTTGTATTCTTTTGATTCAAGGAGAGTGAAATGTCTTGGGGTCATCAAATACCTGGCTGTGACCTTGTTTTAGCTTCCCATGAAAAGTGTGGTCATGGATATTTTGGTGGCTGATGTTCCTCCCAAGTTTGGCATGATTTTTTCAAGATCTTGGATTAAAAAGATTGGGGGAACCTTGCAGATGGAACTCACATATGATACCATTCTAGTGTTCAGAGGGGAGCATAGAAGATTGTACAGGGAAGCTCAGTTAGCCTACATCATTAGTGATGAATCTAACCCCACCAACCATCCTATATTTTCACTTGACACCGAGTTAGGGGCTAGTTTGTTGTAGCTCACTGATGCTCCTAAGGATGCTTTAAAGCTCAAAAATCAGTCCATGGTTTTTCATGAAGTTTCTTTCTCCACCACCTCTGTTTGGAAAAATAATTTTGATGGAGCCTCCTCTAAGGATGTTGCTGGTGCTGGAGTAGTTTTTATTTCACCAGCTTAGGAAGCCATATCTCTATCATACAAACTAGTATTCAAATCTACCAATATTGTGGCAGAATATGAAGCTCTTGTTTTGGGCTTAAGGGTTACAAAAAACATGGGGATCAAAGAAATATTTGTGTTTGGAGATGCAGAATTGACTGTTAACCAAATTAGAAATCTATATCAAGCTAAGCATCCCAAGCTCAAAACCTATAGAAATGAAGTGTGGGACCTAATTGATAGTTCTTTTCTGGCCTTCAACATTTCATTCATTCTGAGAGAGGAAAATACATTAGTTGGTTGTCTGGCTGTCTCAGCAAGCAATTTCAAAGTCCCTCTGCCACCTAAATTCAGGTATGATATAGAAGTGAAATAAACACCATCTATACCTGAAAATTTCAAGCATTGGAAAGTGTTTGAGGATAATCTCGAAATCAAAAGATTACTGGAGACTGTTGATGAGTTTTTAGAATCACATATTGATCAAGATCTTGATTCTGACATGGATCCCCGTGTTGATGTTTTTCTAAACAAGATTGCTAATCATCATATTGTGCAGTTACCAAGTAATCACATTCCAAAGGGTCTGATTTTTTTGGAAAGGATTTTTTATACTAATTATGTGGCAGTAAAAGCTAAGAGGCCAGATGAGGATGTTGATGTAGCCGAGTGCAATATTGGCATAGAGCAGGATCAAAAATTTGTCAAATTGTCGAGCAGTTTGTCAAGGGAGCAGAAAGCCAAGTATGATGAGTTGTTAAGATAATTTTCTGATGTGTTTGCTTGGACCTATGAAGACCTTAGAACATATGACACCAGTGTTATTGAACACAAAATCCCACTGAAGGAAGAAGCCAAACCATTTAGGCAGAAATTAAGACAGATAAATCCTATGATCTTGCCTATTATGGAAAAAAAAGTAAAGAAGCTGTTGGATGCCCAAATCATTGTTCCCCTCAGATATTCAGAATGGGTAGCCAACCTGGTCCAAGTGAGAAAGAAGAGTGGAGAGATAAGGCTCTGTGTCGATTTTGGAAATATGAACAGGAACTCAAAGAAGGACAATTACCTGTTGCTAAAGATGGAACACATACTACAAAGGTGATGCAGGAGCATCATAAGCAACCAACGAAGAAAGCGCAAAGGCAAAGACAGTTGGAAATGCACCAGCGTACATTTTGAAAATGTTTTAAATTTGAATAGAGAAGCATTAATGTAATAACTAGGAGAGCATATCTACAATTATGTTTTGGAGATTGTAAACAGATCTTAAGCATTTCTCTCATCTATCGGATATGGAGGCATTTATTTGTATTGAATGTAAAGTAGGTAGATTTTAATTCTCATTTGATAGCTTAGAGTTGTGGGAGGTAAAACTTGTAAAAGACACCCTCACTTGTATCATTGTATTGCGAGAGAAAGATTATTCATAATTTTTGTAAGCTATAAGATGTAAGATGTAGAGTTGTAGAGAGTAAGAAGATAGAGAAGAATCCATGTACAGGAACACTTGAGTTAATATATGAAGACTTTGACTCAATTTTATGGTGTTATTATGCTTACTGTTTATATATGTTAAATGGTATCTTTACAGTGTTTTATTTCTCTATTATGCATTTATTTCAGTGCTATGTGGGTATGAATTCTCTTGATTTCATGTTGAATGTATGAAATCTATGAGAAAAGAAGAATGAGTTTCAATTGTTTCTCTTCCTCATAATTCCTGCAAAGAGTGCAGTGAACGTCCACAAGGTGTGCGTCGACAAAGTTCTGAGTTTTATCTCAGAAAGCTCAAGAGAGATACCATTGTTTTCATACTAGCGTAAGAAAGGTGAAGCATAGAGTCGTGCAAGGTGTGCGCAGGCTGGATGAGATCTTGCATTTTACCAAACTAACAGGAAGATTGAAGGACTGATGTTGCAAAGAGTTCATAGAGTCGAAGGATCAAATAACCAGAGGTTATTTGCGAATGCCTCAAGGAGTGCGTGCAGGAACCCATTAAATCTTTGAGTTTGCAAGAGAAATATTAGGAGGGGAAGAACCTTGAAGAGTTCAAGGTAAAGCAAGTGTTGAAGTCGCCCAACAGACAGAAAAACTCAGAAAGATTGACGCCGGCGTGCTTGGTCGGAGAAATATTTCAGAAGACTGATTGAACGGTGGAATCACTTCATGGAGAAGTGTCTATTTACCATGGGTCGTTGGATCTAGTTAAACCATAAAGGAAGATAAGGATGATATTTAATTAGCATCTGAAGCTCAAGGGGAATAGTGGTCGTTGGATTCAGATCAATGAGGATCGTTGATCGCACGTCCTTGAATTTCACCATTTTGGAATTCAGGAAGTGGAGAAGGTTGTGACTCGGAGTCGAGAGTTGCGAACTCTCAATTCACGAAGTCTAGATAGAGTTAGAACCATCAGATCGCGAGAGATTAGAGTCATTTATTTGTGGCAAGGAGATATCACGATTTCATCTATCAACGATGGGACTTGTTCCATTTTAATTTGTCGATGCACAAAATCCTGAATGCAGAAAAGATTTGGCCCCAACTCATAGTCAGAGGTCACATCAGGGAAAATTCAAGGAAAGAATCAAATTTTCGTCAGGCTTTTTAGGTTTCGGGGATTGTCAAGTCAAGGGGGCTCACATCTGAAATTGCAAAGTCGCGAAAGTCGAAATACCCATTTGGGTAAAGGCTATGGTCATATCAGAGATTGTTATCGAACAAATCGATAGGTGTGGACACTAACTGATCTCCCTAGATCCACCTAGATCTAGAACAAAACACACCAAAACATGACGCTTTCCTTAAGTTTTAAATATTGAATTTACTAACCAAAGAGGGATGGGTGACATACCGTTTAAATGTCGCTTCCTCTCGCCATCGCCATCCTAGCTCCATTCCAACGCTCATACAATGATGAACCTGTAAAAGAACACAACCAACCAAAGTGATAGTAATATCATAAAATCAATATAAACCTATGTATGTGATCAAGGAATCATACAATAAAACACAACAAGATTTATAGGAAAGAATCATATTACTGTATCATATTAAATGTGAAAGAGATATTACAACCATGGACTTGATGTCATAAGGTACCTTCCAACTGTCCTTCATTCCCCACATGCTTCTTGCTCCAAGGATTCCGAGACCATGGATCTGATAGCTACTCACAATCTATCTTGACAAAGAAAATCTCAAAGCCACTCCAACCAAGCTGATAATTCCAAGCCAACAAAAGCTAACTTTCTCCATGAGAACTCCTCTCCTTTTATAAGTTGAAGAGGATAAGGTGAGGAGGTTAGGATAATCCCACTAAATCATGAAAGTGAGTAAGATCCAAACCATTCGAATGCCACCTCACCATAGAAGTTTCTCCTTCTAGAAGATTTGAGAAAACGCTTGTTTTTCCCACGTGTAGGCATTCTCGCACCCTGCCTATAGAGAAACCTACGAACATCTCACACCCTAGATATGGTGCAACCTGTGAGAATCAGACATTCTCGCACCCTGCCTATATAGCAACCTGCGAACTTCCTTTTTTATAGGGTTTTTACAAGGAAAAATGAAACTTCTTTTCTTAGGAAAAGTTCTTCTCCTTTCTCTCTTCAGGAACTCAGGCCACTGACCCCTCTGAAGGCAACAGATAGGTTTACATCATTAACGGTCATAGGGATGACGAAAATAATGTGTAATAGAAACCATAAAGGAAGATAAGGATGATATTTAATTAGTATCTGAAGCTCAGGGGGAATAGTGGTCATTGGATTCAGATCAACGAGGATCGTTGATTGCACACCCTTGAATTTCATTGTTTCAGAATTCGAGAAGTGGAGAAGGTTGTGACTCGGAGTCAAGAGTTGCGAACTCTCGATTCACGAAGTCCAGATAGAGTCAGAACCATCATATCACGAGAGATTAGAGTCGTTTATTTGTGGCAAGGAGATATCGCGATTTCGACTACCGGCGATGGAACTTGTTGCATTTTAATTTGTCGATGCACAAAATCCTGAATGCCAAAAATATTTGGCCCCATCTCATAGTCATAGGTCACATCAGGGAAAAGTCAAGGATAGAATCAAATTTTCGTCAGCGTTTTCAGGTTTCGGGGATTGTCGAGTCAAGGGGGCTCACATCTGAAATTGCAAAGTCGCGAAAGTCAAAATACCCTTTTGGGTAAAGGCTGTGGTCATATCAGAGATCACGTGGGATTGAGTTGGAACTTAGTGTTTCTTCACATGGGCGAAGCTCCAAAGAAGGGCCTGTGGAGACACACTTGCGAGTGTGAGTGATTTCCTGTGGGGAAATCAAAGAGTCAATCAGACTCTCAGGGAGATAAATAACGATCCTAAGACTGGGAAGTCACGCATAACCTACTAAGGTAGGGGGTGATGTGTCAGAGTGGTATCAGAGCCTAGCCTACAATTTTTTTTTTTTTTATTTTTTTTTTTTTTCTGTGAGGAATAGATTGAAACAATGCCGCCAAGAAGGAGAGAGAGACCAATGCCCGATCCAACTGTGGAAAGGGAGATGAGAGAAATCCATGCTCAATTGGATGCTATGGAAATAGCACAGAGACAGACAACTAATGTTGGAGATGTCAGTGAAGCCGAAAGTGAAAATGAGGCTGGAGCTGAAGAAGAATTCGCAGTCGAGGACACTGCAGAAGAACGTCTATTCAGAGCTGTTGCAAGAATCAAAGCCAGAGAAAAACTGGACATTCCAATGTATGAAGGAAACTTAGACATTGAAGAGCTGCTAGATTGGTTTAGAGCTCTGGATAAATACTTCGACTATGAGAATGTCAAGGAAGATAAGAAAGTTAAACATGTTGTCACCAGACTTAAAGGGCATGAAACACTATGGTGGGATGAACTGTAGGCTGATAGGCATTGCAAAGGCAAACAAAGAATCAATAGCTAGGATATGATGGTTTCAAAAATGAAAGCCAAATTTATATACAGAGACTACCAGATTAACCTGTTTTGAAGAATGCAGAACTTGAGACAGAAGGGAATGACAGTGAAAGAATACACTAAGGAATTTTATAGGCTCAACATCAGAGCAGGTCATCGAGAAAGTGATGATGAAAAGGTTGCCAGATACATGAATGGCCTAAGATATGAAAATCAGGATGATATGAGCATGATGACAATCGGGAATGTCGAAGATGCTTATCAAATGGCTCTGAAGGATGAAGAGAAATTAGCCCAAAATCAAGGTCAAAGAGGTCGAGGTCGAAGACAAAGCAGAGGCAAAGAAATTTCCTAGGACAGGACTCAGAAGCCGAAGAAAGAAGAAAATAAACCTCATACTCACCTTGAAAGAGGAGGAATTTCACAGGGAGGACAGTATGCCGATAGAAATACTTTTCCACGAGCAAGAGGAAGAGGAAGATGAAGAGGCAGAGGAGGTGAGATAAAATGTTTTGTCCGTGGAAAGATCAGACATAAATATTTCGAATGTCCTGATAGAAAAAGAGATGGAGGAGAATATCACATTTCTAAAGCGTAGAAGTGAAATGTTGAAGCAGAAGATGCAGAAGGCGGAAGGTCCTTAATGATGAGGAAAATTCTCTTGAAACCAAAGAAAGAGACAGAGAATCCAGTCCAAAGAAATAGTTTCCTCAGAACTTCTTGCAAGACCAAGGACAGGGTATGCAAGGTAATAGTGGATAGTGGAAGCAAATATAATCTAGTATCCACAGAGATGGTGGAGAAGATGGAATTGGAGACTATTGCACATCCGAGCCCATACAAAGTCTCGTGGTTACAAAAAGGACATCAGGTAACTGTCAGTAAACAATGTCTAGTTGAATTTAAAATAGGGGGATATAATGATGAGATCCTATGTGATGTTATTCCCATGGATGTATGTCACCTTTTGTTGGGGAGACCGTGGAAATATGACAGGAATGTTGTTCATGATGGGAAAAGGAACACATACACCTTGGAAAAGAATGGTAGAATGCATATGCTACTGCCAATTAGAGACAAGGAGGTGAAAGAAGAAGCCAACAATACTATACTTCTCATGAGTGGGAAGGAACTTCTTAATGAATTCAAGAAAGAAGAAGACATGCAGTTTGTTGTGGTAAGAAAACCTAGAGTCATCTTGACCAGTACCAAGATAAATGATCTACCTAAGGAAATTCAAGAACTGCTAGAGGATTTTGTTGATATAGTGGTGGATGAATTACCTTGTTCGTTGCCGCCCATCAGGAGCATAAGTCATCACATTGATCTTATACTTGGAGCGAGTTTACCAAACAAAGCAGCATACAGATTAACATCGCAGGACAATGAAGAAGTTAAGAAGCAAGTCCAGGATTTGATGGACAAAGGATTGGTTAGAGAAATCTTAAGTCCATGCGTTGTACCTACAGTGTTAAGTCCAAAGAAAGATGGTGGTTGGAGAATGTGTACAGACTTGAGAGCTATAAACAAAATTACCATCAGATACAGATTTCCTTTACCTAGGATGGATGACTTGATGGATTGCTTGAGTGGAGAAAATGTTTTTTCAAAAATTGATTTGAAAAGAGGGTATCATCATATTAGAATGAGGGAAGGTGATGAATGGAAGACAACATTCAAGATGAATGAAGGACTGTATGAATGGATTTTCATGCCGTTTGGTTTGACGAATGCGCTAAGTACTTTTATGAGGCTGATGAATGAAGTCTTGAAAGATTTCATAGGAAAGTTTATAATCATTTATCTTGATGATATATTGATCTTCAGTAAGACTGAAGAAGAACATCTGAAGCATTTAGCTGTGGTGATGGGGAGATTACAGCAAGAGAAATTGTTGATCAATTTGAATAAGTCATCTTTCATGAGGAAAGAACTCATTTATTTGGTTTTTGTAATCTCTTCAAACAAATTGAAGATGGATCTAGATAAGGTAAAATAAATTAGGGATTGGCCATCGCCGAAGAGTATCTTTTAAGTTCAAAGCTTCCATGGATTGGCTATTTTTTACAGGAAGTTCGTTAGAAATTTTAGGGGAATATGTGCACCAATGATGGACACAGTCAAGAAAAGACACAAATATTTTAATCGGACAGAGGAAGAAGAGAAGAGTTTCAAGTTGTTGAAGGAGAAGATAACTGGATAGCCAGTTCTAGTTCTACCAGATTTCAGCAAGACATTCCAAGTGATATGTGACGCTAGTGGATTCATGATTGGAGCGGTCTTAAGCCAAGACAACAGACCGATTGCATACTTCAGTGAGAAGTTGAATGATGCAAAGCTGAAATATTCCATGTATGACAAGGAGTTTTATGCAGTCATCCAGGCGTTGAAGAAATGGAGACATTACTTGGTTCCGAAAGAGTTTGTCTTGTATAGCAATAACCATGCATTACAATTCATAAATCGACAGGAAACATTGAACCAGAAGCATGCAAAATGGATTGAATACATGCAGAATTTTACTTTTGTTATAAAGCATATTTTTGGAACTGCTAACAAGGTTGTTGATGCTTTGAGCAGGAAATGTTTGATTCTACAGGAGTTTAGAGTAAGGACCTTAGGTTTTGATAACCTCAAGGAAATGTACAGAGATGATGCAGATTTCAAAGAAGCCTATGAAGCATGTGAGAATCTAGTTTTCAGAGATAGAAGCCAACGGACTGAATATATGATTCAGGATGGACTACTATTCAGGGGTAATCAATTGTGTATTTCGAAGAGTTCTATGAGAGAGAATCTTCTGAAGGAAAAGCATAGTGGAGGATTGGCTAGACATTTCGGCCATGAAAAGACTTTTGCGCAACTAAATGGCTCATACTATTGGCCAGGGATGAGGAAAGATGTCAAGAAATTCGTGAATAGGTGCATAATTTGCCAACATGCCAAAGGGAAAAGATAGAATATTGGGTTGTATCAACCATTTTAGTACTAGAGAGGCCATGGGATGCGGTAAGTATGGATTTTGTGTTAGGAATGCCAAGGATGCAAAGAGGGTGTGATTCAATATTTGTGGTAGTCGATAGATTTTCTAAAATGGCACATTTCATACCATGTCAGAAAACCAGTGATGCAACTCACATTGCAAATTTGTTTTTCAAAGAAGTTGTTAGACTTCATGACTTACCCAAGAGTATTGTATTGGACAGGGATACCAAATTTGTTGGTCATTTTTGGAGAAACCTATGGAAAACGCTTGGGACTAATTTATATTTTAGCTCAACATATCATCCTCAGACAGATGGGTAGACTGAGGTAGTAAACAAAATATCGGGAGACTTGTTAGGGAGTTTGGTAGCTGAACATCATAGTCAGTGGGATCAGATTCTGCCACAAGTAGAATTTGCATATAATGATTCACCAAACCGAAGCACAGGACAAATCCCATTCGAGATTATGTATGGAATGCAGCCGAGAGGAGTATATGATTTGAGAGACTTAGAGAAAAGTGGGTTTAGAAGTGCTAGCACAGAGGATTTTGCAGCAGAGATGCAAGAACTCCATAATAAGATCAGGGAGAGATTGCAAAATTCCAACCAGGAATACAAGCACAGAGCAGATCAACACAGGAGAGAACTTCAGTTTGAAGTAGGTGATTTGGTTTTAGTGCACCTCAGAAAAGAAAGGTTCCCAAGAGGAACATACAACAAACTGAAGATGAAGAAAATTGGACCGTGTAAGAGCATAAGAAAGTTTGAAGAAAACACTTATGAGATTGAATTACCGGATGGGGTAGGAATATCGCCTATCTTCAACATATCATATCTATACCCATATAGAGATGATAAAATAGGAATAGGGAGATCCAAGGATAAGAAGGAAGTTCAATGGGTTAAACAAATACCTGTAGCTGAAAGGCCACAGATGGAGAAGATAATTGATCAGAGAGTTAGCAAGAAGACCCAAAGAAATACATATTTTGAATATTTGGTCAAATGGAAAGGACACCCAGTTGAGGATGCCAGTTGGTAAAGCAAAGCAGATATCCAAAGACATGGACAAAAAGTGCAGGAGCTCATGAACAGGAGTTCATGAATTTTTCATCCAAGGGAGTATGATGCAGGAGCATTGTAAGCAGCCATCGAAGCAAGTGCAAAGGCAAAGACAATTGGAAATGCACCAGCGTACATTTTGAAAATGTTTTAAATTTGAATAGAGAAGCATTAATGTAATAACTAGGAGAGCATATCTACATTTATGTTTCAGAGATTGTAAGAATATCTTGAGCGTTTCTCTCATTTGTCGAATATGGAGGCATTTATTTGTATTGAATGTAAAGTAGGTAGCTTTTAATTCGGATTTGATAGCTTAGAGTTGTGGGAGGGAAAACTCGTAAAAGACACCCTCGCTTGTATCATTGTATTAAGAGAGAAAGATTATTCAGAATTTTTGTAAGCTGTAAGCTGTAAGATGTAGATTTGTAGAGAGCAAGAAGACAGAGAAGAATCCATGTACAGGAACACTTGAGTTAATATATGAAGACTTTGACAAAATTTTATGGTGTTATTATGCTTACTGTTTATATCTGTTAAATGGTATCTTTACAATGTTTTATTTCTCTATTATGCATTTATTTCAGTGCTATGTGGGTATGAATGCTCTTAATTTCATGTTGAATGTATGAAATCTATGAGAAAATAAGAATGAGTTTCAATTGTTTCTCTTCCTGAGAATTCCTGCAAAGAGTGCAGTGAACGTCCGCAAGGTGTGCGTCGACGAAGTTCTGAGTTTTATCTCAGAAAGTTCATGAGAGATACCACTATTTTCATACCAGTAGAAGTGCAGGTGAAGCATAGAGTCATGCAAGGTGTGTGCGGGATGGATGAGATCTTGGATTTTACCAAACTAACAAGAATATTGAAGGATTGTTTTCGCAAAGAGTGCACAGAGTCAAAGGATCAAATAACCAGAGGTTATTTGCGAACACCGTAAGGAGTGCATGTAGGAACCCGTTGAATCCTTGAGTTTGCAAGAGAAAGCTGAGGAGGGGAAGAAAATTGAATATTTCAAGGGAAAGAAAGTGTTGAAGTTTCCCAATAGACAGAAAAACTAAGAAATATTGACGTCGGGGTGCTTACTCGAAGAAATATTTCAGAAGACTGATTGAATGGTGGAATCGCTTCGTGGAGAAGTATCGATTTATCGTGGGTCGTTGGATCTAATTAAACCAGAAAGGAAGAGAAGGCCAAGATTTACTTAGTATCCAAAGCTTAGGGGGAATAATGGTCGTTGGATTCAGATCAACAAGGATCATTGATTGTATGTCCTTGAATTTCGTTGTTTCATAATTTGAGAAGTGGAGAAGGTTGTGACTTAGAGTCGAGAGTCATGAATGCCCGATTCACAAAGTCTCGATAGATTCAGAACCATCATATCACAAAAGATTAGAGTCGTTTATTTGTGGCAAGGATATATCGTGATTTCAGCTACCGGTGATGGGACTTGTTGCATTTTAGTTCACCAATGCGCAAAATCCTAGATGCCAAAAAGATTTGGCCCCAGCTCATAGTCAGAGGTCACATCAAGGAAAAGTGAAGGAAGGAATCAAATTTCCATCATCCTTTTTGGGTTTTAGGGATTGTCGAGTCAAGGGGGATCACATCTGGAATCGGGAAGTCACAGAAGCCGAAACACCCATTTGGGTAAAGGCTATGGTCATATTAGATATCACGTGGGAGTGAGTTGGTGCTTAGTGTTTCTTCGCATGGGTACAACTCCAAAGAAGGACCTGTGGAGATGCACTTGTGAGTGTGAGTGATTTCCTGTGGGGAAATTGAAGATTCAATCAAACTCTCGGGGAGATAAAGAATGATCCTAAGACCAGGAGGTCGCATAAAACCTACTGAGGTAGGGGGTACTAAGTCAAAAGGGTAACTAGTGCATCCAATATTTCTATGATTGGTGGATTTTCTGGCTACAATGATATCTCTGTTTTTCCTGAGGACAGAGAAAAGATAGCCTTCACCACTCCTTGGGGCACATTCATGTATGCCAAAATGTCGTTTGGATTAATGAACGTAGGAGCAACCTTCCAACGAGCCATGGACATCGCCTTCATTGGGGAGAACAATAAATTTGTGGTCATCTATATGGATGACATAACAATCTTTTCCATATCTAATAAAGAATATTGTTGACATCTGAGGAAAGTTTTCTTGGAATGCAGAAGGTTTGGTATTTCCCTAAATCCTAAGAAATCATTATTTTCTATGAAGAAGGGAAAATTGTTGGGGAACATAGTATCAACTGATGGGGTCAGAATTGATTCAACCAAGGTAGAAGCCGTTCAAACCTTGTCACTTCCTAGATCCAGGAAGGAAGTTCAGTCCTTCCTGGGAAAAAATAATTTCTTAAGGAGGTTTGTTTCAAACTTTGCTGAGTTGGTGAAACATATCACAGTCATGATAAAAAATGACAATAAAGTAAAATGGACTGTTAAGTCCCGAAAATCCTTCAGCCAGATCAAGAAGGCATTGACTAAGGCACCTATGCTTGTTAGTCCTGATTGTTCCAAGGATTTTCTGATTTTCTCTTTATCTTCTTTTGATATGGTGGCAGTGGTTTTGTTGCAGAATAATATTGAAGGGCTAGAGCAACCAATTTCATTTTTCAGCAGGGCATTGGGAGATGCAAAGGCAAAATATGACATCATGGAGAAACAGGCATATGCCCTTGTGAAAGCTCTCAAATATTTCAGAGTCTATGTTTTTCATTCAAAAATCATTGCATATGTCCCTTCAAATCTATTGAAGGACATTCTCATTCAGCTTGACATAGATGGAAGAAGGAGCAAGTGGATTTCCAAGATCCTTGAATTCGATCTAGAAATAAAACCCACAAAACTAGTTAAAGGTTAAGGTTTAGCCAAGTCGTTGGCTAAATCTAATTGTAAAACTTTCGGGGTGAATTTATTCAACACTTACTCAGAAGACCAGCAGCCTAAGTTGCCTGTTAGAATTTCTCGGGATAGCCCTCCACTGGCAGAATTCCCTTGGTATAAAGATATTATATTTTTTCTGCAAGAGTTAAATCCCCCTGATGGTATGGGAAAAAACAAGGCAAGATCTCTAAAGCTTAAAGCAATCAGGTATTGCTTCATTAACTGGGTCTTCTATTGGAAGGACCCTCTAGGTATACTTCTGAGATGTCTAGACCCACAGGAGGCCCAAACACTTATGTTTAACTTTCATGATAGCCTTTGTGGGGGACATCATTGTTGGAGAACCACAACCTACAATTATCAGGGATGGGTACTTCTGGCCTACTCTGTTCATTGATGTCTGTGCGAAAATCAGTGCTTACATCAAATGCAAAAAATTCATTGGGAAATAGTAGCTCAAGTCTCTACCATTGAAACCTATGGTAGCTTCAGGACCCTTTCAGCAGTGGGGCCTAGACTTTCTTGGAGAAATTCATCTTGTTTCAAGTGGTTAGCACAGGTGGATCTTGACTGCGACAGATTATTTCACCAAGTTGATAGAAGTTATTCCCACAAGGAGTGCTTCTCACAAAGTGATCATTGGTTTCCTTGAAGATATTATGGCAAGGTTTGGTTTTCCGAACAAAATCATGACTGATAACACTGCATCCTTCAAGGCCTAGCCATTGGTCAAGTTCTGTGAGAAGTTCAGAATTTCATTGATCCACTCTACCCCTTACTACCCCCAAGGAAATGGATTAGCAGAGTCCTCTAACAAAATCCTAATAAGAATCATCAAAAGATTGTTAGAGGATAATAAGAAATCTTGGGATGCAAATCTCAAGTTTTCTCTGTGGGCCAATAGAGTGAAAATGAAGAGGTCCTTGGGCCTTTCCCATTTCCATCTTGTCTATGGGATTGAAGCAATTTTTCCTTCTCACCTCACCCTGCCCGTAGAAAAATTATTCCAAGATTGCCAAGAAGAGCCCGATGATATGATCAGAAGGATTCTGCAGTTGGTAGAAGTCCAGTAGACTAGAGAACAAGTGAAGGCCAGAGCTCACGAGCATCAACAGAGGATCAAGCAGGCCTTTGATAGGAAAAATAGTAAAGAGGAGTTTTAGCTAGGGGGTCTAGTTCTCAAATGGGATGCGCTGAAGTAGGACAAAGAAAAACACAACAAATTTGAATCTTTGTGCATAGGGCCCTTCAAAATCTCTGAGATATATCCAAATAATACATACAGGTTGAAGAATTTGGAAGGCGATCAAGTTTTTGGCAGCCTTGTAAATGGGCATTTTCTCAAGAAGTTATTTAGGTGAGCCACAAGTGGCTCTCATGTTTTTGTAAATATTGTTTTTATTTTTATTATCGATTTTATAGGTGACTCCATAGCCCAACAGTAAGGCACTGGAACTGCAAAAGAGTTCTTCGGATCTCACAGGGAGAAAGCCATCCCCCATGGAGCCTAATGTTATCACATTTATTTGTAAAGGGGGGGTGTTTTCCTCAGAAGTTGGCTCTTTGGAGAAATAACTAAAGAAGCGGGTAAAAACCCACATTCAGCTTATATCCTAAGTCGGAGGCACGATGTGACATTTTGGCGTGACATGATAAGATGTGCGCAAATCTGGGTAATCAAGAGCCAAGCGCTCCAGATCAATAGTCGAGGGCCACATCGAGGTCTCAACATGCACACACGATACAAAAGGCAGGGAAGGTCAGGGAAAATAGCCATGGTTTATGAAGGTGTTACATGTCAGCCAAAGACACACATCGGGCCCAAAAGAGGGGAGGTTCCAAACCAATTTCCGCAGCCCCGATATGTGCATGTGCACATAGTTCCCTATCCTGGGCCGACAAGTGGTCGCCCCTCATCGCGTCTTCTCCCTCCATCTGTCCTCCACACACTGTATCAAAAGCCTTTTGTTGTTTGCCTCCCCATTGGAAAACTTGATTGATGCTTTTCACTGCATGTAATGGAGCTGCAATTGAAGAGAAGTTAGAAATAAAATTTCTTCAATATTGGGTTGCTTCCAAAAAACTTCTTACCTCTATCACATTGTTGGGCTTTGGCCAATCCAAAATGACTTTGAACTTGGAAGGATCAATTTTCATTTCTCCTCCTCCAACAATATGTCCCAAGTAAACAAGTGAGGTGTTTCCAAACTCACATTTAGATATCTTCAAAACCAAATTTTCTTTCTTTAAGACATCCAAAACTTGATTTACATGAATAACATGTTCTTCATGAGATTTGATAAATATCAAAATGTTAGCCAAGTAGACAATCACACAATCATCAAGAAAATGCATTAAATCATCATTCATGACTCTCATAAATGTAGCATGAGCATTGCAAAGTCCAAATGGAATTACCATCCACTCAAACAAACCTTGTTTTGTTTTGAAATATGTCTTCCAAGTGTCTCCTTCAACAATCCTAATCTGATGATATCCACTTCTCAAATCCAATTTAGTAAAATACTTAACATATTTCAATTGATCAAGCAAATCATCAATTCTAGGAAGAGGATAGTGATTCCTTACCGTAATCTTGTTCAAGGCCCTGAAATCTACACACATGCACCATGTACCATCTTTCTTTGGGAATAAAACAATTGGTGATCCACATGGCGATGTGCTTGGCATGATGACCCCTTTGTCAAGAAACTCTTAGATTTGTTTTTTAATTTCATCATTCTCCATGACTAATATCATGTACATACCAATGTTTAGAAGAGGACAATCTTACTGCAATTGTATCTCATGTTGGATACCCCTTTTTGGAGGAAATCCTTTTGGTTCCTAAAACATCTCATCATATTGGTTAACAACCTCATATAAATCAGATTTCAAATTTGCATCACAACCTTAGAAAACTTCTTTTTCAACATTGTCTTTGGGTTTGATCATCAAAAGGACAAAATTCTTACTAGCATTGATTATTCTCTTCATTTGTCCAACATTTACAAGTGACAAATTCAACTTCTTTGTATGTGCTCTAACAATGTAGTCAACTCCATTTTTAAACAAGTGATACTTGTTTTCATGACGATGAAATATGGCTCTCCTATCATATAAGTATGAGCTTCCCAACACAATACCACAGATATCCAAAGGAATAACATCAAGCTCTATCTCATCTAGAAAATTTGCAGTGACAAAAAATCTAAGTTTACACCTTCTTATCACACACAATTTGGAATTGGCACATATCCATCCTAGAGGGTATGGTTTAGGATGTAGAGTAGTTTCCAATTTTAGTTTCTTGGCAGTGTCTTCAGATATGAGGTTTTCTTGAGATCCAGTATCAAAAAGAGTGTCTATCTTGGTATGCTTTGAAATCACCCTTATGTGGAAAAACTTTATTCTTTCCTTTTCATGTTGAGTTTCATTGAGACTACTACTACTTGAAGAACTAGTACTTGCAATAGAATCCTTACCTTGAAAACCCATGGCTGTAATGTTTGTTTCATCACCCGAATCAGAACCTAAATCATGTTATACAGTTGCATTAGTCTTTGGTTTCCCCTTATGGCTGAACATTTTGGGTCTCTTTTTATGATGAAGTTTCCAACAATGGTATTCATCATGGCCACGTTTTGAACAATGTTTACATGTGAATTTTTCTCCCTCTTTCTTGACTGAAGAATTATTTCTTCCATTTCCTTTGAATTTCCTCTTTCCCTTGTCCCCATGAACAAAATGTTTCTTGTTTCCCTCTTGAGGTTCATTCCTTCCTCTTTCTTATAATTGAGTTGCTTGTACACAAACTTCATCTAGATTTGAAGGTTTAAACATACGTATTGTGTGCCTCAAGTAGCTATGCAAACCTCCAATGTATTTTAGTAAAATTTCTTGAGAAGATAAATCTATACCCAAAACCAAAGATCTTTTTCTAAATTCTTGAGTGTAGCTTTGCACATTTTTCCCTTTAGCTTGTCTAAAGTTTTTCCAAACCATAATAGCTTTCTGCATGTATGCTAATGGATACAATTGCCTTTTAATTGCAACAATGAAATCATTCCAAGAGGATAAAACTTTACCATGTTTCTTCATGTCCTCTTGAGTTTTGGCTTCCCACCAAATGAGTGTTTCACTTTCTAATCTAAGAGAAGCAAGTTGAATATTAGTTTCGTCATCTTGGATTCCTTATATCCTACAATAAACTTCAATTTGATGAATCCAGTTATCCAATTTCTTATCATTTACCTCTCCATTGTACATAGGCAATTCAAACTTAATATAAAGCTTAAGAAAATGAATTGTGGAGGAATTTTACCATGTTCTTTTGGAGAATTTGGAGGTGGTTGTGAAATGGTAGAAGAGGTGGAAGATGGAGGTGAAGGAGGTGGAGTATCACCATTCCCTCCATTTCCCTTTGGAGTCTTATCACCACTATCTCCATTACCCTTTGGAGGTTTTGAGCTTTCACCTTGCAATCTTGCATTTCTTTATTCAATTAAAACTTTCACCATTTATGTCATATAATAGAAATCTTTTCTGAAAGTTTCATCCTCTAAAGGAAGAGTTTCATGACTCTCCTCATGAGCCATACTTGGTGAATATCTCCTGAAACTTGAGGTGATTCTGTAGTTCTCCTTCTTGATAGTTGAGAACTTGGCTCTACAAGTTGACTTTCTCCTCTTGTGAGATTCTACCTTGTAAGCATCAGAAAACAAACACTTTCAAACAATTAAACCTTCAAAAACCTATGATCTCATACCAACTTGATCTGAAAATGAAAAGGCTTGAATGTTTTTAAAATTGCAAGTGAAATGGTATGTGCTTGGGTAATAGGATCAAGTTACAAACACATAAATATTAATGAATTTTTTACTTAATCATGAGTAGCATAAACAATCATAAAAAACCATAAAAATAAACACATTAACACAACAAAATGATAAAGGAGTTCACCCCTCTCTTGGGCTACATCTCCTGGTCCAACTTCCAATGGATATTTTTCATTAATGCTCAAAGTGTCAAAATCAATGCTTTACAATACCTAGAAAGAGAAACAGATGGCTTCAATGGCTCCAAAATGTCCAAAAACCCCTAGTTGGGCTCTTCCTGCACCTGGTTTGGCCAAAAAATGAGTTGGAATCACTCCCTGGAAGTTTCTCCCAATTCTTTGTTGTCTCTGCTCACCAAAACACACCCAAATTGACTGAACTTGGCTTCTAGGCATTTCCCATGCCAAAAACCTAGCACACGTGCCTTCCCAAAAAATCGAGCATTATGTCGCACCATTAGCCCAATTAGTGCCCCCAAGGGCATAGGTTTTGGTCGCATGGGTGCCATATGGCCACAACCCAACACCTAAACTGGGACCCATTGCCTTTCCCGTGTATGTGGCGGTTGCGTGTGGTAGGAACATGTGGTTGAAATCCTCATTGGTGGTTGTGTCTAAACTCCAGGAAAGGTTCATATGGAGAGTTCCAATGTAATCGTGAGCTATCGTTGGAG
This sequence comes from Picea engelmannii, assembly GCA_009831015.1. Classification (NCBI taxonomy): domain Eukaryota; kingdom Viridiplantae; phylum Streptophyta; class Pinopsida; order Pinales; family Pinaceae; genus Picea; species Picea engelmannii. The sequence goes on from ML777003.1 coordinate 431,900, forward strand.
GGTTCCCATGCTAGTGCTTGTGGTATGGTCTCATGGTATGGATGCAACTAAGGGATGGGGCTAAGCCCCAGCCTAGAATCTGCCCATACTATAATTTATTTCAACTTAAATACTTATTAACACATATAGGACTAAGAACCAATGCGTGGGTGCGCTGGTAACCCGACCCCTGCCAAAAATATTCCAAATGTCCCCAGAGATCGTGGGTTCGACCCCTGCGAACATCAACCTTTTATGCCTTGGAAGGGGGTGCCACGTGGCAGCCCATGTCTGGGCCACGTGGCACCATTCAATTGGTCCATTGACCTTCCATGTGTCACCATATGATAAGTCCAACTCATCTGCCAACTCATCTTCCACGTCAACCTCTTCCATGTGTCGGCACGACCACTTGCCATGTGTCCAGTACGAACATACCACATCAACACTGTATGGACTATACAGACTGTACAATCAAAAAAAATTTATCTGTTTGGAAAAGCGAACAAAACATGATATCTCCCTCATATGACATCCATTTGAACCCATTCAAGCTGCGTTAGGATCGTTAGGACGAGGCCTACACACGTGTCCATTTTGAAGCAATTTCGGGCAATTTTATTTTTGAGCATATTTTAATCCCCTGGATCATTGCCTCTAGGGTCCCTGATTAGTATATGCAAGTTTTTGTGTAGAAGTATCAATATGCACTCTATTCCTAGAATCCATCTTTCCCTTACCCTTGAGCAAGTGGGCCTGGTGCTTAACACCAAGCTTTCCTTCTTCAAGCAATCTATGTTGATCAATGATCAAAAGTTCACAAAAAACTTCAAAGGAGTAATCCTTACCATCTTGCTTGCGTGTGTGCCAGTTGGTGCATAAGACTGATACAAACACATCAAATGGTGTTCTCATATTTATCATGACCAACACAATGAGTTTTCCATCCTTCTTCTTGTAGTTTTCTCCACATTCGCTCAACTTCAAATGGAGTTCCTTAACACGCACTAAATAGTCATCGATTATTTTAATGGAATGAGGATCAAGAGTGATCAACTCTTTCTCCAACTGCATGATGTGGATTTCGTCGAATTGGTAGAACAAGGTCTTCATATTCTTCCAGACCAGGCATGGACAGTCAAGTCCACTGAGATGAAATTGAATTTCTCGTGAGATGTAGGTTGGGATGACCCCTATAGCCTCATCATTCTTTCCATCAATGAAATTTTTTGTCGAAGCATCTGTTGGATATGGGATCACGACCTTGGTATATTTCCATAGTCCCTTACTTTTGAATAGAGTTTCCATATCTAGAGCTCATACTGTGTAATTTGATCTGTTCAGAACAATATGATTGATCTTCGAAGCCATCTTCGATATCTAGACATACTAGGTTTCTTTCAATAAGTTCTAATAAGCAAACCACTGGCCCAACGTTAATCACACAACAGATCCGACTCAACAAGGTTTGCAGATAACAAATCAAGGTTTTCAAACCATCGACTCTGATACCATATTGGGGAATGAAATGGAACACAATATGAAACAAAGAACACAATACTGCAGAAAACCAAAGAGGGATAAACAATTTTGAAGAACAGAAGTGGCGTCTAAAGACATTGTTAAAACACTTAAGCATAGAGTATTGTGATCAGAACATCACAATGCATATTGAACATCTTGATCCCCATGATCTATTGTGCAATCTGAAATCACTTCACATTCAACATATGATAATGACACAAGGGGTATTCTTCTATAGACTCAAGATCTAACCGACTCCCATAGAATCCATAAGATGTTGTCCACATACAACCGTCAATGGTTAGAGTTGATTCCACAAATTCTACTATGTCAAGTCGACTCAATGGGACTTTACCTGACTAACTATCCATCCAACTCATAGTCGATTGCAGGGTTGGTCCATTCATCACTCAACTATCTTCCACTGTTGGTCGATTTTCCGACCGATAGTGTTAAGGTCCTAACCCGCACATAGGTACATCAGTGTATTTGGATGTAATAAAGGTCAATATTAATAAGACCTTTCAATAAAATAGAATAAGGCGGATGTAAGAAGACC
>ML777003.1:439957-472333 GCA_009831015.1 Picea engelmannii
TGTGAACATTGCTATCTGATTCAAGTGCTATTTCTGTTGCTATTTCGTATATCATTTCTGTGTATTGTGAAGATTATGCTGGATATTTTACTGTTATTCTGTCATTTCTAGCATTTCGTTTCTGTTCTGCATATTTTATATATATGGTATCTTGCAGATAGGCACATCTACTACTTGACTGACTGGTGTGGTGTGTTGGTTGATCACCCGACCAATTGTTTCCAAATGTAGACTGACCTCTCAACTGACTGAACCCAGAAGATGTGTGATGAACCATCAATGCTTGATGTTCTAGCACTACATAGTTATAATGCATGTATGGTAATAAACCATTGTTAATGATTTTGAAGAAGTCCTACTATATCTACCTATTCCTTTAACACTCTCAGTTTCACCTTGGGTGATACCTTCTTCTCTTTGGGAACATTGGATATGTTAGTGCTACTATACTATAGTTGAGCCTTTGTTGGTAATGCATGAGAAACTTGGTCTCCATCTAACGCTAATAAATGGTTATGTTTTCAAGACCCATTTTTTGAAGGGAGATAACTATAGGATGAGTGGTAGGATTTATAAGTACATGATCCAAAATTGGTGGGAGAAAATATTTGAATACTTGTCGCAAAAGAGGTTGAGTTGTGTGAATGGGACCCTTAGATGTGTCCAAAATATGTATTGCATGAGGGCCCATCTAAAGACTAGTATTTGGTGTTTTGGTATGAATTCCCTGTAAGTCTATACAAGTGGTTGAAGAGACTTGAGGAAGCTCCATAGTACAAATATTGACAAAGAAAGAACATTTATTGGACCATTTCAAATATAATTGTGCTATAGTGAGTACTAAGTAGATCATGAGATTACTCATGCTGTGGATTTTTGGGTTGAAAATACTGTATAAGGGTATATGATAAAATTTTACTACAAAATTGTCGATCTTTTTCTAGAATAGAAGTGTTTAAGAAAGGAGATCCAGGTAGACTAGTGTGGGAAATCCCTCTCTAGATAAAGATATTTTTGGTAGAGGAGAGAATGTTTCCATTTACCCCTGTAGACATGGTTGAGAAATTTCGCTATTCCATGGGGGCTAGTTGGGACAATGTTGGTGAGTTGTAGGAAAATAATAGAATGCGGGAGGGGGGATTAGAGAATGGTGAGGGGGATGAATGGGTTATAAGGAGGTTTTCCATTCCAAATTGATGGTGGAAGAACTAGATGAAAGTAGTGTGGAAGAGAACTCATGGTTAAGAGAGAGATAATCCATATACATGACCTTGGGTCATCCCTTTTAAAAGGGAGAGAGATGTTGCATAATATCTGTACTTTGGTATAGACTCTAATGAAGACCAAATTGGTGTATGAGACCCCCCTTGTTTGTGGGACAAGGGACCCCTCCACGTAGCTTTTTGACTACTAAACTCTAAGGAGGTATACATACCATACCCCTTTATGGATTTGAACCTCTGATCTCCAAGAAGGAAACACATGTTCTAAACCATTAGACCCACTAATATTGTATATGTATGCATGAAGAATACTACACATCATATGTATAGGTAGTGCAACTAACCCACATCATACAAGGTATATCACAGAGGAAATGAAAAAATGATTACATCAGCGTGCTGGATGATGAGATTGACCGCCTTGATGAGTCACACACTTTTATTTTTGGTGATGGGCACCGACATGGTGTGAGTCAGATTTCGATTGTGAGTAAAGATGCGAACACTATCTCTTTGAAAACTTTGAGCTGTGTAGAGCATGGTAGACCGCGGACCATTAGGAAGGACCCCACATTGGTGCAGTAAATAATAAATAGATAGTTACAGTTTCGTTGAGGGAGAACGTGGTAGACCCGCCAACGTGATTAGATAGAGTTACAGAACATGGTAGACATGCCGACGCGTTGCATTTTTAATAAATAAATAATAAATATATAGTTACAGTTTAGCTGAGACGTGGAAGTCTACAGAGAAGCTAGAAAAACTAATGGATGATATGTTTGATTGTCTTTTCAATATGTTTTTACATCAATATTATCAAAGCCAATTTTCCAATAAATTTGTTATGAGCTTTATTCATGTCATTTATGGAAATTGAATCTTGGTGGGGATGATGACAATCATTCCTCTTACACCTTTACTTTACTTTGATTTCACTAATCTCTTTTAGTATAATTTTATTTAAGGATTAACTTTCCTTTGATTTAATGTTTGCATTGAGAGATAAATGTGACATTTTTCAATAATAAATATTTTGACCTTTCTACTTAAATTTCCTTCATTACTTGTGATTTAATAGGTGTATATGAAAATAGTAAATTTGTAAAAAAAAATTGCAGTACTCCTAACACTTTCTATTCCATGTAGCTTCCTTTAGTTACTTGTTTTTATTGCACAATTTTGGATTTGTAGGATTTTTAAAGTATGGGAGTTATTGGTAATGGGTGGTAGTGGTAGGAAATGTATGAAATTGTAGATGGAGGATGTGGCATAAATAGAGTTGAGTGAAACAATGATATATATGATGGATGGATGTTGCATGGCCATTATGGTTTTTGTATGGAGGATAGGTATGGTGGTGGAAATGTTGGAAGGAAGTGGTGGAAAGGATGATTGGAGGCTTGAAGAGTATAAATATAGTATCATGAAGGGTTTCATATACCTGTAACATCGTTTTGATCCTTTTATAGTGTAAAAATTATGATTGTGTCTTTGAGAAGAATTGAAATTGTATTATTCTATAGGTACGCCTGTTGTTGTCATTTTGAAGTTGATTTTGAGTGCCTTCGCTAGGATTGTTGACTATGTTGATACATCCTTTGTTTGGTGCCACTGATTTGCGATGTCTAATTAATCAAAAGGACTAATATGATATCTTGTATGTTGATGATTAAGTTTTCCTTTTGATGTCAAAGTTGTGAAGTATTTGTACAGATTTTGTACAATATATGTACAGACCCATAATATTGCTAGCATGGACAAAATATTATTGTATATACCTATTGGTGTTGATGCATAATCATCATATTGTTGGCTTTAACCAAAAGAATATAAATGTATTGTTATGATTTGACAATAGAGGAATGCATTTTTTTGTTATCCTCGACAAGAACAAACTGCTTTATATTGTAATTGCGACACATTGTTGTTTTGCAAGATGTATGATGATGATAAAAATGGTCATTGTGATGTTGGTATAAGTTTGTTGGGTATGGTGTAATGGATTTGTGAGGTGGGTAATGATGATGATGAAGATGTGGATGAAATGGAGGATATGCAGGAAGTGTGAAGTATGGATGGGTTATGAAATGGAACATGATGAGACTTACAAATAGTATGTATGGTGTTGCTTTATTGTCATGCTTTCGTAATGGTTGTATATTGATCCCTTTTTGTTTTTGTTTTTTTTCTAGGTCATTTGAAGTTCTTTATCCCTCATTCTAGTTTGAGCATGTAGATTCTTCATGGGGATGTTCCTAGTTTTGTCCATCACATGTCTACCTGAAATTTGTTTCAACAAAAGTTAGTTTTGTTTGTTTGTTTGTTTTTCTTTTCTTGTTAGGGTACTGGTTCCATTTCTACTTTTCACTGGTTCCCTACCCCATCATTCCTATTAGGGTTTTCATAGATGGGAATATCTTATTGCATACCTAAGGTTGTACCTACGAAGGTTTTCAACTAGAGGTCTATCCCAAGTGTCTTAATAAGGTTTTCACTTAGGAATTTTTATTGTTATTTTTCTTTGAGTTTTTGGACATGGATATGGGTCGAGGGAATTTCTTTTCAACCACATCCAATTGTTGAGATTTGATTTTGGATGTGAACTCTTCCTTGGATAGTGGTTTGTTGTAGATTTTGAACCTATATCCACTGACTAGGAGGGGGATGTTCTCCTCATCCATAATTTAGGGTTTATTATTTCCTTAGAAGCCATCTATGATTTAGAGTTTTTACTCCTTCGATTCTTTTATTTTCTAGTCACTATGGAGAATCCCTTAATGTCTTCCATGTTGATGGTTTGTATCATTCATATCTTTGGTCTCATTTGGTTCCTGCATTATCCAGTATGTTGTGCTTATGTTCAAGGGAAGTATTCAACTAAGTTTTCCATTCCTTGTATGTTTATATTTTTCCAATGTTGACCTTCCCTATGTTAAGTTGTCTCATTTTTCTATCACATACAATGCTTTTTATCTTGTGCCAGAGTGGAAGGATTCATCATTTCTTTCTCATTGGAGGGTGTTCTCTTATTGATTGTGAGAGATTACTTTGGGATATATAATTAGATTCAATAGCACCTTGGGACTTAATTTCATCATTGGTAGGTTACATTGAGCTCAATATATGACATCACATCATTGGTTACTTACTAAGTGATTTCCCCTATGTTCGATAGTAAGAATTTTATTCACATTGTGGGATTTGTGTTGTACCTTGGATTGTGTTTTCATCATTGGTGGATTTGCTCGACTCTGTTAGTTATTTTCATTATTGTTTTCTTATCATAGGGAATTCTTTATGCACTATTTTCATCCAGTGCATGCCAAATTCATACTCGATGGTATGCTCTCTCCAATGATTGTCCAAGACCCATTTCTAACGCTAATCATGTTCCATATTTATCTCATGTTGGATGATGAGGGATTCCTTAATTCTGTTATTCTAGTGGATATATTCCTATCGGCTCTAATTCATTTATTCTAGAAAGGGGATTATAAACCATCCATTACCTTAGGGCTTGTAGTCATCGGTGGTAGGCTCCCTCACCTTCAATAATGGATATTCATCAAGTATTCCTACTTGATGGATTCTATGAATGTTCAACTTCAACACATCTATCCATTCTTGTTAGAATGTGTTATGTACCATGGTGTCCATTATCATCATTGGTGGTTTACCTCATGTCTAGGAACGAGATTAATTAATCCTTGGTAATGAGACAGATCATCCCATGTTTGACCCCAAATTATTTATTCACATGTGCAATAATCATACAATGAGAAGGATTTGAATTGAACACCTTTCCATGTGATTGCATCTCATCTTAATTCTTTTGCTAAGATATTTTTATAGTACCACTACTGTGTACAACATTGGAATTATGGAGAATCAATTTGTACTTTATACATTTCTATATGTTCTCCTCCTGAATACTAACATTCATTATGTATTTTCTCATGGTTGTGATACTATTTCAACATGGATTCATCATGTATTGTTTCGTGGCAATAATTTTTCATTCTATATACACTTCATGGATCTATAATGTACTTGATTTGGTAGTCATGATTACTTTACCTATGAACATGGGTATTCCCACCTTAGGGAAGAGAGTATATAATACATTGGGTTGTTATTGTAAATTCCGTTTTGATCCTAAGTGAGAAATAATTCACTCTTGTTTCTATGTTAGATCCTTCTGAAGTTATTATAATATATTTTACCCATCGAATACTCTTTTTCTTTCACACATTAGGGTTCATATGTTATAACATATTTGAACACCCTTGGGAGAGAAAGGTTGATCTTGTCCCATCATTATGATTTTATAGACATACACATCAATTCCCAAAGTCATTTTTGACCACTAGTTGTACATCGTCAACTAGCAACTAACCATTATTTGTATGCAATCAAATGGTGGTTTATTGCTTGTTACCATTTACCAACCCACAGTTGCATACAATATGAGTCAAAAAATATAAAGACTATGCAAAATGCATGACCATGAATAGAGTTCATGGATGTCGAGATACATTTTCGAACTAAATGGGGAACCTTTGTGTACAAAAGAATGCCTTCCAGATTGATTATTCCCAATATACTTTCCAAAGAGATATGGATATTTATTTCAGAGGTTTACTTAATACAAAATGACCAAAAAATGTAAAGAATATGTAAAATGTAAAACCATGAGTTGAGTTCATGGATGTCAAACAACATTCCAAACTAAATGGGGAACCTACATGTACAAAAGAATATATTTAGGATTGATTATGTTGAAGCTACTTTACAAAGAGCTATGGACATTGATTTTAAAGGTTTAATTAATCATAGTGTGGTAGTATATATAGATGATTTTACTATATATTCAATGAATCAATCTAAGCCCTTGCAACATATCAAGCAATTTTTTGAGATATGAAGGAAATATATGATTTCTTTGAACTCAGAAAAAAGTATGTTTGTAGTGATTGAAGGACAACTAATTAGTCATGTTATTTCCAAGGATTGTATATTGGTTGATCCAGAAATAACTAAGGTCATTAGTCATATTCCTTTGCCTCATAACAAGAAATCAATGCAATATTTCTTCAATAAGATTAGTTTTGTAAGGCATTGTGTTTCAAACTTTGCATAAACTATTATACCCTTCCAAAAAATGATTAAGAAGTATTTTTAAGTGGACTAAAGTTAAGAAGGATACTTTCAAGAAGATAAAGGTTGTCATTGCTACTACACTAGCACTGTGTAGTCTATATTTTGATAAAGATTTATTTTTATAGAATTTTTCATATGAACACGTCCTAGTTGTTGTGATCACCTATAAAGAAGGTAAATGGAGTGAATCTCCTATTTCATTAATGAGAATAGACCTACAAGGTGATGAAATGAACTAAAAAACAATTAAAAAACAAGAATCCATCGTATTTAATGTAGTAAAACATTTCGGGCCTTACATTATGAAAATTCACGCTATTGTGGTGGTCACACATTTAGCTTTTAGATCTCTCTTTATTCAAAAGGAACTTGGAGAAATGAGATAAAACTAGATGACTTCTATCTACTAAAATTTGGTGTTCAAACCAACCACTATCCTTTGAGTCCAAGGGGTTTACAAACTAGGAGTTGGAGCACATGATTAGGTTGATATTGATGAAGTAGAGTGGGAAAATGAGATCTCTACATATACTATTGATGTCTATTACATTCTTGCTACCACTAATTCATGGTATTGTGATCTAAAACATTAATTACAATAGGTATCATGTCCTTGTCACTTGGATTCAAGGAAGGAAAGAGATTCGAGGTTGGTTGGCCCCTTCATTTTTGTAAATATGAGGATGAGGATGCACCACTATAGGGCATAGAGATCAGTGCAAGGGATGTGGAAGAAGATAAAAGAATGCAACATAAGTTAGATGTAAAGGGATAAAAGTTAAGGATCATAATTAATAATTGACTTGGGTAATGGATTGACATAGTCATCCTTATCCCTTTTGAAACTAAACTGACATGGTCAACTTTGGCCACTATCATTGTATAAAATTCCATCGAGTCTCGGATAAAGGGGTTAGCTGGTTATCTTTTTATACGGTTAGATGTTGATGGTTGTGGGCATTATTGAGATATCAATCTATTCACTATGATGTTGTGGAAACCCTTTATAAGTCTCATAAAATGAATGAATGAGTAGTTGGGCCCCCTTTTCAAAACTAAGAGTATGTGTCTATTATGAATGCTAAATAGAGTTTTGTTGTTTCCTTTATCTATTCATGGATATTGAGTAATGCATGTTGTATATGTGATGATGGTTTATATTTCTAGTTCTATTGCTTAATGTTCCATCCTTCATGTTGGGGTATGAAATGGAACACAATATGAAACAAAGAACACAGTACTGCAAACAACTGAAGAGGGACAAACAATTTCGAAGAATAGAGATGGCATGTAAAGACACCGTTAAATCACTTAAGCTCAAAGTATTGTGATAAGAACATCATAGTGCATATTCCACATCTTGATCTACATGATCTATTGTGCAATCTAAAATCACTTCGCATTCGAAATATGATAATGACCCAAGAGGTATTCTTTTATAGACTCAAGATCTAACCAACTCCCACAGAATCCAAAATATCTTGTCCACATAAAATCGTCGGTGGTTAGAGTTGATTCCACAAAATTTGTTCTGTCAAGTCGGTTTGATGATACTCAACCATACCGACTATCCATCAAACTCGTAGTTGATTGTAGGGGTGGTTGATCCATTGCCCTGACTATCTTTGACTACTGGTCAATTTTTCAACCGAAAAGCATGTTTACTACTTGACTGACTAGTGTGGTGTGTTGGTCGATCTCCTGACTAGTTGTGTCCAGATGTAGGTCGACCTATCGACCGACTGAACCCAGAAGATGTGTTATGAACCATCAATTCTTGATGTTCCAACACACTCCATCATCACACAACTCTGAAGGTTCAGGAGGTGAAACTATATCATTGGAACACCCCCCCATAATTGCATCTTCCTAAAGCCCAAGAAAAGTGTGTAGCTTGATAAATATGGCTTCAACTAAAGGTTTGGTGAAGATATCAACAACTTGATCTTTAGTACGACAATATTCAACATAAACAATGTTATAATGAACCAATTGTCGCAAATATTGAGCATGGATCTCAACATGCTTCATCTTATTGTGAGTAACATGATTGTCAGCAACCTATATGTCACTTTTATTATCACAGAAGATTGTAGTTGAGGTATGAATATGAAATCCAAGCTCTCCCAAATGTTGACGAATCTAAACTTCTTTAGTACCTACTTGAAAAACACTGCGATATTCTTCTTCTGTAGTCAACAAAGAAACTACCTTATGCTTCTTGCATGATCACACCAAAGGTCCAATGCTATAGAGAAACACATACCCAGAATTGGAATTTCGGTCATCTCCATCGCCAGCCTATTCAGAGTTGGTAAAGTCTACTAGAAAATCTAAACTACTACAATATTTGATACCAAAGTGAGTGGTACCCTTCATGTATCGAACAATGTGTTTGATTGTTTTCCAGTGGCTTTCTCTGGGATCCTACATGAACCAAGAAACCACACTAACAATAAAGGAGATATCTGATCAACTATGAGTAAAACAAATAAGATTGTTGATAAAGTGTAGCATAGACAACAAGTGTTTGACATGTTTTAGTAAGATTCACTCCATATTGAAAGGAAGTGGCACAAGGCTTGCAATCATCCACATTAAAACATGTCAACAGATCCATTACATATTTAGAATGAGAAATGAAAAAACCATCACACAATGGTTGTCAAGCCCTAAATAGTGGCACATTACCCCTTAATTGGGGCATATTACAATAGTATTGTTATTTTATTTATGTCGACTTGGGTCCATTAGTTGTAATTTTACCTCCTAGTCTCCTATATACCAAGGAGACCTTTTCATTTGGAATCATCTTGTATTTGTAAATTTATGTGGTGTATAAGGAGGTTTCCACCTCGAAGAGGCTTATTATCTAAAATTATCTCTTTTTCAAGGCGTTGAGTACTTATTCTGAGGTTTTATGCTATTTTGATATTTGGTTCTTGACATTTGGGATCAAAGCTCAAGGTCTTGGGGTTTCGCTGTTGCATCTAAGACTTCTTGGAATTTTCAATATAAATTTTTTTCTATGATGTTTCAGAAGGAACGCCTTGGAGGATAGTTAGTAGACAAATCAATGTATTTGGGGTTAACAATTCAGCTCCTAATAATTTATACTTTCAGATATATTTCCTGTGTAAGATCGGGTTCAGGAATCATCTTGAATTTAATCATCGAACAATTTTCACTATAAAAAAATTTATGCGACATTTCAGCCCTTGAAACTCAAATTCTGTTCAGAGAAATTATCAAGGGAGATGTGATAAAAAATTCATCTTCTGGGTCATCCTACGTTTATAGATACACCATGTGTAAGATAGGGTAGCTGACTAGTCATATTAGCTTGTCGCAAAAAGGTGTTCCTGGTAAAATACTGATATGTTATTAAGTGAGTATCCAAATTAAGTGAGACTAGTTGCATTGGATAGTGGACAGTCTTTAGTATTTTGGGTTCAAGTTGCAGAATCAAATATCAGATATTGTGCTCTTGGAACACTTTACAGGTACGCTCTCCTGGAAGGGCCAAAAATCAGCAAGGTCTGGGGAAGTTACCGTAACTTCCACTTGGCACATTCAATTTTGACAAGACCCATGGAATTGCAGAGAAGACGTATCATAGAATTACATAACAAAATTTAAGACCCAGAAGGGCCGAAATTTTGGAGATACAATAGAAGAAAGATCATCTAGTAGAACCACCTCCAAATCGAGGTTTAAAAGGTGAGTTTGTTTTTGGAAATTTGCATATCTTTTGACTATAATATTCAATTGAGGTGATTAAAAAGGTATAATAAAGTGGGATAAAAGGAGTATCACATATATTTGAGAGAATCTTAGGGATTTTTAGGTATAGACATATTTCGGCGTCTCAAAACATAGGAGTTGTCATTACTTGTCAGTGCTACAACTCGGGGACTATGTGGTTCTTCCATGTACCTAGAGTATATCGGAAGGCCCCTTACAAAAAATTGTGCCTTAGAAAACATTACTATGGATCTAATATCCCATGTACCTTGCGTGTATTGGGAGAAACCCTAGAATCCTGAGACTTAACAAGTAAACCTTTTGGTCGTCTTATTGCTATAGTACACCGAGAACAACACTCGGGGAGATCACTCTCTAGTACCTGGGTAGTCAGATAGTACGACTAAGGGCATGGTCAATCCTCCTTAGTTAGTTCCCTGGTATATTGGGCCGAGTACTATTGTTGGATCCTGCACGTATATCAGAGAGCTATAGCACCTGACACTCCCTTGTTGTTGAGGACCTTTGTCTAAGCCAATTAGGAATTCCTACCTTGCAGTGATACTTGGCCAACATGCCACCAAAAAAGGGAACTTCTACACCAAATAAGCCTTCAGAAAATGATCCAGGTGGATATCGGTTGCCACCCACCTTTTCCAACTGGCTCAAAATAGTTTTTTGGCAATTTTGGTATTTACTATTTTTAGCAGTTTTTCGGGTCCTGAAACTTTCGGAGCCATTTTGAGGCCCTAAATGACATTTTTTGGGAAAATGGGGAGAGACATAGTAATTTCTTAGATGTTGCCCCAAAAATGAGTCTCCTCGATGATACCATTCCAACGGGCTATCATGCGCCTAAAACAGAGATTGTATGCAAAAGTTACGACCCCGAGAAGTTGATGTACTAACTTACCCAAATGGGGCCCACATGAATTTTGGCGCTTCATCTCCTAGGGTTAGGTTTTTGGATGTCTAGGGTTTTTGGCATTCCTGTTTATTGTAAAAATGCCTTCAGAGCCTCATTGTAATCATCTTCTTGCGAATGAGCGCAACCGTCACATATCTTCTTAGAGATAAGCCGCCACCATTCCAGCAAGCTTGTTTTCCGCTGCACTTTACAGTTTCAGCTTATTTCCTTATTGAATAGAAAACCAATTTTATTGTATCTCTGTTATTTTTTGTTAAGCACCTTTTAATGATTTGTAGTCATTTTGTTTTGCTCATAAAATCTGGATCAGTGGTTTCAGAGAGGTCTGCTCCTTGTCGTCTTAATGCTTGTCCCCAATGAGGTCAGAGTACAAAGAGTTGGGTCTCGAGCTTGTTTATCTTGAGGAAAAAATTTCTCACATGCCCAAGCGACCCTTCATGACAGGAGAAAAGAAAGATGATGGGACAAGAATTCCTTTCAAAATTTTGCTTGAGGAAGCCTCACACAATAGAGGAACGAGATGATGAATAGTTTCATGCAAATCCTTCAATGGATACCAACAGGAGATGAATCTTCTTCGAGAAGAGGTGCCACCCCCTTCAAGGTACAAATAAACTTTGATATTCTTATATTTGAAGGTTAGATAAATGCAGATTTTTTAGACAAGTGGTTGAATCTACTAGAATGGTATGTTTTTTCCATAACTTTTCGAATAGAGAAAATATTACTTTTGCGCTCCTCAAAGTCGTTCCCCATGTCAAATATTTGTGGGAAACTTTCTATGAGAAAAAGGAAATAGAGGAACCCTCATTATTTACAATCACAACCACCTGGGAATCATTCAAGGATGTTATTAAGGAATAATACTACCCTGTCGTAAGTTATGATGACTTGTATACCAAATGGACCACACTGCGGCAAGAAAGAGACCAAGCAATGCCAGATTTCACAAATATCTTCCATACCCTACGCACCAAGTTGGGTATCAAATATTCTGAGCGACATCTGTTTCTCAAGTATCACAGTGCTCTGCATAGATACATCCAGACCAAAATGGAATTTTTAGACATCTCATCCTTGGGCGTAGCCTACTGATATGTCCTCCAAATTGAGCATAAGCTCAAACAAAAGATGCGGCAATTTGGGCCTGGGAACCCCTCACAACAAAATCTAGGAAAGGGTGGCCCCAAACCACAGAACAAAGGACAGAGAAAAGATGGAAAGTATCAAGACAACTAGTCCAAGACACAAGCAAATAAGGACACCAGAAAGACAAATAAAGACACCGGTAAATGGTGTGACTTCCATAAGAGCCCTTGGCATTACACTACTGGTTGTCTCTCAAATCAATCGCTGGTGGTCGAAGTGAAAGCCTCTAAATCAGATGCGGGTTTTGACTCTGAGTTAGAACCAGAAAGGGGAAGACAGATCATTGACATGGAACCCAGTTCCACCGTTGCTACCAGCAAGCTCCAACCTGGTGAACCAGATGAGCCAGAAGAAGGAGAGTGCCTCTTCCATTCACAGATGTGGGTAAAAATCACCCCACAACACTTCATCATTGATAGCAGTAGCCAGAAGAACTTCATCTCAATAGAGGTCATCAAGTGGTCGGCCCTGCTGACAACGCCTCGCTCATAACCCTACACCATTGGATGGCTCTGCCAAGGAAGCAATCTCTGCATCAGCCAATAGTGTCGACTGTCGTACGACATCAAACCCTTCAAAGATGAGGTATTGTGTGATGTTTATCCTCTCAAATTTTTTGATGTTATTTTGGGCCAACCTTATTTATGGAAACGTCATGTTGTATATGAGTCTAGGTCTCATAGTGTTATTATTACTTTGAACATGAAATTGTATAGGATACCCAAGAAAATCCCACCTAGTTCTATTTCCTTGATCTCTACTATGCAATGTAGGAAGGTCATCTCTCAAATGAGGAAGTTTGTCTTCTTTGTGATTCTCTCTCAGAATGAGCGAAAGATCATAGCCATATCCAGGGTCTTTGCGACCGACCTCTCCACACAGAAGAAGCAAGTATATAAGGTCGTGGAATAATACTCAAATATCTTCTCTTCACCTATCGAGGTACCTCTGCACTACTAGGTCAAGCACCCCATCGATATGACCCCCAACGCATCATTTCCTAATGGGCCAATCTATCGCTGCTCTCTGTTAGAGAATGAGGAGATCAAGTGACAAATCCAAGAATTGCTCCACAAGGGGCACATCCATCCCATCTCATCACCTTGCGAGAGCCCAATCATGCTGGTACAAAAGAAATATGGAACCTGGAGACTTTGCATTGATTACCGAGCTCTGAATAAAATCGCAGTAAAAAAATGGTACCCAATTCCCCTAATCGACCACCTCCTTCATCAACTCACGGGGGCCAAATACTTCAATAAGATTGATCTAAATTTTGGCTACCACTAGGTCCTGATAGAATAGATAGATGTATGGAAGACCACCTTCAAGTCAAAGGAAGGCCTTTTTGAATGGTTGGTCATGCCCTTTGGTTTGACAAATGCTCTAGCCACTTTCATGAGGATGATGGATGATATCCTACAACCATTCACCAATACTTTTGTAGTGGTGTATCTGGATGATATTCTCATTTACAACAAGACTTGGGATGAACACTTGCAGCATATTCAGTAGGTTCTTCACACCTTGTGGTAGCGCAAGCTATACGCCAACTTGGAAAAATTCTCCTTCGGCATGGACAGGGTCCATTACCTAGGATACATCATTGATGAACATGGCATACATGTGGATCCAACCAAGATCCAATTCATCTATCACTGGCCAGCACCAACCACACTCACTGAGCTCCAGAGCTTCTTGGGCCTTCCAAATTTCTACCACAGGTTCGTGTTGGGATTCTCCCATATTGCATGGGCCTTCAGCCAAATAACCAGGTGTGGTGGTAAGGAGAAATTTGCGTGGGGCTGGTCCCAACAACAAGCGTTTGATAGAAAATCTTGTGCTCATCCCCAGTACTTTCACTACCATATCTGTAGCATCCCTTTGAGATCAATACATATGCTTCAGACTATGTTTTGGTCATCGTTCTCACTCAGCACGACCACCCTATGGCCTATCATAGTGAGACACTATCAGATGTTGTCTGTAAGTATCCTACTTATGAAAAATAAATGTACTCCATTATGCAAGCTTGTCGCCAGTGGATACATTACATTCTTGGGAAGGAGACATTCATCCACACTGATCATAATCCACTACAATTCATGTAGACACAATGAAAATTGCAGAATGACTGCCATCAAAAGTGGTCCACATACTTGCAGCAATTCCACCTCAACATCAAGTATAAAATAGGAAGCACCAACTGTGTCGTTGATTGTCTCAGCAGACCCCCAATTGTAGCACTCACCACTGTGCTAGATTCCTATGTCCATGAGACCTATGGATGGCCCCAACTCTATGAGACAAACCTAGAATTTGCCACCACCTACCAAATGTTGGGTGCAAACGTAGTTGTCAATAATTTCCATCTTTAGGATGGGTTGTTGTGTTGTCTGGGCCATATCTGTGTTCCATCAATAGAGCGAGCCAAGTTGATCTAGGAAGCCCACTATAGTTGGGTGGTAGGACACTTCGATGTTGAAAATGCAATGGCGATGCTACAGAAACATTTCTAGTGGCTGAAACTTTGAAAGGAGGTCAGCAAGTATATCAGGTCATGCACTGCCTGCGCTATTGCCAAAATGACCACTAAGAAATAAGGCCTATACACACCTCTTCCTACTCCTAACAGGCCATGGGAATCCATCTCAATGGAATACATGTCGGGCCTCCTATCCACCAAGTGGGGAAATGACTGTGTTTTTGTGGTTGTTGATCACTTTTCTAGGATGGTGATTCTGGTTGCCTGGAAGAAGAGCATCACAACAGAGGCCATTGCCAAGATCTTCTTTGAATGAGTTTGGGTACATTTTGGAATCACACAAACCATTGTCTCATATTGGGACAGTCGATTTCTCAACACATTCTGGTCGAGACTTTGGTCACTGTTGGACACCAAGCTCACCAAATCCATGACCTTCCACCCCCAGACAGATGGCCAAACTGAGGTCGTAAATCGAATGATTGTGCATATCCTTCGCATGTATAATTCCAAGCACCCTCACACATGGGATGAGAGCCTTCCCTATGTCCAACATAGCTACAACTGAGCCCTTCATATCTCAACCAACCACAACCCCTTTCAGGTGGGTTTGGGATTCCAACCATTGGGTCCCATAGATGTTGCACTTCCTCTTGCAGTCACCTCGACCGACTCATCTCCTAATCCAACTGAAGATGACAAAGAAACCCGATTCATTGAGTGGATCTAGCACATCTTCCAACAGGTTCAAGATATCCTACAAAAGTCCAATGACAAGTACAAGCAATGCCATGATCAACATCGAGTGCCACATAAGTTTCAGGTGGGTGACAAAGTTTGGTTGCACTTGCAGAAAGAACACCTTACAGGACCGCATCAGAATCTTCACCCACTATGTTATGGGACGTACACCATCACCAAGGCCATGGGGGATAATGATTTTGAGCTCAACATTCCTCCTTTCCTTGGCCTGCACCCAGTGTTCAACATGGATCTCCTTCACCCTTATTTTCCACCATTATTGGACACCTCAGAAGTAGCAAAACAACTGACACCAATAGATCTCAACACCGACTGCATAAAAAAAGCATCCAGTGATCATATTGTGGACACACATATTAAGGGCACTCAACAACAAAGGATCCAACTTTATCGAGTTGTCAAAGCAGGGCAGCTCCTGCACCAAGGCAAGTGGCTCACCCGTGGCTAAATTCAACAAAACTTCCCTCATCTGATGGGGGAACTCAACACAATGGAGACCATTTCTTCCTAAGGAGGGAGGATTGATCCAAGTGTGGCTACCCACCTTTTCCAACTGGATCAAAACAATTTTCTGGCAATTTTGATAATTTACTATTTTTAGCAGTTTTTGGGGTCCTGAAACTTCCAGAGTTGTTTTGAGGCCCTAAATGACGTTTTTTGGGAAAATGGGGAGAAACAATGTAGTTCGTTCAATGTTTCCCCCAAAATGAATACCCTCGATGATGCCTTTCAAGTGGGCTATCATGCGCCTAAAACGAAGGTCGTATGCAAAAGTTACGACCCCGGGAAGTTGATGTACTAACTTAGCCAAACGAGGCCCGCATGAATTTTGGCACTTCATCTCCTAGGGTTAGGTTTTTTGATGTCTAGGGTTTTTGGCATTCCTGTTTATTGTAAAAAGGCCTTCAGAGCCTCATTGTAATCATCTTCTTGCGAATGAGCACAGCTGTCACAACTCTTCTAAGAGATAAGCCGCCACCATTACAACAAACTTGTTTTCCATTGCATTTTATAGTTTCATCTTATTTCCTTATTGAATAGAAAACCTGTTTTATTGTATCTCTGTTATTTTGTGTTAATCACCTTTTAATAATATGTAGTCATTTCGTTCTACTCATAAAATTTGGATCAGAAAGTCGCACTTGGACTCTTGATGAAGGTGAAGAAATGCACAGGAACATAAATGATTTACAAAAGAAGGCAATAACAAAATATGAACTATTAGGGATGATGGATTCAACTGAAGCTAAGTTGGAAGAATTAATGGATCCTCAGATGGATGGTTTAAAAAGGGAGATCATGGAAGGATTGAAAATTTTCCTAATAGAGAGGCCACCTGAAAGTGAAAATGTATCCCATGAAATTCGTGATGAGGACACAAGGAAGATGAATCAATACTAGAGAAACTCTAACTTTGGGTTGAAGACCAACCTATTTCCTAAGATCGATATGAGGAAGTTTGATGGAAAGGATCCAATCACATGGATACTCCAGATGGAGCAGTTCTTTGATCTACATGACGTGCCACACACACAAAAGGTACGAATTGCTTCTTTATATTTAGAACCCAATCAATTTGTGTGGTATCGATGGATTTGTTCTAGAAAATCACTTGTCACTTGGAAAATTTTCATGGAATATTTGATAGCACACTATGAGGATACAAGGAGAAATACCTTCTTCTGTCAATTAATAAATCTAAATAAAAAGAGTTCAGTTGTGGAGCACATTAAGAACTTCAAAAGATTGAATATAAAGGTAACAAATATTCTAGATGAGTACCTGATTGATGTGTTCATAGGAACATTAAAGGATAACATTCAATATGAGGTTTTCCTTTGGGAACCCAAATCATTGGAGAATGTGTTTAGGGTGGAGAGAAATGTTGAAAGTAAAAATATGGCTATGGCTACTAGAAGGACCACTCCTAACATCTATCGAGAGAATAATGTTCCTTCTTCTAAAACACCTCAACCTACAAGGTTGACACCTCAACAATTGGAGGAAAGAAAAGAAAAAGGTTTATTCTTTAATTGTGACAACAAGTATAGTAAGGGACATAAGTGTGGTGAGAAAAAAGTATTCTACATATATTGTGAAGAGGAAGAAGAACAAGAACCATCTCAAGATGAAAACATAGAAGATATTTATTTTGAAGTGTTGACTCCCACCATATCATGTAATGCATTGGATGGAATTAACACTCCCCAAACCCTAAATATCGAAGGATATATGAAAAAGGAAAAGGTAATAGTCCTAATTGATTCTAGTAGTACTCATAATTTCATTCACTATAAATTAGCCAAATCTCTCAATTGCTTTATATATCCAACACCAAAGTTTCAAGTAATGATTGCAAATGGAGGAACTATCAATTACTTAGGAAAATTCCATAAGATCAATCTTACTATGGGGGAATATGTAACAAATAGTCCAATTATTGTTATACCCATGGGTGTTGTTGATGTCGTACTAGGAGTCCAATGGTTACAATCAATGGGAACAATGGCTTTTAATTTTCAAGAACTTTTCATGAAATTTTCGTTGGAAGGAAAGTAAATTGAGTTAAGGGGTATCACAGGGAAACCCACTAAGGTGATAAGATTTAATGGCATGAAAAAATTATTGAAAATGGGGCATCAGGGTGTAATTGTACAACTATGCTCACTATATGTTCAAACATCTAAGCCATATATTCCCCTTAATCTACAAGGGATCATTGATAAGCATTTCAAAGTATTTGAAAATATTCTTAGAGGTATTCCACCCACTCGCAATCATGATCATGTGATTCACCTCATTCCTGGGAGTGTTCCTCCTAACATCAGGCCTTACATGTACCCTTATGCCCAGAAGAGTGAAATTGAGCATATGGTTGAAGAAATGTTATAGGCTGACATTATTAGACCTAGCCAACATTCTTACTCTACACCAGTGGTAATGGTACTCAAGAAAGAGAGCCCATGGAATATGTGTCCAAATTATAGATAGATCAACAAGATAACTATTAAATATAAGTTTCACATTCCCATCATTGATGAATTGTTAGATGAACTACATGGAGAATTTTTCTTCACAAAGTTGGATATTAGTTCAGGGTATCATCAGATTAGAATGAAGGAAGAATATATCCCAAAAACAACATTCTGAACTCATGAAAACCATTATGAATTTTTGGTCATGCCTTTTGGCCTTACAAATGCACCTTCCACATTCCAAGGGTTGATGAATTCCATTTTCAAGCCCTTCCTTTGAAAATTGTGTTAATAGTTTTTGATGATATACTAATCTATAGAAAGTCTTGGCAGGATCATGTTCGACATGTTGATAGGGTGCTACATCTACTAAAGGAGAAACAACTATATGCCAAACCATCCAAATGTTTCTTTGGGGTGAAGGAGGTAGAGTATTTGGGTCATATTGTATCTCAAGAAGGTGTCAAGGTAGACCCTAACAAGATTAAGGCCATGATGGACTGGTCGATTCCAAAAATATTGAAGAATCTTAGAGGATTTTTGGGTTTGACAGGTTACTACCACAAGTTTGTTCAAAACTATGGAAGAATAACAACACCTTTAATGACATTAACTATGAAGGATGCATTTTCATGGAATCCAGAGGCAACTCAAGCTTTTGAACAACTTAAAGAGGCGATGTGCAAAGATCCTTCCTTGACCACACCAAACTTCACAAAAATATTTATTATGGAATGTGATGCCTCAGGAAATGACATTGGTGTTGTTATAATGCAGGAAGGAAGGCCCCTTGCTTTTGAAAGTAGGCCACTCAAGGAAAAGGACTTACACAAACCCATTTATGATAAAGAAATGATGGAAATACTACATACATTGAAGAAATGGCACCCTTACCTAATAGGTAGGCACTTCAAGGTCAAAACAAATCATGATAGTATTAAATACTTCTTGGAACAAAGACTATCTTCAAAAGAACAACAAAAATGGGTGACCAAGATGTTGGGTTATGGTTTTGAAGTCATCTTAAAAAAAGGAAAGCAATTGTTTTTGGAAAATGCACTCTCAAGAAAGGATGAATATGTTGAGGCCTTTTTTTGTGCTATCTCGATCATCCAACCTGATTGGATAATAGATTCAAGGGATGAATGGAAGAATGACGAAAAAATGTGGACTCTCATTCAAAGGTTGTAGCAAGATTCCAGTGCATCATATACATTTACATGGAAAAATGATTCACTATGGTACAAAGATTTCTTATATTTATGTAAGAACTCCCAAATCAAACAAAATGTACTCTTGGAATTGCACACCTCTCCGGTAGGAGGGCACTCAGGATTTTTGAAAACCTACCATAGGGTCAGGAAGGAATTTTTTTGGGATGGCCTTAAAATTGATGTTCAAAGGTTTGTGGCAGAACGTTTGGTTTTCCAACAAAATAAGGTGAAAAAAATTAATACCCCCGGTATTTTACAACCGTTAGCCATCCCAAGTCAGCGTTGGGAGGAGGTTTCCATGGATTTCATCACAGGGTTACCGAACTCTGAAGGAAAGAATGTCATCATGGTGATTGTTGATAGACTGACCAAGTATGCACACTTTTGTGCACTCTCTCATCCTTTCAAATCTAGTATTGTTTCCACCGCATTCATGGAGACAGTTCAAAAGCTACATGGAAGCCCAAATATTATTGTAAGTGATAGAGATCCCATATTCACAAGACATTTTTGGATAGAATTATTTTCTTGTTTGGGTACTCAATTGGCTCATAGCTCATCTTATCATCCTCAATCTGATGGCAAAACTGAGATAGTGAACAAATTTCTGGAAGTATACCTTCATTGCTTTGTCTCTAATAAAAAAACACAATGGTTCAAGTGGTTACCCTTGGCAGAATGGTGGTATAACACTTCCTTTCATATTGCAACAAAAATGACACCATTTATGGCACTCTATGGATATCACCCATCGTCCATCACTTATTCTCTAAAGGAAAAATCTAAGGTTCAAGCAGTGGAATATTGTAAATGTGTTGAACCTGATCAAAATAGATCTAGCTAAACAATAATACACACATTTGCAAAGAGAATCTGAGAAAGAAAAAGAAGGAGAGAAAGAATAGAAGAATTCTCATTAACCATAATGAATAATGAATAATTTACACATGATATACTCTGTATAACTCAATGAGTGCACATTGGATGAGAACTAATGCACCATAGTGGTGGTATAGAGTGATTTGGACACACACCAACAGTTACAGGAGTGAAATTCCACCTAGTCTACTCTCTCAGGAAGTTACGTGAGTGAACTGCCACCTAGCTGAGTTAACTAGTCAACTAGTCTTCAGTTAACTGAATGAACAGAGAGTAGTGAGGAGTAGATCAGGGATTCAAGGGTAATGTGCCAGTCTAGTGATGATCCCAAGGAAATTTTGAATTAGATGGTGATGATCCAAATGTTGCATGGTGAAAAAACTAATGCAGCATCTAAACTCAACTCAACTAGTGAAAATGAAGTGTCAACTGAAAGAGAATATTCTCCAGGTGGAATATTCTCCCATAAAATATAGGATACTAGATAATGACTAATTATGACTAATAAAAAAGGAAAAACCTTAGGAAAAATAAATCCTAGGTGTGTGTGAAGTAAGAAATCCTAGGTATGTGTGAAGTAACTCTAACACCCCCACTAAACATCACTATGGTGAAAATCAAGAATGGGTCCCAACAATGAGGCCATGTTAGGTACCCAAATACAAAGGATACAATGAAATAAAGTGAGGAAAGAGGGAAAACCTCATGGGAAAAACTCCCCTCAAGGTACAATGCATGTAAAAAGAAGAACTCCAGTTGCTAGGAACCTGTGTCCTTCACTCCAAGACAACTTCGCAGAGGATGGAACTTCTTCTCAGTGAAGGTCTTGGTTAATATGTCTATCATCTATTCTGATGAAGGAAAGAATTGCAATTTGATGATCCCCTCATGTACTAAGTCTCAGATGTAGTGCATGTGGATCTCAATGTGCTTCGTTCGTTGCCTCTGAACTGAATCTCTGTAGAACTTCAGAGTTCTCTAGTTGTCACACCAGATGGCAATCGATCGATGTACCTAAATGCCCAAATCAGTGAGAAAATGTTGTAGCCACATATCTTGAATGGTTATGTTAACTACCCCTCTGTACTCTGCCTTGGATGAATATAGAGCAATGGAAGCTTGCTTCTTTCTCAACCAACAGATAGGCCCGGAACCAAGAATGAGTGAGTAACCAGATGTGGACTTGCGATCAATGCTAACTCTAGCCCAGTCAGAATCAATAAAACCGATGAGATCTAATGTAGAGTCTATTGGATAATGAATCCCAAAGGTGATGGTGCCCTGTACATATCAAAGGATACGCTTTACATATTTCCAACGTAGCTCATGTGGCTCCTGCATGAACCTAGAAACTACGCCAACTGCATAGGAGAGGTCTAGTCTGGAGTGTGTGAGATACAACAACATCCACACTAGTTTTCTGTACAGTATGTTTTCAACCAATGGAGTCTCCCTACCATACTCAAGTTTTAATCCTGATAGGAAAGGAGTCAGAGCAGACTTGCAATCTATCATGTGAAATCTCTCAAAGAGATCTCATGCATACTTGTCCTGAGACAGTTTGATCCTTGATGCATCATAAATGATCTCAAGTCCAAGGAATAAGTGTAGAGAACCCATGTCCATCTTCAAAAACCTATCATGTAGAATCCTCTTGACTGCAGCAAATGATGAAGTCGAGCAACCGGTGATCAACAAATCATCAACGTACAGAACTAGGAGTATAACTGAATCAATCATCCTGAGCATGTAGACATTCAGGTCTGATTTACAACGTACACAGTTTTGTGACAATAGGTAGGAATCCATCTTGGCATACCATGCCCTCAGAGCCTGCTTGAGGCCATAAAGGGACTTCTTCAGTTGAAAGACCTTGCATAAATCCCTGGGGCTGCTCCATGCAGATCTCCTCAAAGATATCACCGTGAAGAAATGCATTCTTCATGTCCATGTGATGGACTTACCATCCCTTGGCTATTGCAATGGCAAGTGTCAATTGTATGGAATCCATCTTCGCTACTGGAGCGAAGGTCTCATCATAGTCAATACCATGAACCTACTGAAATCCTTTGGAAAAAAGCCTGGATTTGTATATGCTAATATGTCCATCCATTGTGCTCTTGGTCCTATAGACCCATCTACATCTGAAAAAATTCCTCCCAGAAGGAAGGGGAACCAGATCCCAAGTCTGGTTCTCGAGGAGGGAGTTTTAATCCTCCTGCATGGCGAATTCCCAAAAGGGATTTCCAGCAGCCTCACCATAAGACTGTGGATCTGAAGAATAAACTAAGAAAATATACACAG
The DNA here is from genome assembly GCA_009831015.1 of Picea engelmannii. Taxonomy (NCBI): domain Eukaryota; kingdom Viridiplantae; phylum Streptophyta; class Pinopsida; order Pinales; family Pinaceae; genus Picea; species Picea engelmannii. The sequence continues at coordinate 462,781 of ML777003.1, forward strand.
AGGGAAATGGTTCAGTGGCAGTGAGTGAAACATGAGGCTCCTCGAAATCAGATCGAGTCCTCCTAGTATCGGTTGGATCACCAACGAGATCCCCTGCATCCTGAAGAGTGGCCTCTACTCTGGCTCTGAGACTGCATCTGGATGATCTGACTCTGCATATGACTGTACTAAATTTGAATCTGAATCATATGAGTCCTATGAATCAAAACTCTCATCTGAAGAAGGGTCGGCATGTTCATGCTCATCATCTCAGGTAGGTGGAAGAATGAAGGTTTTTGCATGCAGCTGACGAGGTACATGCAAGACACTTTCCTTGAATTGGACACTTCGCTCAATTATGATCCAGTCTGAGGAAATATCAATAAGCCTATATCCCTTCACACCATCGGGGTATCCAACAAAAATACACCCAGTACTCTATGGATCAAGTGCCTTCCTCTTTTTAAAGGGAATCTGGGCCCATGCACATGAACCTAAAATGTGAAAGTGGGTCACTTCCAGTTTGAGGTTACTCCAAGCCTCCTAGGGGGTCTTATCCTTGACAGATCTATGGGGAGATCTATTTTGGATGTATGTTTCATAATTAAGTTTTTCCTCCCATAGTCTCTATGGTAATGACTTTGCATGCAGCATGCAAGACGCCATCTCCTTTAGAGATCTGTTTTTCCACTCAACAAATCTACTTTGTTGCGGAGAATAGGGAACTGTGTGTTGAAAATGAATCCCTACCTCATGGAAAATATTATGGATCTCATGATTTACATACTCTCCCCCGTTATCATTTCGGAGGACTTTGATATTATTTTCGGGCTATGTCTCAACCAGGGCTTTGAAATCTTTGAGGTGTTGAAAGACCTTGGTTTTTTTCCTAAGAAGGTAGATCCATGTAAAACGTGAGAAATCATCAACAAAAATGAGAACAGACCTCATTTTTCTGATCGATAGATGCAGGAAACGACCCATAAGGTCACTGTGGATCAGATCTAAAGGTCCAAAATATCTCTGAGAATTTCTTTTGTTGAATTTCTATTGAAGGTGTTTTCTGAGAACACATCCCTCACACACTCCCTTGGAGAAATGGATGTCTAGTAGACCATCGACCAATATTTTCTTGCTAAGTTGTTACATGTATCTAAAATTCAAATGTCCAAACCTTTCGTTCCAGATCCTACTACTTTCATGAGCATGAGTCAGCAGCAAAGCATAATCAGGTTCAATGAATTCATAAAAAGTATACAATCTAGATTGATGATTTACCTCACCAGTAGAAACCATGGAGTTGGTTTGGATGTCGTAGATGTCCATATAATTTGGTGTGAATATGACTTTCTTTCCAGTGGTAGAATCTGTCATCTGATACACAGAGAGAAGGTTGACAAAAATTTTGGGAACATGCAACACATTCTCGAAGCTTTCGTTGGTGAGTTTAATCCTTCCTTTGTCAGTGACTTCGACAGAAGAGTTGTCCCCCATCAGAATAGGAGGACCTTTGAATGCATCCAAAGAATAATATCTTTATTTTGAGGAAACCATGTGATGTGATGCTCCTGAATCTATGATCCAAGCATCGGGAGAGGCGTTGATGGCAATCAAGGCATGGATAGAATTTCCTTTCTTGGAATTTGGATCTTCTAGCTTCTTCTTCTTGGCACCCTCGGGGAGGCGATATCTAAGGTTGTTTTTATGAAGTATTTGAAACATCATATATATATATTTTTCATGCATTTGGATTTTGAATGGAATCCTTTGTGACAGTATGTGAAATTCTCCCCTTTTCTTCCCTTTTCCCCTTTGGATCTAGAGGCAACAATGAAGGGTTTTGTGCATGAGTTTTCTGTTTATATTTATCTTTAGATTTCTGATATTTTTGGCTGCCATCTTGCACAGTGAGTGCATGCGCCTTTGGGCCTTTTATTTTGCCCATGTTGATGAGTTTGGTTTGCTCTTGTGTCAGGGATTCGATAAAGTCCTCAAGAGAAGGCATCTGCTAGGTGGCTCTCAAGGAAAATATGAAATAATGGAATGTGGATACGAATATAGAAAATTTAGGACCAAGTTTGGAGAGAATGGTGAGAACCATTTGTTTCACCTCCTTAGATTTATCAACCCCGCAAGCTTTGAGTTGCAGGAGTAAATCCTTGAATTGTGTAAAGAAATATTGGATATTGTCGAAGCTTTTTGGATCCAATGTGAGCAATTTAACCTCTAGCATGTGTCCCCTCATCTCATCCTGTTTTCCAAATATCCCTTCCAAGGTGGTCTAGGCTTCATTGGGAGTCTTACAAGAAGATATGTGAAAAAGGAGATCGGGAGAAATAAGATTGCAAATTGTTTGGAATGCTTCATCCATTAGATTTAAGTACTTGGATTTTTCTATGGATGACGTCAGTTCTATGTTCATATTCAAGGTTAACCTATACAATCCTCTGGTTCGAAGACGTATAACTATTTTCTCCTTCCATGCAAAGTAGTTGTAAGGTGTAAGAATGAATTCTTTTTGGAAATCCATCTTTTCGTTGTCTTCAATCTTTTGTACGTGCAAACCAAATTGGTGTAGATTTTTCTTAGAATTTCATCAGCTCTGATACCATGTAAATGTGTTGAACCTGCACATAATAGATCTAGCTAAAACAAAATACACATATTTGCAGAGAGAATTTGAAAAAGAAGAAGAAGGAGAGAAAGAATAGAAGAATTTTCATTAACCGTAATGAATAATGAATAATTTACACATGATATACTCTGTATAACTCAATGAGTGTGTATTGGAGGAGAACCAATGTGAAATAGTGGTGGTATAGTGTGATATGGACACACACCAATAGTTATGGTAGTGAACTTCCACCTAGTCTAGTCTCTCAGGAAGTTACAGGAGTGAACTGCCACCTAGTTGAGTTAACTGACTGAACGAAGAGTAGTGAGGAGTAGATCAAGGAATCAAGGGTAATTCTACATTCTGGTGATGATCCCAAGGAAATTTCACATTAGCTGGTGATGATCCCAATGTTGCATGGTGACAAAACCAATGCAGCATCTAAACTCAACTCAACTAGTCAAACTGAAGTGTCAACTGAAAGAGAATATTCTTGAGGTGGAATATTCTCCCCTAAAATATAGTAGACTAGATAATAACTAATTATGACTAATAAACAAGGAAAAACCTTAGGAAAAATAAATCCTAGGTGTGTGTGAAGTAACTCCAGGTATCACATCGAGCATCAACAACAAGTTCTCCAACTCTTAAAGGACAACCTGACCATGGCACAAAATCGCATGAAACAACAAGCAGATCAATATCGTAGTGAAAGAAGTTTTGAAGTAAGGGATTGGGTATTTTTAATACTACAACCATACAAAAATATGTCCCTCAAGAAAGATAAGAAGGATAATAAATTATCACCAAAGTACTATGGCCCTTATAAGGTGTTGCAAAATATTGGTACTATGGCATACAAATTGGAGTTTCCTGCATCTTCGTGAGTACACCCAGTTTTCCATGTTCCATGCTTAAAGAAGGTTATAGGTGACAAGATCCTAGTTCAAACTATATTTCTAGAACTTGACGAGGAATGAAAAATCATATTGGAGTCTGAAGCTATCACTGACACAATAATTCACAAGTTGAGGAATAGATCCATTTCAGAGTATCTCATTAAGTGGAAGAAACCACCTACTGAATATTCCACTTGGTAAGATGATTATTTTATACAAAAGCATCCATAATTACTCAAGTGTTGCAGACAACACTTTTCTGAAGAGGAGGGGCATGCTAATCCCCAAATAGTAACACGTTACCCATTAATTGGGGCATATTACATTAGTATTGTTATTTTATTTATGTCATCTTGGGTCCATTAGTTGTAATTGTACCTCCTAGTCTCCTATATATACCAAGGATACCTTTTCATTTGGAATCATCTTGTATTTGTAAATTTATGTGGTGTATAAGGAGGTTTCCCCCTCGAAGAGGCTGATTATTTGAAATTCTATCTTTGTCAAGGCGTTGAGAACTTATTCTAAGTTTTTTATGCTATTTTGATATTTGGTTCTTAACAATGGTACTATTTGAAGACCCAAAAAATAATGTAGAGTACCAAGATCTGTCATGACAAAGGAGTCAACAATTTTTTTTTTCAATCTAAATATGAGAGAAATAGTATTTCCAATGATGATTAATTCATCAATAGATATAACAACAATCAAGGTGTCTCTGTTGGAGTGGAGAACATACAGACTGTGATCAAATTCACACCATTTGAAGCCTAACTTAAGAAAGAAATTGTGAATCTTAGCATACCATGCCTGAGGAGCCTACTTCAAACCATAAAGTGACTTCTTGAGTCGACATACCAAATTGGAATATTTCACAAAGCCAGGTGGTTGTTCCATGTAAATTTATTCATACGCATCATCATGAAGAAAGGAACTTTTTACATCCATTTGATGAATCTTCCATTCAAAACAAGAAACAAGGGAAATAATCAATCGAATTGATTTCATCTTTGCAATAGGGGAAAATTTTTCAGTGTAGTCAATGCCTTCTTGTTGAGAAAATACCTTCATGATGAGGTGTGATTTATGTCACTCAACAACATCGTTAGAGGTGAATTTGGTCCTTTAGACCCATCAAAAATTTGCAATGTTATTTCCATGAGGTCGGGGATCGAAGTCCCAGGTTTGATTAATCGGCAAGGAATCAATCTCAATATTGATGTCATGTTACCATTCAGGTCGTCCTTCGCCATTGAAGTAGGTAACATGATCATTCGACAAGAGTCATGGAAGGAACAACTTAAGTTGAGATGAAATTGAGTAGATAATTGGCATAATACACCACTTCATCTCAGAAGTGAGGAGGCGGGTCTTTATCCTACAAAATACATCTAGCCATTTCAACTAATGTCTGATTCTTATGGTCATCAACTACATTCTACTGAGGTGTGTGGGGAACTGACCTCTGTCATTCAATACCAGATCAAAGTAGGTATTCTTCAAAGGGTCGATTGACATACTCACCACCACTGTCTAATATCAATCACTTAATGGGTTGACCATATTTCTTTTCAGCAAAGGCCCGAAATTAGTTGAACTTCTCAAAGACAAGATTTTTATTCTTTAGGAAAAAGACCCATGGGAAGAGAGAGAAATAATCAATGGAAGTTAAAATCTATCTTGCACCTGCCAGTGAAGGTAAGTTGATAGAACAAACATCATTATAAAATAGTTCCAGTAGGTTATGTGCTCACCACACTTGTCCATAGTCAAAAGAGGCCTAAAGATGCTTCCCAAGTATGCATCCCTTACATACACCTTGAAGGGAAACACCTTCAGTAAACCAATAACCATGTTCTAAGTTTCCAGTACCTGCAAACTTCATAAATTTATATGTCTAAATCATTCATGCCAAATTTGACTTCTTTCATTAGTGTGAGAAATAAGTGCAATCGGTTAAAATTCAGGTCAAGTCAAGTCACATGATTTGTATAAGTTGTCCTTCAGGTCCAAAATCCCATCAATGACAATCGACTTCACTTTCTTCAAATCCCGAACATAGAACAAATCTGGCCATAACTCCATAATATTACTGTTCTAAGTCAATTGAGAAACAAATAACATATTAGAATTGAGATTTGGTAAATGATAGACATCGAAAATTTTACCATGTCGACAAGCTACATCACCATGACCAGCAACATCAAAATAAAAATCATCAACAACATAGATTCTACTTTCTTCATCTTTATTCAGTGTCATGAATAAAGTGGCATCTTTTTTCATATGATGAGTGCACCTAGAGATGACAACCCATTCATTTTTCATAGTATGAGACATCAAGGCCTGAGAAGTCCCAACTTGGAAGGTGAACTTATCAATGGGTTGGAAAATATTCGACACGTTTCCTTCAAGCCTCTTAACCTTCTCCTCTAAATCATTTCGCTTCTTGAAGAATTTCTTCTCGACATGTCTAGTATTTCCACAGTACCGACATGTCTTCTTCCTTTGATTATCATTGTGGTTGCCTCTAGGGTCCCCGATTAGTATATGCAGGTTTCTGTGTAGAAGCATCAATCTGCACTCTATTCCTAGAATCCATCTTTCCCTTACCCTTGAGCAAGTGACCTGGTGCTTACCACTAAACTTTCCTTCTTCAAGCAATCTATGTTGATCAATGATCAAAATTTCACAAAAAACTTCAAAGGAGTAGTCCTTACCATATTTCTTGTGTGTGTTCCATTTGGTGCGGAAAGGTTGATATGAGAACATCAAATGGTGTTCTCATATTTATCATGACCAACACAATGAGTTTTCCATCCTTCTTCTTGTATTTTTCTCCACATTCACTCAACTTCAACTGGAGTTCTTTAACACACGCTAAATAGTCATCCATTCTTTCAAAGGAATGAGGATCAAGAGTGATCAACTCTTTATTGAACTGCATGATGTGGATTTCATTGACTCAATCGAACATGGTCTTCAACTTCTTCCAGACTAGACGTGGACAGTCAAGTCCACTGATATGAAAGTGGATTTCTCGTGAGATGTAGGTCAACATGACCCCTATAGCCTCATCCTTCTCTCAATCAATGAATTTTTTTGTCGAAGCATATGTTGGATATGGGATCACTACCTTGGTATATTTCTACAGTCCCTTACATTTCAATAGTGTTTCCATATCTCGATCTCATACTGCTTAATTTGATATGTTCAGAACAATATGATCTATCTTTGAAGCCATCTTCGATATCTAGACATACTAGTTTTCTTTCAATAAGTTCCAATAAGAAAACCATCGGCCCAAAGTTAATCACACAACAGATTTGGCTCAAAAAGGTTTTCATATAACAGGTCAAGGTTTTCAAACCATCAGCTTTGATACCATGTTGGGGAATGAAATGGAACACAATATGAAACAAAGAGCACAGTACTGCAAAAAACCAAAGAGGGATAAACAATTTCGAAGAACAAAGGTGGCGTCTAAAGACACTGTTACAACACTTAAGCATAGAGTATTGTGATCATAACATCATAGTGCATATTGCACATCTTGATCCGCATGATATATTGTGCAATCTAAAATCACTTCACATTCAACATATGATAATGAAACAAGGGGTCTTCTTCTATAAACTCAAGATCTAACTGGCTCCCATAGAATCCGGAAGATGTTGTCCACATACAATCATCGGTGGTTAGAGTTGATTCCACAAATTCCACCATGTCAAGTCGACTCAATGGGACTCGACCCGACCGACTATCCATCCAACTCATAGTCGATTGTAGGGATGGTCAATCCACCACCTGACTATATTCGACTGTTGGTCGACTGCCCGATCGACAGACACATCAATTACTTGACCAACTGGTGTGGTGATTTGGTTGATCACCCGACCAACTTTTCCAAATGTAGATTGACGTCTCGACTGACTAAACCCAAAATTTGTGTGATGAACAATCAATGCTTGATGTTCTAACACTACATAGTTATAATGCATGTATGGTAATAAACCATTGTTAATGATTTTGAAGAAGTACTACTATATCTACCTATACCTTTAACACTCTTCATTTCACCTTGGGTGATACCTTTTTCTCTTTGAGAACATTGAATATGCTAGTGCTACTATACTACAAATAAGCCTTTTCTGGTAATGCATAAGAAACTTGGTCTCCATCTAATGCTAATAAATGGTTATGTTTTCAAGACCCATTTTTTGAAGGGAGATAACTATAGGATGAGTGGTAGGATTTATAAGTACATGATCCAAAATTGGTGGGAGAAAAGATTTGAATACTTGTCACAAAAGATGTTTAGTTGTGTGAATGGGACCCTTAGTTGTTGCCAAATATGTATTGTATGAGGGCCCATCTAAAGACTAGTATTTGGTGTTTTGGTAAGAATTCTCTGTAAGTCTATACTAGTGGTTGAAGTGACTCGAGGAAGATCCATAGTACAAATATTGACAGAGAAAGAACATTTATTGGACCATTTCAAATATAATTGTGCTATAGTGAATAGATCACCATATTACTCATGCTGTGGGTTTTTGGGTTGAAAATACCATAGAAGGGTATATTATAAAATTTTACTACAAAACTGTCAATCTTTTTCTAGAATAGAAGTTCTTAATAAAGGAGATCCATGTAGACTAGTGTGGTAAATCCCTCTCTAGATAAAGATATTTTTGGTAGAAGAGAAAATGTTTCCATTTAACCCTGTAGACATGGTTGAGAAATTTCACTATGCCATGGGGGCTAGATGGAACAATGTTGGTGAGTTGTAGGAAAATAGTAGAATGGGGGAGGGGAAATTAGAGATTGGCGAGGGGGATGAATGGGTTCTATGGAGGTTTTCCATTCCAAATAATTGATGGAAGAACTAGATGAAAGTAGTGTGGAAGAGAACTGAGTAGGTACAAAAGGAAATTAGTGATGAAGGTAGTAATGAGGGAAGGACAAAAGATTTGTAGAAGCTAAGAATAGAAGGAGAGTTGGCTAACTCATGTTTAAGAGAGAGAGAGAATACATATACATGAGTTTGGGTTATCCCTTTTAGAAGGGAGAGAGATGTTGCATAATATCTTTACTTTGGTCTAGACTCTAATGAAGAATACTGCGATATATGTATGCATGAAGAATACAATTGGCTATATAATAAAAATAAAAAAAAATTAAGGTCACAACAAAGCCACACACCAAATTGGTGTATGAGACCCCACTATTTGTGGGACAAGGGACCCCCTCCACGTAGATTTTTTACTACTAAACTCTAAGGAGGTATACATACCATGCCCCTTTGTGGATTTGAACCTGTGATATCCAAGAAGGAAACACATGTTCTAAACCATTGGACCCACTAATATTTTATATGTATGCATGAAGAATACTACACATCATAGGTATAGGTATTGGAACTAACCCACATCATACAAGGTATATCATGGAGGAATTGAAAAAATGATTACGTCAACATGCTCGATGATGAGATTGACCACCTTGATGAGTCACATACTTTTATTTTTAGTGATGGGCACCGACATGGTGTGAGTCATATTTCAATTGTGAGTTAAGATGCCAAACCTATCTCTTTCAAAACTTTGAGTTGTGCAGAATGTGGTAAACCACGGTGTTGATTAAGGTTGGTTGTCATTGATGTCAACCCTTGAAGAGAGCCCCACAGTACAAAGGTTTGGGTAATGGACCCAATATTGTTTGATGTAAATATGCTTAATTATTCACTTTTCATGGTTGATAAGAAGTAAATATGGATGAACTCCAAAGTGGTCCCCTTATGGTGAAAGCCCTCATGGGAAGACACTTTGCGGAGTAAGAGAACCCATACTTAATTATGGAATAATCAGATGAAGGATAATGAATTTTTCAGGTAAACTATCCTAGATGGATATTACTTGTCATTCCATTTCCGGTGGTATGTGGAATGTCACATAACTCCTCATGGTTTGAGAGTTATGGCCTTACGAAGTTGGAGGACCCTCATATGTCATCTAGAAGCCCCAAAAGGTCAAAGTAGTCAAAGTGGTTTAAGAGATTTTAA
>ML777003.1:472383-515955 GCA_009831015.1 Picea engelmannii
AGTGAAGTAATGAGTGTATTATAATTCAAATTGAATACAAAATAAATTATTTCAATAATAAATTTAATGGAGAAATTCGAAGTGGGTTAACCCTAAAATAAGGAAAGTGGGGCCAAGTGACCTAGAAGATGTTTTTAAGGAAGCTACTTGGAGAGTATAAATAAGAGGAAAGGCTCTCTCATTTTAAAACAACTTGATCATATTGAATATCTATAGGTGTCTGATGTAACCAAGGATATATAAGCCGAAATTTTGAGGGAAGGTGAAGAAATGAAGGCCGAAATGCAAGGAAGGATAAATTCTTTTGATGGTTCTTTCTAAGGTATGTTATTTATAGTTCATCTCACCATTTTAGCTATACCTTGTTTTATATAATCATTTATACCATGAAATTTCTATTCCATTAAGAAAAAATATACAAGTATCTTTGGTAAAAAATTGATCTTGTGGGTCATTGTATTTTTAGAGTTTCATTCCATGGAAAATAGGGTTTGTGGCTAGTCCTGAAACTAGTCAAAAAAAGGTGTTTCGGGTAAAAACATCATAACTTCTTCATAACAGATCCAAATTCAGTGAAAAAAAATGTGTTGGTTAGGGTACAGTCTGTAGTATGTTATTTAATAGTTTCATATAAATTCAACAAATATTTCATGTGGGGCACGCTCTACAAGGTCGCTCTCTAGAATAAGCCAGAATTCAACAAGGTATGCCATTTTTGCTATAACTCCTTTTCTGAGAGGTTCCAAGTAGTGACACCTGGAGGAATTGCATAAAACACATTGAAGAACATTGTGTATCAGTTTCAKATCTTTATACATTACAGGTACAAAGTTATGATTACTTCAAGTTAGGGTTGTTGACTAATCCAAAACTAGGCATGTGAGACTAAAGAAAAGTTTGATGAAAATGCTAGTCTCTTGTTGTTGAAGTTAAGGAAGGTTTGTAGGAATGTGATCATATACACCAGGTCTATTACAGATCTACAAATCAGATTTGGATGATGAAATGGATGAGGGCTTTTGGTTGAGGTACATCTTGAGTACATGGTTGAGACAAGTAGTTGATGAGTTGGCACATACATGAGGTGTATAGCTCATGATGTTGGTACATATTGATGAGCAGTTGACACATGATTGGTACATACTTGGTACATGGTTGGATGCACTTGTTTATGGTACAGGTTGATTATAGGTTATTTGGTACAGGTTGGTGCATGCTTGATGCACTTGTTTAAGGTACAGGTTGATTACAGGTTGAGGTACAGGTTGATGCATGGTTCAGATTTATTGGTACAAGTTTATAGTGGTATATCTCACAGTGACAGGTTGACATTGGTTCCATTATTCTACTTCTACTTCAGGGTGGCAGGACGGGACAAGGACAGGTGGTTGTAGGCACCTTCCGGTTGTAGCCGGAGAACATAGGGGGTTGTAGCCTCCTTCTGGTTGTAGCCAAAGAATTGGGAATTTAGAGCTTCCCTTAGGTTGTAGCCTGAGAAACTAGTGGGTTGGAGCCTCCTTTCAGTTGCAGCTGGAAAACAAAGGAAGTTGGTGCTTCCAATGAATGTAATTCTTCAAGAGATATAAGAAAAAACATTCTGTGTTTTTCTCTCGATTTGGGTTTCCACGTAAAACACTGGTGTATTGTGTATGTGTATGTTTGTTAATTTGATCATTACTTATTTATTCTGTAGTTATTCGATGATAATGCTTCATTGATATAACACTTGGATTATATGGTTAAAAATGATTAAATTTCTCTATTACTGATTCACCCCCCCTCTCAGTAATCCAACAATTGCTATCAGAGTAGGTTCCTTCATAAAACAGTTTAACCACTGAAAGGTAGATCATGGAGAGTACAAACTCATATAAAAATGGAATACCATAGTTTGATGGACATAAGTATGCTTTTTGGAGCATAAGGATGAGGACATATATACAGGCATAGGGATTTCAAGTTTGGCAATCAATTGTAGATGGATACACAACACAAACAGTTCCATCAACAAATGACAAAGTAGTAAAACTCGGTGAGAATAATTCCAAAGCCACAAGTTCACTTTTGAATGGTCTTAGTGATACGGTATTCACCAAAGTTGCACACTGTAAATCCACTAAAGAGATTTGGGACAAGCTTCAAAATATTTATGATGGAGATACAAAAGTCAAAGTAGCAAAGCTTCAGACTTACAAAGGTTAGTTCGAACAACTAAAAATGAAGGAAGATGAAGATATCACAGCCTACTTCTTATGAGTCGATGAAACAGTGAATGCAATCATAGGATTGGGAGAATAAATTGAAGAATATGTAATTTTTCAAAAGATACTAAGATCTCTTCCTATGAGATTCAACCCGAAGATATCAGCACTAGAAGAAAGATCGGATATGGACTCAATAAGAATGGATGAACTACATGGAATATTCATAGCATATGAAATGAAAACTGAGCAGGAAAATCTAGATGTAAAAGAAGTAGCCTTCAAGGAATCCAAAAGATCAAAGAAAATAAAAAGGAACAAGAAGAATATAGGAGCAGCATGCCTCGGAAGATGATGAAGAAGTGGCCAACTTCGTCAAAATACTGAACAAGGGAACCAACGGTAGGTATAGAAGTGAGATCCCTTTAATTTGTTTTAATTGTGATGGTATTGGTCATTTTGCTAAAAAATGTACTCATAATAGAAAGAGAAATGATGAAGGTTACTCAAAAGGAAAACACATATATAAAGGAAAAATAACTACAAAAAAAGTTTTCAGGAAAATCTTATACACCAAAGAAGACATCTCATCATTAGATGAAGATGAAGTCAGTGACAATGAGACAGGAAGAGTTCTATTCATGGCAGTAAAAGACTCTGACAAAGAAGACTCCAAAGAAGAATATGAAGAAGCCGAAGAAGATTGTGAAGAAGTGAAGAAGAAATTGAAGAGGCAAAAGTTGACTATCGAGAAGAATTAATGTGTGCCATAGAATTTATCAGAAGAGAAAAGAAGAAAAGAAAGAAACTACAAGCATAACTAGAAAAGAAAAAGGACACTCGAGAACTATAACAAATGATCACAAAATTGAAGGTTCAAATAGAAGAAGATAAAAGAATTGAAGAAGCACTCAAAGAACAACTAGAAGAAAAGGACAAGATCATTGGAAACTTGGAAGCAGTGGTTGTCACACTAAGAAATGATATTCAAAAGAACAATATGCAGAATAGCTCAAAAGTTCTGGATGGCATTATCAACAGTAAAAAATCTCATCTTGACAAGTCCGAACTTGGATACAATCAGACAGAAAAGGGATCAAGATCCAAAACAACAAAGCAAGAAACAAATCCAAAGAGATATACAGAAACAATCAAAGAGGATAGGAAGATATACAAGGAAGATTACAGGGACACTCCTCCACCAAGAAGATTCAAATTTCAGAATCAACAATAGACAGATATGCCTCAAGAAGAAGAAGGATTCATAAGAGCACCTCCTTTCACAAGATCTTCAACTCCCAGGTATCAAACTATATTTTTTGGTTTATGTTATGCATGTAATAATTTTGGACATAAAGATTTGAATTGTAGAGCTAACAACAGGAACAGTAACAACTTTGAGAGTTATACACAAAGGGATTATTCAAGGAGACCTAGTGACACACAAAGAAGAAGGTACAACAAGTTTGAATCTTTGAGCACTGAAGTGGAATGTTACAAATGTAACAATTTTGGACACATGGCCAAGGATTGTAGAATTACAATCCCTCCTAAAGAACCTCAATAGAATAACAACAGTCACAGATAAGAACCTTAGAAAACGACATGGATAATAAAGCAAGATCAATATAACAATGAAGAATGCACAGTCACTCTACAAGATAAGAAGAAGAAACATGGTTGGTATGTTGACAGTGGATGTTCAAAACACATGATAGGTAATAAAGACAAATTTATTACATTACAAAAAGAAAAAAAAAGGATCAGTCTCCTTCGGAAATGATAATTCATCCAAAATCATTGGAGAAGGCACAGTCCAAATTGGGAACAAGAATGAAAAGGCACAAAATGTTCTACTTGTAGAAGATATGAAACATAATCTTCTAAGTGTGAGTCAAAAGTGTGACCAAGGTCATAAAATTACTTTCGATTCAGAAAAATGTGAGATAAGAAAAGAAGGTTCAGGGAAATTGGTCGGTACAGTTGTAAGAACTTCAAACAACATATATGTGTTAAGTGAAATTGGAAATGAAAAGTGTTTTCTAGGAAAGGAATATGAAAGTTGGCTATGACATAGAAGAATGGGTTACATGCATTTTGATAACCTTGTCAAAGTCAGCAAAAAAGAAGTAGTCAGAGAAATGCCCCAGATCACAAAACCAACCAACACTTTATGCAAGCATTGTCAACAAGGAAAGAAAACAAAGACCAAGTTCAAATCAAAGGAATATTCAACAACAAGACCACTGAAAATTGTGCACACTGATCTATTTGGACCAACTACAACAAAGGGCTTAAAAGGTGAAAAATACTTTATTTTATTAGTTGATGATTATACAAGAATGACTGCAGTTTGCTTTCTCAAGAACAAGTCAGAAGCTTTTGAAAACTTCAATATCTACAAGGAAATGGTTGAAAATGAGATGGATTCAAGAATCAAATGTTTGAGATATGATAATGGAGGAGACTTCACTTCAAAGGAATTTATGGACTACTGTAGCAGTCATGGAATAAAAAGGAAATTCTCCGTTGCTAGGACACCTCAACAGAATGGAGTTGTTGAAAGAAAGAACAGGAAAATACAAGAAATGGCTCGAACAATGATAATGGATTCCAAATTGACAGATATATTTTGGACATAGGCAGTGCATACAACATTTCACATTCAAAACAGAGTAATTCTCAGAAACAACACTGATAAAACTCCCTACGAGCTATGGAAAGGAAGACCAGCAAATGTGAAGCACTTCCGAGTTTTTGGAAGCAAATGCTACATCAAAAGAGAAGATGGAAGAATGGGAAAGTTTGACTCTTGTGTGGACAAAGGAATACTTGTTGTTTACTCAAGTACAGGGAAAGCATACAAGTGTTACAATCTAAGATTGAACAAAGTTGTGGAAAACATCAACGTAACAATTGATGAAACAGGCAGACCAGAATCAAAGGAAGAAGAAAACAAATCAATGGAACAACATTTCAAAGAAGAATATGAAAAAGAAGTAGAAGAGGAATATGAATATGAAGAGAATCCTTAAAAGAAGAAGAGCAAGTTCAAAAAGTATCTCCAAAGACACCTATCAAATGAGTATATAAGAATCATCCTTCAGATCATATTATTGGAAACAAAGATGAAGGAGTTGAGACTAGAAGAAAAATCCATTCACCAGAACAAACACACCTAGCACTCTTATCTACAATTGAACCAAACTGTTTTGAAGAAGCCAACAAGGATGAATTTTGGAATAAGGCCATGGATGAAGAATTGGATCAAATAGAGAAAAATGACACTTGGGAATTGGTTCCAAGATCAAAGAATAAGAATGTGATCGGCACAAAATCGGTTTTCAGGAATAAATTGAATGAAGATGGATAGGTTGCAAGGAACAAAGCTATATTGGTATGTAAAGGATATGCACAGATTGAAGGAATCGACTTTGAAGAGACATTTGCCCCAGTTGCCAGAATGGAAGCAATCCGTTTACTTTTAGCTTATGCATGCTCCAAAAATGTTAAAGTATATTAGATAGATATAAAATCAATTTTTTTGAATGGGGAACTTGAATAAGAAGTCTACATTGAACAACCAGAAGGATTTCATTTGTCAAATAACATAGACTATGTATGTAAATTAAAGAAGGCCTTGTATGGTCTAAAACAGGCTCCTAGAGCATGGTACTCCAGACTGGATAAGTATCTACAATAGGTAGGGTTCAGAGAAGGAAGTATAGACAACAACCTCTACATCAAGGTAAGTCACGATAATATTTTATTAATTGAAGTTTATGTTGATGATATTATTTTTGGTAGTGATGATGACAGGTTAAGCCATAAATTTGCAAAAGACATGAAGAATGAATTTGGAATGTCATTACATGGAGAACTATCCTTCTTTCTGGGACTTCAGATACGTCAAAGCAACCAAGGAATTTTTATTTCTCAAACCAAGTATATCAGAGAAATGATAAAGAGGTTTGGAATGGAATATTACAAACCAGTTATCACTCCCATGCAAACCAGTTGTAAGTTGAGCAAAGATGATGATTCGAAGTCTACAGATCATAGGCAATACAGGTCAATGATTGGCATCCTACTATATGTGATAGCACCTAGACCATATGTAATGCAAGCAGTTGGAAAGGTGGCACGATTTCAAGAAGGACCAAAGGAATCACATGTATTAGCAGTAAAGAGGATTTTTAGATATCTTAAAGGAAGAAAAGAGTTTGGATTATGGTATCCAAAAGGAGAAGATCTATCACTTATTTCCTACATAGATGAAAATTGGGCAGGTTGTATTGATGACCGACGAAGCACCAGTGGAGAAACGTTCTACTTAGGTGAGTGTTTGGTATCATGGCTAAGAAAGAAACAATCATCAGTGTCTCTATATACAACTGAGGTAGAGTATATTGTAGCAGCAACATGTTGTATACAGGTTCTTTGGATGAAACAGAATTTGACAGATATACAATTTGAGTATGATGAGCCCATTCCAATATATTGTGATAATACAAGTGCCATCAGTATCTCAAAAAACTCGGTGACGCACTCCAAGACAAATCACATTCCAATCAAGTATCACTTTCTACGGGAACAGGTTGCAAAAAAGAACATCAGAGTTGAGTATGTGGGCACAAAAGAACAAGTGGCAGACATCTTTACAAAACCACTTCCATGGGAAGCCTTTGAATATCTTCGCCAAAGACTTGGAGTTATTTCTACTCCAAAATGATTTCTTTTTGAACGCTTATCTTATAAGTCTTAGATGTACATGAGGAAGCACCATAAGAGGATAGTTTAGTCAGGGGGAGTAGACTTAGATGGAAAGATACCTTTGGCATTGATGACAAAGGGGGAGAGATTTATCATATGCAAAGGATAGAGGCATGGTTCCAAGGGGAGCAGATTTATCAGATGCAGAGGACAGAGGAAAATTTATCAGATACAAAGGATAGAGACATGGTTCCAGGGGGAGCATGAGTGATATGATTTCATTATTGCATCAGAGTGTTTCCATCAATGCCAAAGGGGGAGATTGATGATTAAGGTTGGTTGTCATTGATGTCAACCCTTGAAGAAATCCACAGAGTACAAAGGTTTGGGTAATGGACCCAATATTGTTTGATGTAAATATGACTCATTATTTTCTTGTCATGGTTGATAAGAAGTAAATATGGATGAATGCCAAAGTGGTCCCCTTATGGTGAAATCCCTCACGGGAAGACGCTTTGCGGAGTAAGAGAACTCATGCTTAATTGTGTAATAATGAGATGAAGGACAATGAATTTGTCAGGTAAACTATCCTAGATGGATAGTTCTTGTCATTCCATTTCCGGTGGTATGTGGAACATCACATAACTGCTCACGATTTGAGAGTTATGGCCTTACGAAGTTGGAGGACCCTCATATGTCATCTAGAAGCCCCAAAAGGTCAAAGTAGTCAAAGTGGTTTAAGAGATTTTAAAACGTAAACAATAAAGTGAAGTAATGAGTGTATTATAATTCAAATTGAATACAAAATAAATTATTTCAATAATAAATTTAATGGAGAAATTCGAAGTGGGTTAACCCTAAAATAAGGAAAGTGGGGCCAAGTGACCTAGAAGATGTTTTTAAGGAAGTTACTTGGAGAGTAGAAATAAGAGGAAAGTATCTCTCATTTTAAAAAAACTTGAGCATATTGAATATCTATAGGTGTTTGAGGTAACCAAGGAACTCTAAGCTGAAATTCTGAGGGAAGGTGAAGAAAAGAAGGCCGAAATGCAAGGAAGGATAAATTCTTGTGATGGTGCTTTCTAAGGTATGTTATTTACAGGTCATCTCGCCATTTTCGCTATAACTATTTTTATATAATGATTTAGACCGTGAAATGGATATTCCATTGAGAAAACATATCCATGTATCTGTGGTAAAAAATTCATCTTGTGGGTCATTGTATTTTTGAAGCTACAGTCCGTGGAAAATAAGGTTTGTGGCTAGTACTAAAACTAGTCAAAAACAAGTGTTTCGGGTAAAAACATCATAACTTCTTCATAACAGATCCAAATTCCATGAAACCAAATGTTTTGGTTAGGGTACAATATTCATTATGTTGTGTAATAGTTTAAGATCAATTCTACAAATATTCCATGCGAAGCACGCTCTACAAGGTCACTCTCTAGAATAAGCCAAAATTCAACAAGTTGTGTCTTTTTTGCTATAACTTATTTTGTGAGAGGTTCCAAGTAGTGACACCTGGAGGATTTGCATAAAACACACTGGAGAAAATTGTTTATCAGTTTCATATATTTATACATTACAGGTACAAAGTTATGATTACTTCAAGTTAGGGTTGTTGACTAATCCAAAACTAGGCATGTGAGACTAAAGAAAAGTTTGATGAAAACACTAGTCTCTTGTTGTTGAAGTTAAGGAAGGTTTGCAGGAATGTGATCATATATACCAGGTCGATTACAGAGCTACAAATCAGATTTGGATGATGAAATGGATGAGGGATTTTGGTTGAGGTACATGTTGAGTACATGGTTGAGACACGTAGTTGATGAGTCGACACATACATGAGGTGTATAGTTGATGATGTTGGTACATATTTATGAGTCATAGTTGATGAGTAGTTGACACATGATTGGTACATACTTGGTAAATGGTTGGATGCACTTGTTTATAGTACAGGTTGATTACAGGTTATTTGGTATAGGTTGGTGCATAGTTGATGCAGTTGTTTAAGGTACAGGTTGATTACAGGTTGAGGTACAGGTTGATGCATGGTTGATGCATGGTTTAGATTTATTGGTACAGGTTTACAATAGTATATCTCATAGTGACAGGTTGATAGTGGTTCGATCATTCTACTTCTACTTCAGGGTGGCAGGACGAGGCAAGGACAGGTGGTTGTATCCACCTTCTGGTTGTAGCCTCCTTCTGGTTGTAGCTAGAGAATTGGGGAGTTGGAGCTTCCCTCAGGTTGTAGCCTGAGAAACTAGGGGGTTGGAGCCTCCTTCCAATTACAGCTGGAAATCAAAGGATGTTGGTGCTTCCAATGAATGTAATTCTTCAAGACATATAAGAAAAAGCATTCTATGGTTTTCTCCTGATTTGGGTTTCCACATAAAACACTGGTGTACTATGTATGTGCATGTTTGTTCATTTTCTCATTGCTTATTTACTTTGCAGTTATTGGATGATAATGCTTCATTGATATAACACTTGGATTATATGGTTAAAAAGGATTAAATTGCTCTATTATTGATTCACCCCCCCTCTCAATAATCCAACATGTGGACCATCATCCAAACTAAACCCAATCATTCCTCACAACCAATCCAAGATAAACCCAATTGAAACATTTACTTTACCTTGATTTCACTAGTCTCTTTTAGTATGATTTTATTTACAGATTGACTTTCCTTTGATTTCATGTTTCCATTCAGAGATAAATGTGACATTTTTCAATAACAAATATTTTCACCTTTCTACTTAAATTTCCTTCATTACTTGTGATTTAATAGGTGTATACGAAAACAATAAATTTGTTAAAAAAGTTTGCAATACTCCAAACACTTTCTATTCCATGTAGCTTCCTTTAATTACATGTTTTTATTGCACAATTTTGGACTTTTACATGTTTTTATTGCACAATTTTGGATTTGTAGGGTTTTCAAAGTATGAGAGTTATTGGTAATGGGTGGTAGTGGTAGGAAATGTATGAAATGGTAGATGGAGGATGTGGAATAAATGGAGTTGAGTGAAACAATGATAAATATGATGGATGAATGTTGCATGGCCATTATGGTTTTTGTATGGAGGATAGGTATGGTGGTGGAAATGTTGGAAGGAAGTGGTGGAAAGGGTGATTGGAGCCTTGAAGAGTATAAATAAAGTATCATGAAGGGTTTCATATACCTGCAACATTGTTTTGATCCTTTTATAGTGTAAAAATTATGATTGTGTCTTTGAGAAGAATTGAAATTGTATTTTTCTATAGGTATGCCTGTTGTTGTCATTTTGAAGTTGATTTTGAGTGCCTTCGATAGGATTGTTGAATATGTTAATACCTCCTTTGTTTAATGCAAATGATTTGTGATGTCTAATTATTCAAAAGGAATAATATGATATATTGTATGGTGATGATTAAGTTTTCCTTTTGATGTTGAAGTTGTGAAGTATTTGTACTGATTTTGTACAATATATGTACAGACCCATAATATTGCTAGAGTGGACAAAAGATTATTGTATATACTTATTGGTGTTGATGCATGATCATCATATTGTTGGTTTTGACCACAAGAATACAAGTGTATTGTTATATTTTGACAATAGACGAATGCATTTTTTTGTTATCCTTGACAAGAACAAACTACTTTATATTGTAATTGCGACACATAGTTGTTTTGCAAGATGTGTGATGATGATAACAATGGTCATTGTGGTTTTGGTACATGTTTGTTGGGTATGGTGTAATGGATTTGTGAGGTGGGTGATGATGATGATGATGAAGATGTGGATGAAATGGAGGATATGAAGGAAGTGTAAAGTATGGATGGGTTATGAAATGGAACATGATGAGACTTACAAATAATATGTATGATGTTGCTTTATTGTCATGCTTTCGTAATGGTTGGATATTGATAACTTTTTGTTTTTTTGTTGTTGTAGGATATCTGAAGTTCTTTAGCCCTCGTTCTAGTTTGAGAATGTAGATTCTTCATGGGAATGTTCCTAGTTCTGTCCATCACATGTGTACCTAAAGCAATTTTGAACAAAAGTTAGTTTTCTTTTTTTTTGTTCTTCTTTTCTTGTTAGGGTACTGGTTCCATTTTTGGTTTTCACCGGTTCCCTACCCCATCACTCTTATTATGGTTTTCATGGTGGGGAATATATTATTGCATACCTAAGGCTTAACCTACAGAGGTTTTCAACTAGATGTCTATCCCAAGTTTCTTATAAGGTTTTCACTTAGGAATATTTATTGTTTTTGTAACATCCCAATTTTAACGCTTATGAACTATAATGTATTATGTAATTGTGACTTAGGTGAGCCAGTAAAGTTGAAAAAGGGCCAGAGTGCCTAGGAAATGCAATACTTCATATACATTAGTAAAATACATTGTTGGATGTAAGATAGAAAAGGACAAAAGATATAGGGGGCTATGATTCCACGAGAGAGGGGGCTTGAGGGGATAAGTCTTTTTATTATTATTTTATTTAACCATAATTGATTTTATGGAGAAAAGGGGTTACATGAGCTTCTTGGGGGAGGTCATGTGGATCTTGATTTCCAAGTAATTATATAAACCCATCTTTGGTTTGTTTGTGGGGTTCACTTGTTCTTATTCATTCATTGTACACCCTTCTCACTCTTTCACCTTTAGGAGACTCATTCTTGTTGAATTTGTGTGTTCTTGGTTGGAGCATGGATATGAATGGTTGCATGAGGGTGGCTTTGGGTGAACTTGGGGGTTGTTCTTCCCCTGGTTCATCTTCTTCCCCTTTTTCTCTTTTTCTTCTTTCCTCTTCACTTCCTCTTGCTATTTTGTGTGCTCTTGGGATGAGCATGAGAAACAAATGGCAGGAAGAGGAGATCCATTGTTGAATGGCTATAATAATTTACTAATCATTCTAGGAGGGAATGGATGCCCGTGTGCATGAGCTTGATGGTAGTTCAAATAGAAATGTCCACAACTGAGAATCCTTGGATTTTCCAGTAGAGATATTTCCTCACCAGTAGCACTGGAGCCCTAGAGAGAAATGGAACAACCTCAAGGATTGCATGGAAGAGAAAGGTGTTCATTTCTTTGGGTTGTGCAGGATGAGGGGGAAAGAGAACTGGAAATTAGGATTTGTTGTGTGGTTGGGAAACCTAAGAGCTAGTTAGCCAACTGTTGCATGTTTTAGATTTGGCATAGGACCCATCCTTGTGGATTCATAGCCTTGGCTCAGGGGTGACCTGCTATTGAGATTAAATGAACAACAATGTCTATGGTTGGGAGGAACGTCCTTGGTCTGCAGCAAGTTGGTGAATGTTTACTTGAAAGATAAGTGATCCCTGTGTTCTATGTATAATTTTATTTTGTTGTGTATTTAATTATCTCTAAGATATGCATTTTTAATGTGCATGTTTGTTGATTATTTGTTGTGCATGTCTCGTTGCTTACTTTTGTATGTTGTATCCTAGAGCTTAATTAATGCATGTGGTTTATTCCTGCTTGATTTCATATTAAATTTTTTTAGAATTCAAACTCATATCAGAGAACTGAGTCTTGGGACTGCAACATGCCCCGCCTGCTAGTGGTTGGATGTGTTGCAGCCTGTTTAAGTGGTGTAGCCTTGGCCTGCAGGTGGCCGAGTATGTTACAAAATGGTATCAGAGCTACTGGTTGAAACACCGGGCTAGTATGGGTTGGATCCGTTGGTCAAAGTCTTGTGGTTGAGATCAATTTATGACCTTGAAGTCAAAATCTCAGGAGGAATAGCATTGCAGATTCTGCACAGAAGCTAGAACGTTAGAAATCCCTCGTAAGGGATCGAAGGATCGTGACTGTCCCTTTCGAATTCGAGAGCGATCGCCACTATGGGATCAAGAGAGATATGGATCATTGGATCGAAGGGTAGGTGAATAAGGGTTTTCTGATGAAGGCTAAACCAGAGGTTTGGGTAAGGTTAAGCCCCAGCCGTCAGATATAGATTGTTGATCGTTAGCCATCGATTGAGGCCAAGCATGAAATGTAAGACTTTAGAACTCCACCACTTCGACGATGTTGGAAGGTAGGCAAAGAATGAACTGTCAAAGGCTGGAGTCGCAAAGTCGCGTCAGCCATCCTATCTAATAGGAGGCATGAGGGAATCTCCTTCGTCGATCGTGGTCACCCTACATTGACCACTTCAGGAGTTTTCACTCCAAGAGTTTTAAACCTTGTTGAATGGCTTCCCATCGACCATTATATCGAGGGAAGGACTTTGAGAGTGTTGTGGTTCGTCAGATCTAGCATTGGTAGAAGGGTAGTGAGTTTCTAAGCTTCAGAACCTCAGGGGTGTCCAAGTTTTTGTCAGTGAAAAGTGTCGAATCTCAAAGTCGCGAAGACACATAGACTGTTGATTTGAGATCCCTTCAGGACCTCTCTCGATCATTGGATAAAGAAAAGGGAGAAGAGGTAAGTACTTCAGAGGATTGTCCCTCTAGAGAAGTGGAAGAATCGGGAATGGAAATATCCCAGATCCACGAAGCACCGAATTTCTGAATTAGTTGAGAGTCGTTCATCTCAACGCATGATTAAGTCGCAACCATTGATCTCGTTGAAGCCTCTAGATGGGGGCGGGATTTCCCATACAGTGGGAGATTAAATCTCGACCGTCCGATTTTTCTAATGGAGTTATTAAAGGATTCAATGAAGTGTAATTCTGTGGGAAAACAAAAGTTGACAGGGGAAAACAGCCAAAGGCCGAAGGCCGGAGGACTTGGTCCCAACGTCGATCCCATGCTAAGGTAAAAAGGGCCTAGAAGTAAACCAACCCTCAGACTTGGTGTTCACACAAGATCTTGTTTAGAAAAACACAGAGCAAGGTGCTAAAGGGTTATTAAGCATGTTGTTTTGAGCTGTGGTCACATGGAAATTGGTTTGAAGGAAGCACCTCTACAGTTCTCAATTTTTTGTATCAACCAAGGGGGATGAAAATGGTTTTTCAAGGAGCCCTAACTTTCAGCTCTCATATTCGATTGGGGCAAGAGTATAGTCATTGGAAATTTGATTCAGAGGATTTAGAGGAAAATAACATGGTATTGTTATAATATGAAGATTGATATAATTTTCTTCATGAATTAAACATAAAGGGTACTTGTAAATTTAATTGACAATTTTGCATGATATGTAAAATTCTAACCAAATGATTTCTTGAAGATTTTGTCAAGATCAAAGGTATAATCAGATCAATTCCAGTCTAGGATTAGATGTTAGGGTCATGGAAGCATGAAAAATCTTATAGGAGTTGGATGAGGCAATCAATAGCTGCAGAGAAAGTAATGAAGGTAGAAAAGAACTCAAGAATAGTGGAAGAAAAGTATCAGTCAACAACTACAGGATCTGAATAAATTGCAGGTACTATAAAAGTAAGAACCCGCACATAGGATATGATCTAGAAGGTGAATAAATGTCATGGATGGGAATAAAGGGAAAAGTGTGATTTCCTAGCCTTGAAGGAAGGGAGGTGTAGATAGTTTCAAAGCTTAAGTGTGAAATAAATTCACTTGTGATATCAGGGTTCACAATGGAAGCATGATGCCAATGCAGAGAATTGGGAATGCTCTCTCACTTGAAAAGTGCCACTGAGTGAAAATGGAATTCCATTGGGAATGTTATTAAGTGTGAAAGGTATGGTTTCATAGGGAAAGGTTAATGAAGTAACCTAATGGGAAACTAGGAGTAATAGTATTTGATTCAAGAATGTTGTAGTAGGGTGATGGAATGTTTGAGCTACTCTATTCCAGGGTGTTGGAATGTCTCATCAAGGTAAAGTTGGATATGAATACACAAAAAGAGCTGTGGCAATTTGAGCACACTGGTTGGATTGCAGAATGGCCAAGTGGAACTTGGATGGAAAGTGTTCAGACCAGGGAACCATAGTGCAGATGAACAGAATGGGAGAACATAAGGAATAAAGGATTTGAAGGAGTTCAAGGACAACCAACTACAACATAAATAAATAAATAAATAAGTGAATTGAAACATAAATGCATTGGAGTGCATGAGGAGTGAAATGAAGTTAACATGCATATGCATTAGTAGGCATGATGACAATGAATGCTTGGTGCATAAGGATGTGTAATTTTGCATATGTACATAAAATGCTTGGATATTTATATAACATGCTTTTGAACTTAGAATAGTCTATTATTATGAAATAAGTTTTGAGTATGACTAATGATGGATTATGTATTCAGAAAAATGATACCGCAAGGTTAAATATGTGGATGTTGATGTCGCTTATGATTTCCATCTAGGTGAAGACTTATGAGGGTGGCAGGAATGGTGATAAAAATGATGAAGGAGGAAGTATGTGAACTTCAACAAATAGCAGTTGGTCAGATAACAACAAGTAGATTGGTAACAAATAGGAAGCTATGCATTTATTTTTTGTTGATGCATATATGTTGAAGGGGATTGAGGTAAGAACTCTCTCAGTTAATTTTCAATATTTAAATTGATATGTAATGGCCAAAGGCCTAAAGTATGTATATGTTGTTGATGCTAGAATAAATTTAGATAAAATGTTGGTTGCATATTATGTTATGATTGGTTATGGGATCATAACCAGGTTAATTCAAGAGACATACGCCTTCTATAAAAATGAATATCCATAGAGCTATTCATGTGTGAGACCATAATATGGTTGGATATGGAAGGGATATAGTCTTATGTGAGTGCTCAATGGTATCTACTGTATAGTTGATGTTTGGACTGCAACCTCTTTTTCGACATTGAAGAGAACTTAAGAATTATATTCTTAGTGTTGTGTTTGGGTTGAAAAGGAAGGTATCCAACTAGTCAGGAAAGTAGTAGGAAGTTCATGAATGATGTGTTAAGGCATTGGTGAGACCTTCCAACTCACCTTGTTGAATGCATGACATAGTTATATGGTATTATGTAGTCAACGCAAGGATGCATTGTGTAAATGTGGGAATCGATATTGGTACATCGATTGTTATTTTATTTAATAATTAATTTTTGCATTATGAAAAGAATGTAGTGCTAAGAATACATAATGATGGATATATGCATTAGATTTAATATAAATACTAGCTTAAGGTGATTGGATTGTTGTTGTTACAATTCCAAGATCAGTTTTGGAGCTATTAAAAATGTTACAAGTGATAATACAGGAACCATTGAATGCATTAGGTGAATGCATGTATATATTATATAACATAGAAATGATTATGCTAACAACTAAAATGATGTGATTATTGCTAACTCATGAAGTTGAAAACTATTTAGGAATTGTTATATATTACAACAAGAAAATTGCAGGTTAAAGAAGGTACATAATGATAAATTACAAAAAATCTTTGTTGAGGGGTATTGGTTTACTCTCTTACTCTCTTCTATTATGTCTGAGTTTGTATTGACCCAGGGTTCATGTTTGTTTGGGTTTCCAACAAAGCCTCTAAAACTATCGGCCCTCCTGGTAAACCAGAAGGCAACACAGTGCACATAGTGCCCTACATCGTCTCACCCGAGATAACCTTAATGGGTGGTTGTAAGACTTATGTGTTTACATACTAGGATTTAGTGCGAGATATGAGAACTGTGTATTGAGCTGCTATTATAACTTGTAACCACAATATAACATCATTTGCAAATAAGAAGCAAATATAGTAACTCATTCATTAAACATAACAATAACAACTGAAGACAATAAAGAGATGCATCCATTCATCACATAACATAGATGTTACCGTGGTTCACCCCATCCTGGGCTACATCCACAAATATTTGGCTCTCATCTCTTTTATTATAGTCACTCTGTTACTATGGCGTCGCGCGCTTACAATTCTTCCCAGTTGGGTAAGATCTATATGAGGCAGACTAGATCACACCAAGATCCTCAGCCTGCGATCTAACCCTCAAAATCTACCCTCCTCAGTCCTCTCTAGCTAAAAATCTTATAAAAGTAGGTCTTACATCAAAGTAAACTCTATTATCTCCCTACAATACTTCTTGCTATAACAACAACTAGTCTTTTTGATAACCAAAAACCCAATTATACCTAAGCATGTATCCACACCCCTTATGATACCTAAGTATCTATATTTATACATTTATGGCTCCTCGGTCATTTACAATACATTACCAAAACCCTAAAACTATTGTCATTAGGTCTTCCATGCATGTGCACATGTTGTTATTCCTTCTAGTTGTCTCTTTCCTCGTGCATGCTTACTTTCCCAAAAATGCCTTTCTTTTCTACTTTGGCCTGCCTCCAACAGGCCGCCAACACTGACATGTCGCTCATCCTGAGCCACCTAACCTTTGTGTGCTTCCTCGATCTCCTTGGTTATCACCTGGAACTTTTCCTTAAGCTCTGTTGCCTATGTTTGTGCTTGCACAGTCTTGATGCATGAGCATCGTATAAAGCCAAAGACACACACCTAAACAAAGGAGACAGCTGGAAAAGCACCAACATAGATTTTGAAGTGTTTTGAATATTAATGAATGAACATTAATGTTATAGATAGGAAGAACGTGCAGTTTCATTTATAACTGTATATCTAAACTGATTTTAGAGTGTGTGTTCCTATCCGCCATATGTAATAGACATTTATGATTGTTTAATACAAGTAGGTAGATATGATTGATAGATTAGACAGTTTTAGGAGTGTAGGAGGAAGGAGGGAAAATGAATGATAGACACCCTCAACCTTTGTATCATTGTAACAATAATTCAAAATTCTTAAGTTGTAGAGCTGCAGAAGAGAATAGAGGAGAACAAAGAATTTCATGCATTTTTGTTGTTGTTATTTACCATGTACAGGAGCACTGGAATTAATAGAAGAAACCTTTGATTCCAATGTATGTGTTTGTTATGGTTGTTGGAACCACCTGTTCAATGGCATGTTGTAGGCTTGTTTGTATTCTCTGTATGCATTTCTTTCAATGCTATGTACGTTTGTAGGTTCTTGAATTTTCAGTTAAATGTTTGAATTCTGGGTAAGGGGAGAATGAGTTTCAATTGTTTATCTTTCTAAGAACTCCTGCAAAGAGACAGTGGAGGGTCCGCAAGGAGTGCATCGACCAAACTCTGAGTTTCATCTCAGAACTCTCAAAAGAGGTTCAAATTTCGTTTTGACGGACATAAGAGCCGTGTAAGGTGTGCGGAAGCCGAGCGAAGTCTTGGATTTTACAAATTCAGGAGGAAGATTGGGAGATTGTTGTTGCAAGGAGTGCATGGAGTCAAAGACCCTAAATAACCAGAGGTTATTGGAAAGTTGTCGCAAGGAGTGCATGCAGGGATCCTTGTGGAAGCTTGAATTTACAAGCAAATGCTTAGGAGAGATTTAATCTTTGAAGTGGTCAAAGGGAAATGAAGGTCGAACTCATTCTGTAGGAGTCAAGTTTAGGAGGGAGGATGCCAATTTATTTAGCTAGACGTCCTTGAGACATTGAATCAGACGGTCGAATCGTTTCAAGAGGAAGTGTCGAAGTCCCGAGAGCCGCTGGATCTCGTGGAACAATGAAGGGATTAAGACTAAGTGACTTTCACACCTTTAAGATTAGGAGGAATAGTGACCATCAGATACGGATCAAAAAGGACCATTGATCTCGCATGCGAATTCACACATCGGAGTTCAGGGAGTGGAGTGACCAGTGGTTTGGGTCAAGTGTTGTGGATTCCCGGTTGGTGAAATCCCGATACAATGAGAGCCGTTGGATCGAGGGAGGCTTGCAGCCATTGATCTCGTCCAAGGTGAAATTGCAGAGTCAGGGAATCATAAAGGAAGAGGAATGGCTAATTGGTTGTTCGCTCGAGTCCTGAAAGCCGAAATCTCGTGGGTGACAAGTGGTGTGTGCTCGTCTCTTTGGAGGAGTCAACCTTCATTGACATTTCGCGTTTCGGCTATTGCAAGAGTTGTGGCAGTGCACCGAGAACCTCCAACTCGCAAAACCCGAAATCCTTCGCAGGCTTAAATAAAGAGTTTAATTAACTCTTGGAATGGTTTTGGAAAATATCCTGAGTGGATATTCGCTCGAGGGCAGGGGGTCTGTGCCAAGTCTTCTCCTTGAGTGTGTCCACTATCTAGACTGCAACTTTTTCAATGACTAATTTTGCGCATTTTGCCTGAGTCTGTGTTATCTGTGTCTTGGCTTCCTCTGCCCATGCTAGGACTTCTGCTACCCACTCTTGCAGTGGTTCCATTTGATCCTGGTGCTCTTGTTTCTATGTTTGCATAGTGGTGAGTTCTTCTTGCAATTTCTTCGTGTCCTGCACCCCTTTGACATGCTCTGTGATAGCCATTGTCATTTTCCTCTGCTTGAGGTCTTGGATCATTGCGTTGATCCTTTCTTCTTCCTTTTCCCACCTTTGGACCTGTTGATCCTCCTCTAAGTTTATCCAAAGATGTGTTGCTTGATCAAACAAGTCAGTTGTTGTACTGAACTATTTTTCTATCTCTTGCAGCTGCGGTACTGCTTCTTGCTTCCTTTGCTCCTTCACTGCTGGTGGAGTAGTAGGTGTGATCTGTTCTCAGAGATTATCGATATCCTTTTGGTATTGATCAATTTCCTACATAATCTAATCAATCTGTTATTCTGCTGTGATTTTCTCCCCCTGCACGGCCTTTGGAATCTTCTCGTAAGTTCTTGCCACTTTCTACTCCAATCATTTTCTATGCTCCTTTTCCTCTTGGGTCTCAAGCTTATCCTTCTCATAGACTATTTCCAGTGCATCCCGCTTCTTTGTTGCTTGCTGCAATTTGAATAAGTCTTTGCATGCGTGAGACTGTACCTCATGGTTTACACTAACCTGCAACTTGTGTAGTGCCCTGGATGGCATCCGTGTCAACACTAGTTGGATTTGAGCTAAGTATTTTAGGGGTGTCTACCCCACGATCTCGTCCATGTGTAGCATACTGGGTGTGATGTGGAATGTTGCGTTCAGCTGCAGTATCATATGGACTGGATCTCGCTCTCCTGCTTCCAATATTTCCTCTGTCTACGGTGCTGATGGATTTGTTCCCCTGTTGCTACCCGCTATTTGTACTTCCCTGATTTACTTGAGGAACTATCACATGTCTACTAGCTCCTCTTGAATCCTATCCCTATGGTGCACAACATTGTCAAAATCCTCGGCTAGACAATCCTGGACCATTCGGGCTATCATTTCCCCATCGTCGTCCGTGATCGTATACTCTGGAAGTGTTCTTTGTGCCTTTTGTTTCTTTCACACACCTCCTGTCTGTGGGGATTCCCTCTTATTCTGCCTTGGTTCCTGTGAGTTTGGATTTGGTGTGGTCCCTTACACTGCCTCAGCCTATTTCTGCTGCTCTTTGACTGGCTACGTGTTCTCCTTCTTCCCCTTCTGGGTCCTTGTCTTTGTTATGCCTTCGTTTGTCTATGTTGTTTTTTTCTGGCCCATCCTTTGTTTCTTGGGCACTTGGATTTCCTGAGGTTGTATTTCTCCCTGCCCTACCTCTCCTTCTGTTGTTCTTTCTAGTAAGTCTTGGGTGAGGACTAAAATCCTCCATTCATCTTCCCTGTCTTTGATCACCATGTCGATGTCACCTTTTGTGATACAATAGCATATCTGTAGCCACTGCTTATCGGGGTCCTTGCACACTTGTATCCACATCGCATGTTGTATGGCCTTGAAGTTGGTGATGTCCCAAAACCGCGTGACAACCTATAGTGTTATTCTCCACATGTTGTTGATGGTCTCCTGCAAGTCACGTATGTATCCTTCAAATGTGGACCCGTTCATCCTCTTGTGCCTAGAATCCAATGTGGCTTTCAGAAATAGATATCTCGCTCCCTAGTTTAGTTTGGGTCTAGTACAAAAAGTTACATACCTTGGTTATGTCCAACCCATAAAGGATATTAACATGATTATCCATGAATAGTGAAACTCTGTTCCGAGATCTTGCACATCCTTGCAGTCATCCAGGAACAAGTTCAAGAGATAACGTTCCCAACTCACTGTGGTTCCCTCAACGCATTGAGCTTCTACTGTGACAACTCCATCTGGAACTTCCTCTCTACGACATTTTCTTAGCATCTTACAGGCTAAGATTTTTGCGCCCATCTATGTTGCGACATCATTGATCCTCTTGATAATGATCCCTTATGTCCCCCTGTTGGTACCATACTTCTTCTTCATCTATTTTTCTAGAGCTTTCTCCCTATCTTTATCGTCAATAAACTATGCAGGATCCATGCCTCGGGATGCCAACCCTATTATGTTCGCAATAATCTCTACGTCTATTGAGACGAGCTTGTCCAGCGATATATCCCCACCATGTGTGACTGCTAACAATTGTTTGACACATGCGCTTACATATTGACCTTTGCCAAAATGTGGTAGGTCCAACAGACCTAAAATTCATGTCTTATCCAACCCTCTTGCCCATCGGAGTGGCTGATAAATTAGTTCCCCAACCGGATTCGTGCCCACAGTTTCCAAGTATACTCTCTTTGCAAATTCCTTAAACTTGTCTGTGTCTACTACATCATGGTCTAAGTATTTTAGCTTGTCGATCTGCCCTAGCAATCCTGATTCTACTCGTACTCCATATGGTATATGTGATAGAATGATTGATGTGATAGGGTGATTGCAAGGTGACCTAGGTACCTGCTTCTTGTCTTTCTTTGATGGTGGTTGGCTCGAAGTTCCAACAACTATTGTTTGTGCTTCAAAATACCCTTCTGGACAACCTGTGACCTCCTCTACCATTCCTTTTGGTGGGTGATATGACACAGTGGTTTGCAAATCATCTGGATCGATTTATGCTTCCTGATTCATCATCATTACATTGACTTTCAGAGCTGCTTCAGTGTTCTCTGGTTGCACCTCCTTCAGGGTTTTTGCGTCCTTGTTTTGCTGCTCCTGTACCTCTGTCGGTATATCTATATTTGTTCCCTCTAGTGATGGTTGTTTGTTTTCTTCCACTCCAGGTGTGGGGTTCATCGGTGTTATGTATGGATATGGGATTTCGTCGACATTGACAACCTCCGACGGTTGTTGTTCACTTTATTCCAACTATACCCGTGACCTGGTTTTATCTCTGGTTGGTCTGGCACTCTGGGTTGCTTCTGCTTGCTTTGGTGGTGACATGGCGGTGAATGTCAAACACTTTCTTGGTTTGAATGGTCTTTGCAACCTCTTTGAACTTCGCTCTGTGATCCTTAGCTTCTATCACTCTCTGTCTGCTCTATTTTCACAAATGGACTCTTTGTTCCTGCGTCCATGTGTTGTATGGGTATCCCATGAAGCTTGTTGAGGATGCTTCCTTAATTGTGGGTTCAATTCACCTCTGGTTCTTTCATACTTTCCATTAAGACACCTTTTTGTCTCCAGTTGGTGTGATTAATGTGGCATCCCATCATTCCTTTCCAGCCTTCAATTTCGCTTAATGTCGTCATGTCATATTACTTTTGTTGTCTTTTTGTTTCCCGCTTGTTTCCATTTTCACATGGTCGTTGTGCTTCTCCTTGATGAGTTTGTGTTCCTAAGTATGAATTCCCTTTATTATTTCGACGCACTACTCCTCTGTTGGTATCATTTAAAATCCTCTTTTTTTTCTTTTTTTTTTTAACTGTGCGATGGGTGGTTGACTGTCCTTTTACATCTTCAGTCAGCTCCCATTGATCATTCCCTTGAGTTCTGCACTTGATAAATATCTCAACTGTACAGCTTATCCATCTGTGACATATTTTACTTTGTATGGTCCTATCCAGTGCATTCTTATCTTTCATTGTTGCTAGAATGATTTTTTATCATACATCAATACTAGGTATCCTTCCTTGAAAATTTTCTTCTTTATGTGTCTGTCATGCCAAGATTTGTCCCTTGCTTTCTAAACTTGTTGGTGGAATCCTACTAGGATCCAATATTCCTCCATGTTCATTAACTGATTCATTCTTTCCTGTACTGTGCCTCGTTCTATCATATGTTTGATTGTTGCTACGCGCAAACTTGGTACTAGATATTCTAATGGAACCATTGCTTCTTGGCCATAGACCATTTTAAATGGTGTCTGCCATGTCAACGTTTTTCACGTAGTCCTATAGGCCCATAATACTATTGGTACTTTGAGGTCCCAGTCATCCTTGTTGACATTACAGACCTTTATTAGCATAGTCTCCAAGATTTTGTTAAATGCTTCCACTGTGCCATTTTCCTATGGGTGATATGGTGTGCTCTTATGATGATGGACTTCAAACTCTTTAGTCATAGCGCTGATAGTGCTATTGATGAAGTGCGTTCCTTAGTCGCTCATAAAAACTCTTGTGCATCCAAATCTAGTGATCACTTGCTCAAATAAGAAGTGTGTTGTTGTTTTTGTGCTGCAATATTTCACTGGTACGACTTCCGTCCATCTTGTTAGGTACTTCATTGCGGTGATAATGTACCTAGATTCTGTTCTTTTTTCTAGTGAGTTGATTGGTCCCACAAAGTCTATTTCCCACTTATCGAATGCCTGCAATGTAACTTGTGGTCGTAATGGAATCTCGTACCTTCACGATACTCCTTCAAATCTCAGTGAATGGTCGACCACCATAGTCCTGCATGCAATACCTTCTGTGTAGTAGCTTTGCCTGCATAATTCCCTCCTGCTATTCCCTTGGGGGCATCTTCTAAGACTCTTGGTATTTTTTTCTCTGACACGTACCTTCCCAAGATGCTATCTACGCTTATTTTGTATAAGTTTCCTGCGATCAATTAATAGTCTGCAATGCAGACTACCAGGTTTTTCTTCTGCGCGGTGTTATATTCATGTGATGCAGTACCTGTGCTCAAGTACTGAATAATATTAGAAAATTAATCGTCAACGATATGGACTGAAAATAGCTGCACATTCAGAAAGGTGTCTTCTAAATTCATAGGTTCTTCTCCATTCATGACCCTTGATAGGTGGTCAGGTCCTGCATTCAGTTTTCCTGGCTTAAATATTACTTTAAAGTAAAATTCTTGAAACAATAATAACCATCGATATATTCAACCCCCCAACAATGGCTTGTTGACTAGGTGTTGGCACCAGGCCGAAGGGGAAAGAAGAATGATCGTGGGAAAGAAAGCATGCAAAAAACTGAAGTAATAACTAGAAAAAGAATAGCACCAACGCATGCAAGAAACCTTGCATAAAGGAAAGCGATAGCTGGAGGAAGAACAACACGCGCATGGGAGAAATACCTAACATAAGAAGGGTTAGGGTTTTGGTAATATTATGTAAAAGGATGAAGATCCCAAAATGTATAAATATAGATACGAAAGTATCATATGTGGTTGTTGGTTGTTGGTTGTTGTTATTGTTATTGTTGTTGTTGAGGGTTAGACTTTGGAGTTAAGTTTTGGAGACTGTAACCACACAGGAGCGTAGGTGATATGTAATGTTTTTTGCTGTATGAACTGATTTTGTAAGTTGTTGAGAAAATAATATACAAGTGATCCAGGTGGATATTGATGGCCACCCACCTTTTCCAATTGGCTCAAAACAACTTTCTGGCAATTTTGGCAATTTACTATTTTAGTAGGTTTTAACTTCTGGGGCCATTTTGAGGGCCTAAATGAAGGTTTTTTTGAGATCGAGGTTCTCAATGATAGCTAAAGGTATGATTGAGCCCCCAAAATTAATCTCCTTGATGATACCTTTCCAACAAGCTATCATACACATAAAACAAAGATCGTATGCAAAAGTTACGATCGTGGGAAGTTGATGTACTAACTTACCCAAACGGGGCCCACATGACTTTTGGCGCTTCATCTCCTAGGGTTAGGTTTTTGGATGTCTAGGACTTTTGGCATTCTCGTTTATTGTAAAAAGGCCTTCAGAGCCTCATTATAATCATCTTCTTGCGAATGCGAGTAGCCGTCACATCTCTTCTCAGAGATAAGTTGCCACCATTCTAGCGAGTCTTTCACTCTGTATTTTTACAGTCTCTATACATTTCTTTGATTAATAGAAATCCTGTAATACTGTATATATGTGTTTATGGTTGCATCTCTAATACATTTCTATTGTATTATTGAATATTTGCAATATCTTTGTGCATGTATTTATTATATCTCCACTCTCATTTTGTGCCAAAAATAATCCGGATCAACAAGGGAATGTAGATCTGAGGATTAGACCACGGGTTGTAGAGCCTGGTGAGATCTAGTTCACCTCACATACATCTTACCTAGTTTTGTGGAGAATTGTAAGCGTACAGCGCCAAAAATGCAGACTGCTATAATAAAAGAGCCAAGAGCCAAATATTTGTGGATGTAGCCTAGGAGGGGTGAACCACAATAATACTCACATAATATGTTGAACATATGCATGTCTCTTCTTTCTTTTAGCAATTAAGGGTTAATCTTGATGAATGAGTTAATACATTGTTATGAATCTGTTTATAATTTGTTGGAATTAAATTGTGGGATATAGGTATGCGACTGCAAGGAGTAAGTAGTTTATCTTACAGCTCATGGTACCTGCTTTTAATCAAGAAACCCTTATCCCCTACTTTGTCCTAGGCTGTAAACACCTGAGTCTTGTATTCACCCATTTAAAGCTATCTTGGGTGAGACTGCATAGTACTTTCTAGGTGTTGTGTTGCCTTCTGGTTTACCAGGAGGGCCGATAGTTTTAGAGGTTTTTTGGAACCCCAAATGACATGAACCCTGGGTCAATAACTTAGACAACTCGATAAGGGAAATAGTAACCAACAAATGGTTTCGTTTCCATGTTAAAAGGAACAAGAGAGGACTGAGTAGATGAGATAGAATGAATAAGAACCAAAGGAGTGGAACATAAGAGCAGTGAGTCATTAGAAGGGAATGTTGAGACCTTAGAACTCTGCTAGAGAAGAAGTCGAGGGTTGGTTGAGAACTAAAGAGCTAGAGTTTGCACAGAAAGACAATAGAAACCCCAAGATCACACCGTGTAAATACCTGGATAAAAATGTATTTACGGATTTACACAAAGTCTTTTTCTGTTATTTTCCGCATCTACTACAGGAGTGGATCTTAAGGTTAAAGGATAACCACATGACGAACCAAATTCAACAACTAGATTGGACTCTAGTATAGATCCAACAGCTGCAACAGGTGAACAAAAAATTCACCCGTGTAGTCAACTTTTGGCTTGACAGTATCGTGGCAGGATTTATCATGGAATTTGGAGTAGACACAACAAAGTCATACAACGCAGCCAAGCAAGAGTTCCTATGAGGAACCAGATGAAGGTACATTTGATCACTGTATACTTCTATCAATATATTGCTATATAACAAAGGTGTAATGACAATGGAATCAGACAACTAGACTTCCCTGCATGCATGGGGGAAGGGGGGAAGCACTGATAGAGAGAGGAGGAATGGAAGGAGGGCAAGATAAAAAGAAGAAGGAGGAGGAACTCTTGGACCCAATCTTGATGGATGATGACCAGCTTAAGTGGATCTTGGCATGATCAGGAACGACGCATAACGGAGCACCCTACTAATATAAGGTGAATACTTAGAACATAGTCATAGATGAGAGGGATGGATTGGCAAGATATGAGGAAGAGGTAGAGGATATCCAGGTTGTGGAGAAGATTGAGGAAATCTTGCGTGCCATCTATGAGAGGAAAATAAGAGGCCCAAGAATAGGAGGCGAAGGTATCCATCCCTTTCATATTAATGTCAGTGTGGAACCCATAAACCCATGTGCAGACAATACACCGAAGAGAACACCACCGTTTAGACAACCAAAGTTTGGAGGAAGTCCGACAGCAGGAAATACATTTACACAAGGAGAAAAAACTAGAGGAGACAGTTCAAGCAACCTTAGTCAAGTATCTACACCGTGCGGAGGAGGGAGTAGCTCAGTGTTTGGAATGGTAGGACATGATCCTACTATCAGATTACCAGAGTTTCGAGGAGAAGCAATAGAAGAACCTAAGAAGAATCTATTCATTTGCACAAATATCTGGGAAGAAAAGTAGATCACTGATGAAGACACCAAACCCACGCATCTAGCGATCATGCTAAGGGAACACGCACTAGACTGGTACATGAGTCTAGACACGAAAATTGTTCCCGGGATGACAAGGACATTGGATGACATTAATAAATTATTGATAAATGAGTTACAAAAGTCAAGCTCAGAGGATCAATACATGAATGAGATGATTGAAATAAGACATAAACCAGGAGAATCGGTATGGGAGATTGATCAAAGATTCAAGCAATTAAAAGGAAAGTTAAAATACCTTATGACCGATATGAAACATTGGCACCTGTTTGTCAACTCACTACTCCCACACTTAAAATATCCATTATGACAACATAGGTTTTAGACACAGGCAGAGGCTCTGCAAGAAACCTTGCAATTGGAAGAGAATCAGTATTAGCAGACAAACCCGACTATCGAAGAACTGAAGGAGGATCTGAAGAACTTAACATTTAAGCTCAACCAGAATAAGAACCAGGACAAACAAGAAGTCGTTTGGTGCACTACCTATAGGATGGAAGGACACCATAAGAATGAATACCCAACATTCGCACAATATATGGTGACGGGGATGCAAAAACCACTACCACAGGGAGGATTATGGTGTGAAATATGAAAGAAAATAGGTCACAACCCTTACCACTACACGATGATGCAGAAATACCAAACAGTCCAAAATAAATCATATTGCACCTTTTGCAAGTCAGTCGTCCATGACGACAAAGATTGCAGAACTATGGAGCTGATGCGGGAAAGAACATTAGATGCATACAAGGTACAGGATGAAATGATGACTGGGAAAGAAATGTCACAGTTCAATCAAGCCCCAACCCCATACAACACTACACAACAACAATATAATACTGCGTCGCAACCATACAATAACGTGCAACCATAGTACAACCTGACACAACCCTAGTATAATACCGCGTAGTATAATTAGGCACCACAGTATAATTCACCATGAGGAGATCACACAAGATATAGAGGAGCAGGACGAGCTAGAGGAGGTTTCAGATGCGGTAGAGGACCTGTTACATGTCACAATTTCCAGCAACCAGGACATTATGCATGGGAGTGTCCACTGCTACCAGCAACTTGTATGTATTTTCACACATCAGACCATGATACGGAGGAATGTCCTACATTATTTGTAAAGATCCATGAAAAAAGGAATCAAAATAACCAGAATGTTCAGTGGATTTTATCTGAAACAAGGGATGACGAACGAAACATCAACATAGTCACTCGAGGAGGAACGGAAATAGGAAATGACACAGTTCGATAGGAACCAACGCAGAACCAATGGGTAAAGAATAACACTGACCCCAAGAAGCAGTTTGACGTGCATAAGGAGAAGGATATCTTTAGAGAATCCCAACAAGAATTCTATAAGGAGAACATTGTGTCGACTGCACAACAGAGAAAGGAAGCTATGGAATATGAAATTCCACCATCACTGGACCATACCAACATAATACAACCCAAGGAACAAGTAAGTACTATCAAATACTTTTTGAAATCATGCATAAAAATGTTAAGTGATCCTTCATCTATCAAAATATTGCGAAACATCCTAGAAAAATGTAACAGTGAGATGGAACATAAGCCAGAACTAAAAACTATCAATCACCTACACACAAGAAGAAGGACAAGTAGGGAATTTAAACAAAATGCTAACATTGGGGATTTCAATATGGGAGATATTATACTCGATCTAGGATCCGAAGTGAATGTACTAGCAAAAACTACATGGAAATTCATGGGAGAACCTACACTGGGATACTCAACTATTCAATTAAAGCTAGCAAATCAATATAGAGGCCTACCAATAGGTAGAATGAAAGTAGTGACAGTAGATCTGGATGGTGTGTGCACTAAGGCAGACTTTGAAGTCATCAAAATAGTAGACGACACAACACCTTACCCGACGATACTTGGTATGGATTCGGCGTTATGGGAGTCATAATACCAATGATAGTCCAACGTAAAAAAAACCACGAGAGATTTTCCGACGCCTGTTGAGCCCTCATAAGCGGCAGTTGAGCGACGTCAAACCTTAGGGGTACAACAATAGGGCGTCGAAAATTCTGTCCATTTATAGTAGTGCGTGCTGGTGGTTGGGTGTGTTGTAGCCTGTTTAAGTGGCATAGCCCCAACTTGCGGGTGGTCGGGTACGTTACAGTTTTTTTTTCTTTGAGTTTTTGGACACGGGTTGAGGGAATTGCTTCTCAACCACATCCAATTGTTGATATTTGATTGTGGATGTTAAATCTTCCTTGGATAGTGGTTTGTTGTATATTTTAAGCCTATATCCACGAACTAGGAGGGGGATGTTATCCTCATCTATTGTTCTAATTTTCATTTGGCTATTATCATAACATGCCTATGTCTTATAAGGGTCCAACCATTTGGTTCTTATGTTCCCTTTGAAATCGTTGAATCTTGATTCATAGAGAAGTACCCAATACCCTTCCTTGAAACATCTATGCTTGATTACCTTGTCATGCCTTCTTTTTCTTTGTAGTTGCACCACCTCTCTGTGGAACAAATCTTGTTTTATATACTCATCCAAGGCATTATGTTGTTTCTATGTTTCTTTTTGGGCTAATGAGAGGTCTAGGTTCAAGCTGGAAGTTGTTTTAGTCTGGAAACTTCAAACTCGACATGGAACATATCCTTTTCTCCATAGACCAATTCATAGGGGTGGACCCTATAGTGGTATTCCAAGTTGTATTATATTCCCATACAACTTCAATTATCCTATTTTCCCAATCTCTCTTATGCATGTTGATTGTATTGGTGAGGATGTTCTCCAATTATGTGTTGGTCACTTCTACCTATCCATTTTCTTGAGGGTGGTATGTAGCATAACTTATATGGTGTATATTTTTCAATTGCATGATGTGTTCAATGAAACTTGAGGTGAATGGGGGACCTTGGTCTATGACTATCTCTCTTGGGACTCCAAATCTAGAGAAAATATTTTCATGTAGGAATTGAGGTACCTTTTCTTCAATTGTATTTCTTATTGCCTTCACTTCTACCCATTTTCTCAAGTAATTAGTGCATACAAGGATATGATTCTTTTGGTTTGAAGGAGGGTTAATGGGGCCTACAAATTCCAAGCCCCACTTTTCGAAAGGTTCGAATGAAACTTGAGGCTGCAATGGAATTTCATCTCTTTTGGTAAGCTTTCCCATCCTTTGACATTCATCACAATAAGATACATAGTGTTGAGCATCTCTATGGAGGGTAGGCCAATAGTATACAACTTGAAAGATTTTTTAAGTTGTCTTCTTTGTAGCATAAATACCCCCACAAGGCTCCTCATGATATGCATGGATGATTTCATTTATCTCATCTTGTCTAACACATCTTCAAGAACCTAAAAAATCCCAAACTTGAACAAATAGCCTCAAATCCAAGTGTAGGTGGCACTTTTCCTAATGATTTTGCAATGTTCTTTGTAAATTAAATGTTGAGGAAACCTCCCTATAGCTAAGTGGTTTCCTCTGTTATCAAACCAATGGGTTTCTACTGATATTGAAAAGAGATTTTCATTTGGAAAGTTGTCATCTACTACTTCATCATCTTGTAGTATTGGTTAGACTTAACAAAAAATCCACAACAACATTTGTTTTTCAATCTTGTCAAGTATTGTTAGATCAATTATTGCAATATTAAACTCCATCCAATGACCCTATCATTGATGTGATATTTAAATGAGTGACTTGTATCCCACTCACTTCACCAACACAAAGCCTTCGTGGAAATAACTTATGGCCTCTGTTATTGGTCTTGTACAAAGATTTCAATCTTTAGAATGGACACTATGTATTTTTTTTTTAGGAAAGACTAAGTGCAACACTAAAATCTATGCTTCCAAATGGCATGTTCTTGGGTGTAACTCACACATATCAAGATGCTAACAACATAATAGCAATCAAACCAATAACTAGCTAACTAGTTGGAGAGAATATCTCAAATCCAACTAGATCTAACAACCTCCTAAAATATATATACAGACTCCTTACGTAGAGATGAAATCTAACCAATAATGATCAACAATAATAATAATCACAAATCTGATCACACATAAGACTAGTAGGAGTCAATAATTCCAACACTCCCCCCTTAATGACTACTTGTCTTAATATTTGTTAGGTCAAGTATTCA
The DNA here is from genome assembly GCA_009831015.1 of Picea engelmannii. Lineage (NCBI taxonomy): Eukaryota > Viridiplantae > Streptophyta > Pinopsida > Pinales > Pinaceae > Picea > Picea engelmannii. The sequence goes on from ML777003.1 coordinate 503,442, forward strand.
TCATCATCTAGTCCTCTGCAACAAATTCTCCATGTTGAACTAAAAAAACTCTTGATCAAAAATATATATATACCTAACCACTGCAACTGTCGATCTAATAGGATGTCCTTTAGGTACATGGTTCATTTAACCTCTTGATGAACTCCCCTTGAATATACATAAAAATTCAAGTTTTTAGGCACCTCCCATAGTCTACAACCAACATGGTCCATTCATAAAGAATCCAACCAAAAACATGGCTCACTCCTCCGAATGTTTACAAAATCTATAACAGAGGTTTCTTCTCTATATCAAACAAGTTATTAAAATCATAAGGGACACATGGAAAAGGGGTATGCATGTCTATCCAGGTCTTACAATGATATTCCCTTTACATGTTACATACATAGATACAAGTACATACAATTAACATAATCAATCTCATGGAGACACCAGGTACAACCTTTGAAATCAATACCTACATACCACTACAATACTTATCTTAAGTACCAACTCTAGGCAAGATACAAGCTCAAATGTTTTCGAATACCAATAAATAATATCAAAACATGACACCATAGACTTACTACAAGGTGTCATTCAAATTACTGTATGGTCAAGTCTAATTTTATTTAACACTACTCAAAAAATTTACCTTGTTTGTCCTACATCATTTGATATCCATCTACAGTCATAAGAATACAAAAAGAAATATCACCAACTACCCCTGGACTAATATCAAAAGAGAACTCTCTATTGTATCCAGTAAAACATCTATGTCCTTCCTACTGCAATCTCACCATTCCACTCCAAAATTTAGTTTGTAATCAACCCTTGACTTCTCTTAGCAAGAAAATTTTTAACTCCCAAGATAGTCGACCAATGGTTATTCACCCAAGCAACTCACTTCTATATCAGAATAAAAAAGTGTCCCTATTCCGCCATTCACTTGTAGCACTATTACCTCAAACAACATACCATTTGGGAACCAACCATACCATTGGTACCACACAAATTGAATGGAAACCTATTGTATTCCAAGGCCTAACATCAACATGACTACAAAGACTAAACAACTGGTCATCCTATGGACATATTTCCATCTATTGAGACACCTAGGTACCTAACCACAATGCTCACCAGTTCTCTAGGAAAATAGTCTAGATACAAGATGTATCCAAGCCAATCTTACATTCTTTACACCTACCAATGAGGACTTATAGTACAACATTTTTCAAACAATATTTCATCAAGGAATAGTTAGAGGGAAAAAAACATGTAGTTATCTTTCCTCTTCAACTACCACACACCCTACCAAGAAGACATAGGAATCACCTTTACATCACAAGGTGTTGCCACGTAGGGATACAAAATACCAGCAAGAGATTATGATACATATGATAGGAATATTGTCTTACTTTTTCTGGAATCACTTGCATAATTGGTGTCTTTGTCTAGATCTTACACATCTTTGTTTAGTGCTTGTCTTGGATCTCCATACTTCCCTTGTCATTTGTTAGAGTCATGAATTCTAACAAAACAACCATTCTCCCATATTGATTCAATTTTTCTCAATAGGTTTGTTAACTTCAATGAACACAAGAATTGAAAATTACAAAGACAGAGTCTCACCAAATCATTTTCACTATCATTGGCATCCACAAACAAAAAATCTAGAGATTTAACTATGTTCTGACCAACCAAGATATCCATGTTAGCTTAGACACACCATGCAAGAGATCAACTCATCCCCACTGAGTGATTATAATACCACTAGTAACACAACCAAAAACTGTCATTAAATATGACACACACATCGATGAATCTCCATTATGACCTTTGACAAGATTAGAATATTCCGAAAGAAAGAAAACAAGTGAACGTAACCCCAGAAGAGATGTCGACTGAGAGAGATAATTAATATGAATTAATTAGTACCCATAATGAGAAGTCAGCCCAGGAAGTCTTCCAGGTTTAGTATAAATACAAGGCGCCAATCTTCATTTGACACACACTTCTCAAAATTGCAGAGAGGCACTTGTGCGCACTACAGTCTGACAGTCTTGTGTGCAAGTTCTGGAGAAGGTGTTGTCGCCATTTCTAAATCCTATTTCTTCTATCTTTTTGGGTTGGACTCTCTAATCAACTTTTGTTACTTCTTTCTTGGTGAATTAGCTCTGCTTGTCTATTGGATTGCTATCAGGATTCTTCTCTTTGTCAAGGTCAAGGTGCTCGGAAGGTGGCTTCAGCCTATGATTGGGTGACAATAGTGATATTGTCTATGGTAAAACGAGCACATTATAACAGGTTATGGGCCCACACCTCATTCATTCAGTATAACCGCTGGAAGGAAGAATAGTCATTAGGATATTAAGCTCATTGAATAACTGCCGCTAGGGTTACTAGAAGGAGCATCTTCCAAGACACTGTCACTAGAGTTACTAGCAGGAGAAGTTGCAGAAATCCTAAAACCCAATCCAACACCTTGTGATGGAACATCTCGTTCAAGAAGAATATATTCAAGTGTGACTTATTCCAGTGCATCTCTTGGCACTCTCATAAGGTAGAAACGTCAAATTTGAATATTTGGATTAAGGCATGACCAGTCACCAGTCAACCAAAGTCATGAGGGAAAAGACTAGTCATCTACACTACACAACACTCATAGGAACGATTGAAGATGACATATGGATAATTGATAGTGGAGATTCTAGGCATATGACGGGAGATCAAGCCAGACTCTCAAACCTAAATGAGAAGAAGACATCGTACAAGGTATATCTTGGAGACAAAAGCACTTACCTAGTCAAAGGATTTGGACAAGCCTCTGTCAAGTTAAAAACAAGTAACAATGTTCATTTGAGCAATGTCTTATATGTACCTGGTTTAGAAAAAAATATTGTATCCATATCCTGCCTAGAAGACAAAGGAAACAAAATAGCTTTTGTAGATGGAAAAGTGTTATCTTGGCATAAAGAATCTAGCATAGAGAATGCTAGGGTTATTGGAACCCATGAAGGAAATCTATATAGACTACTAGAACAAAATGAAGAATCTCTTGTACATGATGAAGTCAATCCCAATGAAATTTGGCACAAAAGTTATGTTCATATTAACTATCAAGCATTACCTTTTCTCAAAAATATGGTTGAAGGAATTTTCAAAGGATGTTCTCTTGGAAAGAATATCAAGAAACCATTCCCAAGCAGCAACAATAGATCTAAGAAGATTCTAGATCTAATACACTCAGATGTTTGTGGTCTGATGTCAGTCAAATATCTAGGAGGTTCTCTTTACTACGTAATCTTTATAGATGATTATTCAAGAAAGAATCTGTTATATCTTCTGAAGACAAAGGAGGAAGTATTCATCAAGTTTCAAGAATTCAAAGCAGCGATAGAGAAACTCACAAACAAGAAAATCAAGACCTTAAGAACAGATAATGGAGGAGAATACACATCAAAGGAATTCATTTCATTCTGTAAATCAATAGGGATTAGGAGGGAGCTAACTGTTCCTCATAATCCTCAACAAAATGGTGTATTAGAAAGGAAGAATGGATCTATTGAAGAAACCTTGAAGGCACTACTAAGCGATCAAGGTTTATCCATGTTCTTGTGGGGAGAAGCAGCCATGACAACAATATATGTCCAGAACAGAAGTCCTCACTGCATATTGAAGGATATGACTCCAGAAGAAGCCTTATCAGGTAATAAACCTAATGTGGAAAACCTAAGAATCTTTGGATGTCCTGTTTACTCTCATATTCCCAATGACAAAAGGAATAAATTAGAACCCTCAAGAAAGAAGGGCATATTCGTGGGATATAGTGAATCATCTAAGGCTTATAGAATCTATATCTCGGAACAACATAAGATTGAAGTCATCAGAGACGTGACCTTCAATGAAAAGATGGGTTTCAAGAAATACATAGAATACACTATAGAAGAAGAAGAGCATGAAGAGCCTATTGAAGAAAGAACATGTCTTCTAGAAAACCAGAATGACGAAAAGGAACAACTTGATCATCCAATGCAACCATGTGAGACCATTGATTCAGACACTATACCTAAGACCAAGAAATGACCAGCTTGGCTTGAAGCTACCTTACAAGAAGCAGAAAGACTCAAGGCCCTAGATGGGACCTTCAGAAAAAGTAAGAAGCCCAAAATATTCTCAAGCTATGAAACATGTATGACAAAGCTTCTAGATGAAGAACCTACCACATTTGAAGAGGCAGTTCAGAAGAAACAATGGAAAGAAGCTATGATGGAAGAACACCAATCCATCATGAAAACTGATGTATGGGAAATTGTGCCTATACCTAAAGAAAAATCAGTAGTAACTTCAAAATGGGTATATAAGATCAAACATGCAGCAGGCGAAAGCATGGATAAATATAAAGCAAGCTTCATAGCTAGAGGGTTCTCCCAGAAGGAGGGAGAAGACTGTGATGAAAAATTTCCTCCGGTTTCTAGATATACTTCCATATGTAAAAACAAATTTCCTCAATAGAGCAATCGAGGAAGAAGTATATATTGAAAAACCTCAAGGATTTGAAGTTCATTCCAAAGAAACTCATGTTTTCAGACTAAAGAAAGATTTATATGGACTCAAGCAAGCTCCAAGAGCTTGGTATGCCAGAATTGACAACTATCTAATGATAATCAGTTTCTCCAAAAGTCATGCAGATCCAAATATTTACTACAAATTCGTGAACAATGCGCATGTGATTCTACTACTATATGTTGACGATCTATTCCTAACAGGTGAAGAGTCTCTCATCATCCAATGAAAAAAGGAACTAGCTTCTGTGTTTTATATGAAATATCTTGGTCTCATGCATTATTACTTGAGACTAGAAGTGTGGCAGAAGTGTGGTGAAGTATTCCTTGGACAAGGAAAGTATGCAATAAAGATTCTTCAGAAGTTTGGAATGATGGATTGTAAATCCATGGACACTCCTATGACTACAGATATAATAAAAGTAAGAGATTCAGATTCTGATCCAGTAGATCCATCACTATATCGACATTTGATTGGGTCATTGATGTATTTGGTAAATACTCGAACAAACATTTTCTTTGTCGTGAACACACTAAGTTAGTTCCAGGTGGAACCAAAACATGAGCATTGGAAAACTGCAAAGCATGTTCTAAGATATATTCGTGGAACACTAAACTATGGCTTAATATAAATATTATCCAATGATATACAACTTCATGGATTCACAGATTCAAATTGGGCAAGAAGTGTAGAAGACATAAAGAGCACCTCAAGGATGTGTTTCATCTTGGGCTCCGATATGATATCTTGGGGCAGCAGGAAACAAAATTTTGTCGCACTCAGCACAATAGAATTAGAATATATCGCAGCATGTGAGGCATGTATAGAAGAAATATAGATAAGAAAGATAATCTCTGATTTATTTGATCAGGTTCCAGATTTGAACATAATACACTATGACAATCAGAGTTGTATAAGGCTATCATAACATCCTATGTTTCATGAATGGTCAAAACATATTTAGATCAAATACTACTTTATTCGAGATAAATTACAGGAAGGAGAAGTAAAGCTCTAGTATATCCCCACAGATGAGCAAACAACAGATATCCTGAAAAAGCCTCTATCCAAAATAAAGTTTTCATATTTCCGAGACAAATTGGGGATTGTGGAAATAACTCCCTTAGTTGAAAGGGAAGAAATGACTCTCCAGGTTGGGAGGGAGCACTGACATATTATTGAAATGAGGACAATCATTTTCAAGTTTGAAAAATGGTCTAGCTTGGGAAGTTCCTTTCTAGTTCGGAAAGTGGTTTGGGATTTCTGATGGGCAGGCATTTTCCAGTTCAAAAAATGGTCCAAATCGAACGGTCATTTTTCGTAATGAAAATGGTTCGATGGATTGTTGATGTACCATAGAGAGCGATTTCCCATTGTGGTTAACATGGGGAATGGTATAGGGAAGTCTGTCTTCTTGAGGGTTACTCAAGAATACTGGCCCGCCTCGCCGGATAATCATTCTTTCAAAGCTAACAGTTGTGAGTAGTTTTGAAAAATGGTCTGTTTTGGAGGTTGGTGCATGACAGTCATTTCCTTAAGGAAATGGTCCCGACAGTGATTCTTTAGGGAAGATTCATTCTCTCTAGGTTGCACTTTGTTTAGTGTCAGAGGAATGGTCCAAGTTCAACAATCAGAGACAACCATTCCTTAGGGAAGACTCATTCTCTCCAGGTTGCACTTTGTTTAGTGCCGGAGGAATGGCCCAGGGTGGGGAAAGATCCAGGCTCAGAAATCAGGACAATTATTCTTCCTTTCTTGAGAAGAATAGTCCATATATCCCATCATTGATGTTCTACTCTAAGGGAAGATTCTCTTTCAGATCTCACATATGTGAGTGAAATAATGCCCCAGATGATTCATTTTATATCATAATAATATTTTCTGTGTAGGTTGATATCAGATGATTGTTATGGATATTGCATGTCTCCAAACAATAGAGATATGCTACTATGGTGGATATGTTCCACTGTTTGTGACCATGTGTCATGGTTTAAGTAGTTGTGTAGTACTATGGATAAACACAATTGTGTTCTATCAATTGACATTGTACCACTTGTCATGGAGATTATCCAGTTGGATAATAATGACGGTGCTCGTGATGTTACCAGTTGAATGGTTTGTTTGTGCTCAAGAACATTATCAGTTATACCTCCCTAGCTAGGAGGGAGTGTTGATATTATGGTATCTTTGGGAGGTATGAACCTCCATTGTGACCTTTGACAAGATTAGAATATTTTAGAAGAAATAAAAGAAGTGAACGTAACCCTAGAAGAGATGTCGACTAAGAGAGATAATTAATATGGATTAATTAGTACCCAGAATGAGAAGTCGGCCCAGGCAGTCTGCCAGGTTTAGTATAAATACAGGGCACTAGTATTCATTTGACACACACTTCTCAGAATTGCAGAGAGGCACTTGTGCACACTGCAGTTTGGAAGTCTTGTGCACAAGTTCTGGAGAAGGTGTTTCCCTAGTTCTAAAGCCTATTTATTCTATCTTTTTGGGTTGGACTCTCTGATCAGATTTGGTTACTTCTTGCTTGGTGCATTAGCCCTGCTTGGATATTGGATTTCTACCAGGATTCTTCTCTCTATCAAGGTCAAGGTGCTTGGAGGGTGGCTTTGGCCTATGGTTGGGTGACAATAGTGATATTGTATATGGTAAAACAATCACATTCTAACACATGCATCATATTCCAATCCTTGACACACACAAGAGAAAACTGGACAACATATGTTTTCATATTTAAACATTCAAGTGATTGGGCCTTAATTTTAACAGTGGCATGCAAACTTTGTTTTCTTGATCCATATTTATGAGTAGAAAGAAATGAAAACACATATATGTAGTATTAACACAAAGATACAGTGAATAATAATAATAGAGATACAGTAAAACTTGACTTCTATTAAATAAGAAATATGATAAAACTGTAAAATGCAGACTGAAACAAGGTTGCTAGAATGGTGGCAGCTTATCTCTGAGAAGAGATGTGACGACTACACTCATTCGCAAGAATATAAGTAAAATGAGGCTCCAAAGGAATTTTTACATAAAAAATGAACCCTAAAACCCTAGACATCCAAAAACATAATCCTAGGAGATGAAGCGCCAAAATTCATGTGGACCCTGTTGGGGTAAGTTGGTACATCAACTTCCTGGGGTCATAACTTTTTCATATGATCTCTAGTTTAGGTGCATGATATCCTGTCGGAAAGGTCTATTCGACGAATACACATTGTGTAGTCACTCTTGATTAGATTATATGGTGTGACTATGGTGAGCCTAAAAAATGGTTTTTAGGGAATCAAAATGGCCCTGAAAGTTTAGGCCCCAAAAACCTACAAAAAAACTGCCAAGATGAAAACTGTAACTGCCAAGATGAAAGTTGTATGTGAGCTAGATGGAATAGGTGGGTGGCCACTGATATCCACCTGGATCATTCCTCCCCCCTTAGGAAACAATGGTATCCATTTCATTTATTCCCCCCATCAGATGAGGAAATTTATGTTGAATTTGGCCCTTGGTGAGCCACTTGCCTTGATGCAGGAGCTACCCTACTTTGACAACATGATAAAGATGAAAATTTTGTTGGCAAGTGATCATGACCTATGTGTCCATGATCTGATCAGTGGATTCTTGTTCCATGTATTTATGATTGAGCTCCGTCGGTGCCAACTGTTCTGCTACCTCTGAGGTGTCCAATAATAGTGGAATGTATGGTCGAAGGAGGTCCACATTAAACACTAGGTGCAAGCCAAGGAAGGGGGGAATGTTTAGCTCAAAAGAATTTTCACCCATAGCCTTGGTGATGGTATAAGGTCCATAGTGAAGTGGATGAATCTTCCTATGGGGTCATGTAAGGCGTTCTTTCTGCAAGTGCAACCAAACTTTATCCCCCTCCTGAAACTTGTGTGGCACCCAGTGTTGATCGTGGCATTGCTTGTACTTGGAATTAGACTTTTGTAAAATATCTTGAACCTATTGGAGGGTGTGTTGGATTTTTTCAATGAACCGAGTGGATTTATTGACTTAAGTGTGATCATGGGATGATTATGCCTGGGTGGATGCAAGGGGTAGTGCAATATCCATGTGATCCAATGGTTGAAATATCAACCCCACCTGAAAGGGTTTGTGGCCAGTTGAGCTATGTAGGGCTCTGTTGTAGCTGTGCTAAACATAGGGAATATTTTTATCCCATGTTCATGGATGATTGGAATTGTGCATGCACAAGACATGCATGATCATCCTATTGATGACCTCAGTTTAGCCATCCGTTTAGGGGTGGAAGGAAGCGAATTTGGTGAGCTTGGTGTCCAACAGTGACTAGAGGCTTGACCAGAATGTGTTGAGGAAACATATTTCTCGATATGAGACGATGATTTAGGGAATCCCAAAATGTACCCACACTTGTTCGAATAAGATCTTTGAATTGGCTTCCGCTGTGATGCTCTTCTTGCAGGTGGTCATAATCGCCATTTTGGAAAAGTGATCAACCACCACAAAAACACAGTCATTTTCGTGCTTGGTTGAAAGAAGTATAGACATGTAGTCCATCAAGATGGATTCCCAGGGCCTTTCAGGAGTAGGCATAAGGGTGTACAGGCCTTCTTTCTTAATGGTCAGTTTGGCTATGGTGCAGGAAATGCATGACCTAATATACTTGCTGACATCAAGCCAAAGTTCCAGCTAATAGAAATGTTGTTGCAACATTGCCACTGTCTTTTCTACACCGAAGTGTCATACCACCCAACTATAGTGAGCTTCCCAAATCAGCTTCACTCGCTCACTTAATGGAACATGGAGATTTACCAAATGGCAGAGAAACCCATCCTAAAGGTGAAAATCTGTGCCAACTGTGTTGGTGACCAACATGTGATAGGTGGTGGAAAACTCAGGATCACCTCTCCTAGAGTTGGGGCCATCCATAGGTCTCATGGTTGTAGGATTTTAGCACCATGGTGAGTGTTGCCACTGGAGGTCAACTGAGACAATTAGTGGCATGGTTGGTCCTTCTAGTCTTATACTTGATGTTGAGATGGAACTGTTGCAAGTATGTGGACCAATTTTGGTAGTGGTCATTATGAAATATTCCTTGTGTCTACATGAACTATAGAGGCTTATGATCAATGTGGATGACTATCTCCTTCTCGAGAATGTAATTCCTCCACTAGAGGTAGGATTTCATAATGGAGTACATTTATTTGTTGTAAGTAGGGTAATTATGAAGGACATATGGTAGTGTCTCACTATGATAGGCCACGTCATGTCCATGTTGAGTGAGAACTGCACCCACAATATAGTTTGAAGCATCGGTCTCAATCTCAAAAGGTTGTTGCAGGTTGGGTAATGAGAGCACCAGGGTTGAGGAGAAACACTAATTCAAATCATCAAACACTTTTTGTTGTGATAGGCCCCACATGAACTTATCCTTACCACTGATCCTGGTCACTTGGATAAGGGCCCATGCGATATGGGAGAATCCCGACATGAACCTGTGATAGAAATTGGCAAGGCCTAAGAATATTTGAAGCTCAGTGAGTGTGGTTGGGGTTGGCCAGTCACAAATGACATGTATCTTGGCTAGATTGAAATGCACCCCATTCTCATCAAAAATGTAGCCAAGGTATTGGACTATGTCCATGCCGAAGGAGCATTTTTCCAAATTTGCATATAGCTTGTGTTGCTACAGAGTGTGCATAACCTGTTGAATGTGTTGCAAGTGTTCCACCAAACTCTTGTTGAAGATGAGGATGTCATCCAAATACACCACCACAAAAGAATTGGTTAAGGGTCGTAAGATATCATCTATCATCCTCATGAAATTTTTTGGAGCATTCGTCAAACCAAAAGGAATTACCAACCATTCAAAAGGACATTCTTTAGACTTGAAGGCAGTCTTCCATACATCAAGCTCCTCTATTGGGACCTTTTGGTATCCGAACTTCAGATCAATATTCCCAAAGTATTTTCCCCCCTTGAGCTGGTCAAGGAGATCATGGATTCAGGGAATCAGTTACTGGTTCTTGACTGTGATTTTATTTAGGGATCGATAATCAATGCAGATTCATTAGGTCATGTCTTTATTCCGCACAAGAAAAATTGGGATTCCACAAGGTGATGATCTTGGTTAGATGTCCCCCTTTTGGAGAAGCTCTTGGATTTGGCACTTGATTTCTTCATTTTACAACAGAGAGTGGTGATAGACTGGCCCATTGGGTAGCAGTGTGTTGGGGGTTAGATCGATTGAATGTTTGATCTGACAATGCAGAGGTACCCTAGTGGGTTAGGAGAAGATGTCATTGTATTTTTCCATGACCTTATCCACTTGATTATGTTGCGTGGAGAGCCTTGCCATGGAGGCCATGGATGTGGATGCAACCTTTTTCTCGCTTTGAGTGTGAATTACAAAGAAGAAAAACTTCTCGTTATGAGAGAATAATTTCATGCATTGCTTGGCAGATGTTATCACTGAAATTTCGTCCGCACATGGCGACAAGAACTCAGCATCATAAAACAGTAATGAAGTCATTCATGGCACTGAATTAATTTCACAACATTCCAAAGAAGTAAAAAAAGTATGCAAAGTAGTAAAAATTGAAGAGCGCTTTACAGAAGCTGGGTGTGCATGCACATGCGCGTAACAGGAACGTACCATGTGCGCATACGCGCACGATGCACGACTGTTGGCGCAAAAACCCACGCACCTGCTAAACGGCGCATTTATTGAATTGGTCGGCCTCCCAACCACTTATGGATCAGCTCCCAAGACGATTTGACCCTCAAATCTGAGTTGAATCCGCATGGTAGGCTAGTCAAAGACCTAATGAATCCCTAAAGAGCCTCTTTTCATGCTACAAAGGAGTTACATAATCACCCAATGCAATGCTATAAAAAACCATGAAGAAACATCATTTTCTCAAGGAATTTCATGTAATGTTATGTTTCTTAGATTGTTTTAAGGAATCACTCCTTGACAATAACACATTGGCACCATTTCATTGAGCAATCCACCTCTCCATTGAGTGGATTTGCAAAGGAGTTATTTCATCACCATTTTCATTTTTCTTGTTGTAAGGAGAGCAAGCTTGTGAGGGTCCAAGAGCCTTCCTTTGGAGGAAGAAGGGACTCATAGTCCCCTTTCTTCATTGTGCTTTGATTTCATCAATAGATCAGCCTAAAAAACATTGGTGAAATTGGTCTTTTTGTCCTTGTTATCTCTATATTTCCATGCTTTTAGTTTTAGTTTGTATTTGTTTAATTCTTGTTTATATTTGTGTTTTCGTTTCTCTAACTCTTTCCTCTACAGCTGTCATGCTCAGCAAGACCCAACTGGGCATGTAAGCACCTCTTATTTTCTCACCAAGGTGACGAAGAGGGTGAAAATAGATTGGCGACCATATTGGGGATTAGGTATCAATTCCTTCCTCCTTTGGGTTTATTTTTCTCTTCTTTCAGTTTAATTAACTTGCAGGTACACCAATCGGCCTAGGCCGACCTGCCAACCATCCAATTCAAGGGAGAATTGAGAGAAATCCATCCGGATTTTCTCTCTCGGCCATTTGTCACAGGCGCGTGGGTATTTCACCCCACAGACGCGCATCGGGTGAGCATGCGCTTTTATAACAGTCTTTCTCTATGCGCATGCGCTTTCTGTCTCTATTTTGTTCGCACGTCGACGCTCTGCGCGCGCCTATTTACACTAGGGGCCACGCATTTTAAACAAAATTTCACATTGTAAGTTGATTGGGATGTGGGGAAGGCCATTGGCCCTCTTAAAATGATGTTATGCATGCTCTAAATACTGCACCACACTTATTCCCCTCTCATATAAAGGGGTTAGTCTAACATAGGCACTTAGGAGGATAAAAATCAATTTCCCTTCTTTGCTTTTTGCCACGTGGATGGCTTGTTTTGACTAATAATCTAAGGTGGACATCAATTTTAATCACATCTAAACTCACATTTG
>ML777003.1:517029-545177 GCA_009831015.1 Picea engelmannii
ACATCTGATTACAGTTTGATTTGGATATATATATTGTGTAAACATTCAACGCAAAGGCTTTGTAGATTTCTATATTTCTCTCACCACTTGTTGCACACATTCACACATCTAGTCTGACATCATAGGGGAACCACAGAACCCCCATCGTTCACGACGATTTCTCAACCTCCCTCCTATCTTAGGAGGAGTATCTGGTTGTACCCGCTCATCAATACCTCCTCCACACACTCCTGTGAGTGCTACTATCTTAGGATCAGCTTTGCTTGGTTCTACATTACTTGGGTCAACTTCCCAAGGTCATCCGTTCACTCGCTCTCCTTTACAAGGAAGCGAGGGACCCACTTCCTCTCAAGGAGGGAGAACCAACCCACCTAGTCCCCATCAAGGGTCAGCTTGACAACATACTATGGCTAGAGATAACCCTCCCACCCCACTACAGATGCCATATTTGGCCTCTCTCAACATACCGGATCTCACCAAACTCACCAATGATCCTATATTGCATGACGCCACATGGCTTGCAATGCCAACCAAACTTCCTTCAGACATACCAAAGTTTGAAGGAAAGGTAGGGGATGACCCCGCCAACCATGTCATGACCTTTCATCTATGGTTCTCTTCCAATAGCATTATGGATGATTCCATTAGATTGCGATTATTTCAATGCACACTCACTGGCCCTTCGGCCAAATGGTATGTCGAAGAAAAATCAGGGTCCCACACGACCTTTGAGTCATTGGCCAAAGCATTCTTGACCTTCTTCCAATTACCCATCCACCACGACAATGGTCTCGAACTGCTATCTAAATTCAAACAAACCTCAGCCACCCACATCGCTGACCACATTCATGAGTGGCGTAGGTGACGTAGTTTGTGCAAAGCAGAAACCACCAAACAACAATGTCTCGACTAGTTTCTTAGATCACTCGTCTCACTCCTTGGAAAGGATGTAGCTTCCACCTTCCCTCAATCTGAAGAGGAAGCCATCAGTAAGGCCCAACAGTATGACCTCATTTATGCACAGTTGGGGTACTTATACACAGTACTTCCTGATCTTCCAAAACCTGTGCCATTTGGCTAAGCCAAACCTGGGATGTCTCACTCAGTAGACGGACTAATAGGTGCCACCACGCACCACGGTCCACAACCCCAACCACTACCGATGTATGGAACACCTCAATACCCTCCGGCATATGGGGGCACTCCTTATTACCCCCCACCCCCTTATCAACAACCATACCCTATTGCTATACCTCCACCCATCAGTGGACCACCACCGGCACTTCCCATACATCCACCTATTCCCACAAACAATGGTACTCCCTCAACATCCACTTATAGTACTAGTGAAAGCACTATGCCTTCCTATGTACCTTATGGATTAGTACCACCACAAAATCCATACTTCCCATTTCCTGGTCCTCCACAACCCATGGCTCCCCCGCATCCACATGCGGGGGTAAATTTTGTTCAACCTTCTGCTGCTCAACAATACCAAAATTTTGAACAGTTGAACACCGCCAATCCAACTCATCCATCAAACAATGCCAAGAAGAAAGGTCGGAACAGGAATAACAACAACCCTGGTCAAGGCGGGAATCAACCCCCACAACACCAACCACCTGGGGGCAACCAGAACCAAGGGAACCAAAATCCCCAAGGGGGAAATAATAACAAACGCCAAGGAAGGAATAATGTCAAAACCATCTTCCCTTGTGCCCTTTGCGGTGATTTCGGTCATTACACTCACCATTGCCCCCAAATCGCTGATTTCAAACGGCTGAAAGATTCTGGTAGTCTTCCCCATTCTCCTGCACAAACCACCCCTCAGCAGGTACCACAACAATACGTACAACAAACCCTGCCCACCGTGCTGCAAAATCCTATTCCACATCAAGGTGTGATCAACACCCAACAGGACGCGCAACATCTCCCACCTCAGGTGGGACAATACCACAACCCCAACAATCCAGCAGAGCGTACAATTCTCCTCACCGGTGAGGAAGAAAATATTATGCAAACGCATAATCGTTAGTATCATACACCCACTGAGTCTCCTCCCATCTCTCCAGAGACAAACCCTACACCAACGGGACCCCCATTGGTGATCCCTCGCCCATCCGCCGAACCACCACTTCACATCACTTTACGCAGGAATGTTCACAACCCGCAGGCTAGGGCAGCTCATAACTATAGCTTGGTAGATGACTTAGCACAATCCTCGGCTGCCATGTCAGTCTTGGAAGTCCTCCAGACTTGTCCTACGCAGCAGAAATCGTTACTTTTCGCCTTGGGGGCAATCGACCCTGCTGATACTCGACTCATCACCTTTGATCTCAATAGCGGAGAACCCCGTCTTCCCGCCTTGATCGCTTTTCAAATACCAGTGAAAATACGGAACATCACAGTTCATCGGTGTATCATCGATGAAGCTGCCTCTACGTGCATCATGTCCAAAACAGTATGGAAAAAACTTGGTTCCCCGGAACTCATACCCTCTGCCATCACATTACGAGCTTATGACAGACGACCATCCTCTCCGGAAGGGCTCTTCCAAAATGTCCCCGTTGAACTCGGGGGCAAGACTATTCTCATTGACATCGAAGTTATTGATGCCCCACTCGATTATAATATCCTGTTTGGGCGTAGCTACATGTACTCTATGAAGGCAGTAGCCTCTTCTTTCTTTCAGACAATGATTTTCCCCCACAATGGGAAGATCGTGACCATCGACCAAGTCTCACATTATGAGCCTAACCCATCTGCCAACCTCGATAACATTCTTCCTCTCATCCACACCAACCAAGACGCCTACCCACTCATCGAGATGGGTCCAGGGATTTTCAAATATCCATCCTTATTAGGGACATACCACAGAGCACCACCACTCCTTCATCCTCCTAACCAGGTATGCATCATATCATCTAACAAAACTCACATGGAGGATGCTCTTCCACCTCAGGAGGCTTCATTCATTCCTGACGTCTCAATAGTCACAAAACCACTCCCGCCGGAGCCTCTTGCACACCCGTCGACCTCAACAGTCCATGAATCCACATCCCCTCAAGGGCATAATCCCATTTGGGAAACACTCCCCCAACCCCTCACCCAAATTCCCTTCTTTTACCCTTCACCAGGTATCGAAGCTTTTCAGGTAGCCGCAACGCTCACACTACCAAATATGGTGCTAGCAATTCCAGTTTGGTATTTACACCCACCAGAGATGGTCCCTCGACCATCCCTTCCCCCACAGGAAGGACTTCCCATGACGATTCCCGTCCTTACCCCCACTAACCCCATACTCACAACCCCCCCTGCTACATCTAGGGGCAGAAGGAAGAAGAAGGAGCCCACCGCTCCACTTCCTCCATGCATCCCACCACCTTGCGCACTATGTGAGAAAGAGGGCCACCAAACTAACAATTTTCCATCTCTACCTGAATTACGGAATTTGATTCCCCCCAATCAAACTCCCACAACACCTGTCACTATTGCTAGTACCACTACTACCACCAACCCTTCCAGTAGTAAAGGGTTGAGGACCAAGTATGCTTGTGCTATATGTTCCGAGTATGGCCATTACACCCATCATTTCCCAGCACTACCATGCTTTCGGCAGACATTAGCGGTCGTACACCAGAACTTCCAGAACAACCCTCGCCCTACTACGTCCTCATCCAACATCACTGACATTCGCTATGTCACTACTTCAGTCAATGAATGTATGAGATGTCCTTGCTCTCTCTGCGATTCACTAGTGCATTTTACATACCAGTGTCCTATGATCCTTGCATACAGGAGATGTCAATTGACCCTGCCTCACCAACCTGCAGAGGTGATACTTGACATTACCCCATCACTTGAGGATCTTCATGTCACTTCTCTCGAGCCCGAGGCACTCCCAACGCCTCCATGGTTCTTAAATGACATCTCTGAGGATTTACCCCACAATCCTCCCAACTCTCCTGCTCATTCCCCTACGGAGACTTTCCACCCAACCACCACGGGTACTCCTCAGTACTTCAATATATGGTTCATGTCGAGTGAACCCTCACCATCTACTCGCACCACTCCCCTTGCTTCTCCAGCAGGGGGAAATCACACTAGCACTGAGATCACTCCTCACGACCCCTTGTATTCCCAGCGTTTCCAATGCGATGAGGAAATACTCGAAGAGATAAACCACCCAGACTCACCCTGGGATGCACTACATCACCGCACACTCTTCTCTCCACATGAATCCCTCATGCCTTCTAATCAAAACCCCATTTACGCGATCGAAACCAAATATTTTATCCCATCCGGGCCTATCGATTGGTTCAACAATCCTATTCCTGCCCCCGACGCTTTTGAAGAAGGTAATATGGCCAACATTTCCCCCACCATCAAAATCGACATTTCCATTAAAAATGGCATTGTCGAAGAAATCATCATTGGAGCTTCTTGCACTCCTCAGGAAATCGCCGCATATAAAGCCCTCTTCCAGGAATATAGGGATATTTTCGCCCGGTCATACAAGGAAATGCCTGGCCTCGATCCCTCTATTGTCGAACATCGCATTGACACCTGGCCCGACATCACACCAGTCTTCCAAAAATAGTGATCGCTACACCCAGCCAAAGCAGCGGCTATCAAAGCTGAAATTGACAAATTACGCACTGCCAGGTTTATTTACCCCATCGCTTATACTTCATGGGTTTCCAACCCTATACCCATCGACAAAAAATAGGGCACTATCCATGTCTACATAGAATTTCACGATCTCAATAATGCATGTCCCAAAGACAACTTTCCAACGCCATTCATCGATCAAATTATCGACGACTGCGCTGGGCACGAGGCTCTCTCTTTTATGGACGAATTCTCTGGCTATAACCAAATCCACATCCACCCAGCCGATCAATATAAAATCGCATTCATTACCCCGTGGGGTACCTTTGCATATCGTGTCATGCCTTTCAACTTAAAAAATGTTGGCGCAAATTTCCAGTGGGCAATGACATACATCTTCCACGATCTGACTAATATCATCCTTGCCTACTTGGACGACCTCACAGCTCGATCCAAGAAATGCACCCAACATCTTGATAATTTACGAATCATCTTTCAACGGTGTCGACAGTAAAATATCCGCTTGAATCCTCTCAAGTGTGTGTTCTGTGTCACCGCAGGGCGCCTCCTCGGGTTTATCATTTCCCAAAGCGTTATTACCATGGACCCCCTCAAAGTTCAAGCTATCACCAAAATTCCACCTCGCCGGAATTTACGGCAACTTCAGAGTCTACAGGGCAAAGCTAACTTTCTCAGACGATTTTTTCCTAATTACGCCATATGCGCACATGGTTTCCTTTGCTTACTACGTCACGACATCCCATTTCATTGGGATGACCATGCCCAGCAGTCATTTGATGATTTGAAAGCAATGCTTTCAAATGCACCCTTAATTAGTGCATCTGACTATAATCGCGACTACATCCTCTACGTATTAGCATCAGCTGTATCAGTAGCTGGAGTCCTCATCCAGCTCGGAGATGAAAATCATGAACACGTCATTTACTACGTTAGTAAGAACCTCTCAGGGCCACCCTTGAAGTATAAACACAAAGAGAAGCTTGCTCTTGCAGTTGTCCTTGCAGTCCAGAAACTGCGCCATTACATTCTACTTCGCACCACAAAGGTCATCGTAGATTCCAACCCTATGCAGTACTTGCTCAGCCATCAACAAATCAACGACAAATTCGCTCGATGGATCGTTATCCTTCAGGAGTATGACCTCGAGTTTTCAACACCTAAGAGTAAGAAGGCCCTCGTTCTCGAAAAATTTGTCACAGCCCTTCCCTCTGACACCACCAGTGCCCCCGTCAACACCGAATTTCCAGACGAACATCTCTTTTACATCACTTTGGATGATCCTTAGTATGGTGACCTCCTCATCTACCTACGAACTCAAAAGTTTGATAACCACCTTTCACGACATGATCGTCGATGTATTCTCCATCAGGCCCCCCGCTATCTCCTCATATGTGACATCCTATACTGGCGGGGTATCAACACCATTCTTCGTCGATGCCTGACTATTGACGAGGCTGACAGAGTATTAAATGACTGCCATAGTGGCGCATGTGGGGGCCATCTGTCGGGTATATCCACTGCTCAAAAGATTATCCGAGCCGGTTACTTTTGGCCTACCTTGTTTCACGATTGCATTCACGCCGTGAAACGTTGTGAGCAATGTCATCTCTATGCCAACAAAGCCTGGGCACCCCCCGCCCTTCTTCACCCTGTCATTACGGCCGGCCCCTTTTTGTAAATGGGGCATCAACTTTATGACTTGTAATCCCCCCTCCAGCAATGGTCACAAATACATTGTTGTCACCGTTGATTACTTCACCAAATGGGTTGAAGCTATGCCCACTTTCAACAACACCGCAGACACCGCAGCGCGCTTTTTCTTTAATCACGTCATATCCCATTTTGGCGTACCACTCCAACTTGTTTTCGATCATGGGAAACACTTTGAGAATGAGATATTTTTCGAACTCTCATCTCGGTTAGGCTTTTCTCACGAGTTTGCCTCACCA
Source organism: Picea engelmannii (assembly GCA_009831015.1). Lineage (NCBI taxonomy): Eukaryota > Viridiplantae > Streptophyta > Pinopsida > Pinales > Pinaceae > Picea > Picea engelmannii. The sequence continues at coordinate 523,611 of ML777003.1, forward strand.
TACTATCCTCAGTCAAACGGACAGGTCGAGGCAGTGACCAAAGTCCTCAAGACCATGTTGCAGCGCACAGTTAATAAACATAAAACCAATTGGCATCATATGTTATTTTCTGCGTTATGGGCTTATCGAACGGCAGTAAAGACCGCTATAGGTTTCACGCCATTTCATTTAGTCCATGGGGTTGAGGCAACTCTTCCCATCGAGTGCGAAATTCCCACCTTACGCACCACAATCGAGCTATTACCTGACACTGCTCCAATGGAGCAGCGCTTGCTGAACTTGGAGTCGCTGGATGACGATCGTCGATCTTCCTTATAGAACAACGAGGCAGCTAAAAAACGATCCAAAGCTACCTTTGATCGCCATGTCAACCTTCGATCATTCCACGAAGGTGACCTCGTCCTGGCCTATGATATCGCTCATGATACCTTTGGCCACGACAAATTCGAATCACTTTGGCATGGCCCTTACATTATCCAGCATTGCCTCACCAAAGGAGCATATGTCTCGGCCTCTCCCGAAGGCCTCTCTCTCAAAGAACCCATCAACGGGTTGTATCTCAAGAAATTTTATGCTTAAACGTAGTCAAACTACTTTAGGTGATTTCTTTTTCTAGTGTTTTTAATCTTTTTTCTCCTCCCCTCTCGTCTAAACTATCCTTTGTGCTATTGACATATGCTTCCTCAACCAACCTACCACATTGGTTATGCCGATGGTGCCAGCCGTTGGACGCAAAATATCGCTTCAGTGGCTTGGGCTCTCTACACCCCCTCACATGAAATGCTACACTCCAGCGGCATATGTTTGGGGCCAGCAACCAATAACCAAGCCGAATACACTGCTTTCATTGGCCTCCTGGCCGACGCCCAGCGTCATCACATTCGTCACCTTAGCGTCCTCCTCGACTCTCAACTAGTCGTTCTCCAGCTCAACAATGTATACCGTGTACACGATCCATGCCTCTTTCGCCAATACCTGCAGGTTAGACTGTTCTCTCGACATTTTGATTCCATTAAATTTACACATATTCCAAGAAAATTGAATCAAACAACAGATGAAATAGCTAACATAGTGTTAGATTGGCATATATCACATCAAGCTACACATACATAACCAACTCACAAAACCTGTCACAGCATATAGATAGAATAGACATCATCATCAACAAAAAAACACATGTAAACAACACTAGGATCTCAAAATATGTATACTCATATATATATAAATGCCTATTAGGCCCTTCGAATGTTTACATACAAAAATACATGTGCCCGCAGGCCAGCACAACACCTCGGTACAAAAATCGGCTCACCAGCCTATACATAAACAAAAAAGATGTACATCATGCACCACTCATGGTGCCTCTATCATGCCACCACCTGCCCCTCCCTCAGGAGGAGGTGGTGGTCCACCACCACCTGCCCCAGGCGGTGGTGGAGGACCCCCCACAGGACCCTCCTGCCCTGGATAGGCATCCACTAGTCATCGCGGCAAGCACAGCTGCTCGTCGCACTATAGCCCGCCATGGTGGCACTACTCCTATACACTGCTCCAGGAGCCCCTCATCCTGGATGCGTATCCACATGCCCTCAGGCACGTCCTGTAAGATCGTCTCCAGACGATGGTGTATGTCATCAAAATCAACTCCGGCCGCCGCCGGAGGAGCGTGCGAGGGCCCTGCACCAGGGTCATCAAACTGGCGCCTCCTCGCTGCCCTCTTAGGCTCAGCAGGTCGCTCCACGGCATCCTCCCTCCGACGTCTCTCTCCCTGCGGTCGTCTCTCCGACTCTCGATGAGCCGACGCTCTCTGCATCTCCACCTCACTCCCACGAGGTGCCACATCTGCACATGCAAAAAACAACAAACAGAAGATCGTATCAACATCTATATCACATACATATGGAATCATATCTCAAAACCAACATAAGATCAAAAACATGCACAATGATAAGCATACCTCGATGGTCAAAAACCTCCCCTGGAGGCAACACCATGTCCGGGTCACCCCGGAAGTCAACCCCAGCATAGGGGTACTGAAGTACTACCTGCGGCATCTGCCACCATATCCGCTCTGCCTCTGCTGAAAAGTAATGGCCACCTTCGCCACCACCATGGTGAACCAAAACTATAGACCACCGCCTCAAGCACGACTCTCATGCCCCTGGCATCTCTAGCAGAACCCTCGAGCGCAGCATCGACACCCTCTCCAAAAACCAGGCTACCAGGATCGAGCCAAATGAAAACTCACATGTACCTGTAGACCGACAACAGTCCAATTGCGCGATCATCCGTGCATGCAGCGTCAGCCCCCATGCGAACTGCTCGCCGCCCACCACCACCCTCTCCAGCACCAACAGCTGGCCACCACTAATCCGCTAGGTCGCAAGTGACCCGTATATACGCACAATCTTCGCCGCTATACAACAATGTACTAGGGAATCAATAGCACTGATACTCACCACCGTCCCCAACATAAAGTCCAGGCCTGAGCAGTATCACGTGCCAATCGTGGCAAGGGCTGTATCCCTCGGCAGCACAGGCTCTGCCGGTAGAGGCATTCCCCAAAAGGGGAGCCCAGTAAAAAAATATACATCCTCCACCGTAGTGAAGGGGATCTTCTCTCCTCACACGAGGAAGCAGTGCAGCTCCGGACTCCACATCTGGAGCAGGAACTGTAGTAAATACTCCCGAGCCCATATCAATGGGCACTCAAAGAACTTTAGCAACCCACAGGTTGCTAAAGTCACCAGCACCCTAGGCCCCTCATTGGCCACAGCCTCTCGCAACTGGGCCCAATCTCGCTCTCGCCACCGCACTAGCATTGTCACTAATGGCCACCTGGAAATAACACAGAGTCCTATATCAGCTCAGATACCCATCAATAGCATCAAACAGACTCATTTTTTACCCTTAAACCTTGCCTCAAAGGCGCAGTTTTTTCACCCACAGGCGCACACACATGTGCGCCTGTTCACTATACAGGCGCACATATATGCGCGCCTGTTCACTGCACAGGTGCGCTCCTAAGCGCGCCTGTTCATCATATAGCCACGCACAAGTGCGCGCCTATCCAACCCATAAACGTGCACTGATGCGCACCTGTTCATCTCACAGGCGCGCCCCTAGGGCGCGCCTTAAATATCCCCTATCGCGCACCCATGCACGTATATTCGGTGGACAGGCGTGCACGTATGCGCACCTTCCACCGAATCGCCTGTGCATATGGGCCCACACCCCATACAAATTCCCTTAATTACCCCGGTATGGCCCCCCGTACTAGCCCTTCCCAAAAATTAAAAGCCTATTTCTATGCAGGATGATCAGACCACTAACCTGATACTCGCAAACCGCCGATCGGATGCCTCGTCCTCCCTGAATCTCCAAGTCTCCTCTGGAATCTTCTCGTCCAGTCACTATTGCAGCAGGTACAAATGAGGTGGCAATGTGGGCCCTACAGCTATATATAGGCCTTTTGCCAAACTTCCACTCACCATTCCGGGAGCCCAAGGTGTCCATTTTTCAAATTGTCTTCAGCCACGGGATCAACATCCCGCCACCTACATCACAGCTGTCCCTGGGTCACTTTTTATACCGGGCCCCCGGGGCGCCTCTTTTTCATATCATGGTCAGGTACGCACACGCATTGTCACATTTATCTAATACATGCTCATATCTTTGATTCTCTTCAGATATTGTTCACTTTTGGGTATTTGTTTCTCATATGTGTAGGTACTTGCTCCTCATCCCTCGGCATCACCCCTTCAGGTATATACTCAGCACTGGCATGTAGTCTTTCCCACTGTATCACACTTGCATTTCCAGTCACGCCCTCTGATGATTACCTCTAGGATCTCCATTCCCGGCTCTGCAGTACCCACACCTCCAGTTGCACCTTCGGTACTGTTACCCGGTAGCATTCCTACCCACATGAGTTGTCTCATTCATAACACCTTTTGGCACTTTTCGACACTCATGCCATTTTTTCATTACCTTTTAGGGATGGGAGTCCCGATAGTTTTTCATCATGTCGTGAATCAGCCACATTCTCCTTCTCCTCATTTTTCTAGCTTTCCCACATGGACTCCCAAATTATCTCTTTACGGTTCTATATTTTTTACCTGCACCTCCGCAGTATCATGAACCCTCCATTTCATCCACAATCAGTTTGCCCATCTGCGAACCTATCCTCATTTCACCTACCTCATACAGAAAATCACCGATGGGGCCCCCACCCTTCATCAGTTTTCCAAGAAAATGCTTCCCTCCCTGGGGCACCCATTTCACACTGGGGCACCCATTTCTGTATTTGTACATTTCTCCCCCCAAAAAATTATTCATTATTTATGGTACAAACACCTTTATTTCAGCCATTTCATTTTCTTTTGTCATCACCGTTGGCGACTTGCTTCCTTTTTGGCCACACGCAACCCATGTCACCCTTGGTTGGAGCATTACCTATCATCTTCCCTTACCAACATCGTCCATATCTTTAGAGTACTCCACTGGTCATTTTCCTCTACCCTCGGAATTTGGTCACCTTGTCCCGCCTCTGGCACAACTTATCACCGGTCTTGTCGTCCCCCTGACACTCGACCTTGTTACACGGTTGCGGCCACTTTTTATGCATCCTCCAACCAAGGGCAGTCTTGAGTCTTCCCACGTCTTGACTTCGTCCATGTACCTCTGCCACTTCCTCACCTCAGTAGATTCCACGAAGCCCTTTGCTTCTAGGAGTCGCGTCCCCCTTTTGTCGACATCAACACCATTTTCCGAAAGGGCGACAGTATCTTGATTCTCATTCTCTATTTAATGAGCAATCTCGGACGACATAGGGTGAAACACCATTGCTCCCTGCTGTTGTTGGCCCCCATAACATTTGACGCCAACACTTTCTCATGTTATGGTGGGTCTTACTTTGCAACTATTGCAGTTAGTTTTTACCATTTTTCGAATACCTCTGAACTTGGTAGGGCCATCAATGCCCACATCATCGTCGTTGCTTCTTACCGCGACCATTACCTACTATTCAGAGTATGTTCCTTTGCAGAATTGTCTTCTGCCTTTAATATCACCGCCCCCGAGGGCGCTGCAGTCATCTACACCAACACTTCAGTCACCATTTCTCAGAGTTACATAACATGAGCATGGGGCATGCCCGCCTCGTTTGTACACAGTTGTATATTTTACGCACCTTATGGAAGGTCGGGTGCTACAAGTTCCTTTCTCTTCCAAAGGATTTCTCTCACCGATCCCACTATTGTTGTCTCTTACAACAACATTCTCAGTAGAAGAAACATTGATGGATTTTGGCTATACGTATGCTCCTAACCTCATCCATCAGGGGGCATCTGTTATCACTGAAATTTCGTCCACACATGGCGACAAGAACTCAACATCGTCAAGCAGTAATGAAGTCATTCATGGCACTGAATTAATTTCACAGCATTCCAAAGAAGTCAAAAAACTATACAAAGTAGTAAAAATTGAAGAGCGCTTTACAGAAGCTGGGTGCGTGCGCACATGCACGATGCGCGGCTGTTGGCGCAAAAACTCGTGCACCTACTAAACGACGCATTTATTGAATTGGTCGACCTCCCAACCACTTATGGATCAGCTCCCAAGCCGATTTGACCCTCAAATATGAGCTGAATCCGCATGGTAGGCTGGTCAAAGACCTAATGAAGCCCTAAAGAGCCTCTTTTCACACTACAAAGGAGTTACATAATCACCCAATGCAATGCTATAAAAAGCCATCAAGAAACATCATTTTCTCAAGGAATTTCATGTGATGTTATGCTGCTTAGATTGTTTTAAGGACTCACTCCTTGACAATAACACATTGGCACCATTTCATTGAGCAATCCACCTCTCCCTTGAGTGGATTTGCAAAGGAGTTCTTTCATCACCATTTTCATTTTTCTTGTTGTAAGGAGAGAAAGCTTGTGAGGGTCCAAGAGCCTTCCTTTCGAGGAAGAAGGGACTCATAGTCTCCTTTCTTCATTGTGCTTTGATTTCATCAATAGATCAGGCTAAAAAACATTGGTGACATTGGTCTTTTTGTCCTTGTTATCTCTATATTTCCATTCTTTTAGTTTTAGTTTGTATTTGTTTAATTCTTGTTTATATTTGTGTTTTATTTTCTCTAACTCTTTCCTCTACAGCTGTCATGCTCAGCAAGACCCAACTGGGCATGTAAGCACCTCTTATTTTCTCACCAAGGTGACGAAGAGGGTGCAAACAGCAGATATCAAGGAAATGGTAGTAGGTGGGACTACCTCAAGTATCCTGTACAATTTTCTGTCCAAAGTAATAATAATACTATGAGGCCTAGGGTCATATACAACATGATGTTTCCATAAATAAGGTTGGCCCAAAATAACATCACAAACTTCAAGGAGGGTGACATCACAAAATACCTCATCTTTGAAAGGTTTGATTCCGTAGGGAAGGCGACATTGTTGGCTGACGTGGAGATCTCTTACTTGGCGGAGCCATCTAATGGTGTACGACTATGGATACGTTGTTGTTGGCAGGGCCAACCACTTGACGACCTTCGATGAGATGAGGTTCTTCTAGCTACCGCTATCAATGATGAAGTTCAGCGGAGTACCCTTTACCCACATTTGTGAATGAAAGAGGTGCTTGCCTTCCTCAGGTTCCTCAGGTTCACAGTGACAGATCTTGGTGGTAGCAACAGTGGCATTGGGTTTTGCATAAATGATCCATCTCCCTTTTTCTGGTTTTGAATCAGAGTCAAAACCCATATATGATTCAAAGGATTTCACCTCATCCACCAATGACTTATTTGAGCAACATTCAATGGAGTTATTCCAGGGGATCTTATGGAACTCACACCAATTCCCTGTGTCTTTCTTCATCTTCATGTTGTCCTTCTTTGTTTGCGTCTTAGAATGGTTGTCCGGAGACTGTAAATACTTTTTATACCCTTTGTTTTGCGGGTTGGGGTTGCCCTTTCCCTACTTCTTCTCTGAGGGGTTCCCGAACCCAAACTGCAACATATTTTATTTGAGCTTCTACTCGAGTTTGACCACATATCGATAGGTTGTGCCCAAGGAATAGATATCTTGAAACTATGTTTATTTCTTGATGTATCTATGCAGATCCCCATGGTACTTGAGAACTAGATGTCTCTCAGAGTCTCTGATACCCAACTTGGTGTGAAAGTTATGGAAGAAATTTGTGAACTTTGGCACTATTTGGTACCTTTCCTACCGCAATGTGGTCCATTTTGTATATAAGCCATCGTAACTTCCAATAGGGTAGTATTGTTCTTTAATAACATCCCTGAAAAAATCCCAGGTGGGTACAACTGCAAACAACGAAGATTCCTCTGTTGACTTTTTCTCACAAAAAGTCTCCCACCAATCTTTAACATGACAGATGACCTTAAGGAGCGTAAATGTAATCTTTTATCTATTTGAAAAGTTGTAGACAAAAAAATACCCTTATAGCATATTTAACCATTTCTCTACAACATCCACATCTATCTGACCTTCAAATATATGAATATAAAATTTGATTTGTACCTTGAAGGGAATGACATCACCGCTCAAGGAAGATGTGTCACTTGTCGACAACCATCGAAGGATTTGTGAAAAGCTATCCATCATCTCATTCCTCTGTCGCTCGAGAGCTTCCTCAAGAAACATTTTGAAAGGATCTGTTGTCCCATCATATTTCTTTTCTCCCACCATGGAAGGTTACTTGGGTCTGTGAGAGAATTTTTCCTCAAGAGAAATAAGCTCGATACTGAACTCTCTATACCATGACCTTGTCGGGGACATACACTAAAAAAAAGGAGCAGAACAGTCTAATATGAATGATCCGAATTTATGACTGGAATGAAATGAAAACACAGATCTATAATATTAACACAAAGATACAGAGAATAATAACATAGATACAATAAAACTTGTAATATGGATTTTATGAGAAAAATGAAATGATTATAGATTAATATCAAAATATGTTTAACACAGAATAACAAATATACACTAAAACTGGTTTCTATTCAATAAGGAAACAAGTTGAAACTATAAAATGTAGCAAAAAACAAGCTTGCTAGAATGGAGACAGCTTATCTTTGAGAAGACATGTGATGGCTGCGCTCATTCGCAAGAAGATGATTAAAATGAAGATTTGAAGGAATTTTTAAAATAAGCAGGAATTTCAAAAAAAACCTATACATTCAAAAAAATAACCCTAGGAGATGAAGTGCCAAAATTCATGTGGGCCCCATTTGGGTAAGTTAGTACATCAACTTCCCAGTGTTGTAACTTTTTCATACGATCTTCATTTTATGCGCACGATAGCCCATTGGAAAGGTCTATCCGAGGACCACACATGATTCTATAAGAATTTGTCTTTGTCCACAATTTATCTATGGAGATCCCTAAAAACGTTGTTGAGGGCCTCAAAACGACCCTAGAAGTCAAGGACCTGAAAACTAGGAAAAAACTGCCAAACTAGAAAAATGCCAAAATGAGCCAATTGGAATAGGTGGGATGCCACCAAAATCCATATGGATCAATCCTCCCCCCTTAGAAATAAATGGTCTCCATTGTGTTGAGTTCCCCCATTAGATGAGGAAATTCCTACTGAATTTGGCCCTTGGTGAGCCACTTTCCTTGGTGCAGGAGTTACCCTGCTTTGACAACTCGATAAAGTTGGATCCTTTGCTGGCAAGTTCCCTTGACCTATTTTTCCACAATCTGATCACTGGATTCTTGTTGTATGTAGTCGTGGTTGATCTATGTTGGTGTCAGTTGTTCTGCTACCTCTGAGGTGTCCAATAATGGTGGGAAATAAGGTCGAAGGAGATCCATGTTGAACACTGGGTATAGGACAAGGAAAGGAGGAATGTTGAGCTCAAAAAAATTATCACCCACATCCTTGGTGGTGGTGTACGACCCATAATGGAGTGGGCGAAAATTTTGATAGGGTCTTGTAAGGAATTATTTCTGCAAGTGCAACCAAACTTTGTCACCCACCTGAAACTTATGTGGCACCCGATGTTGATCATGGCACTGCTTGTACTTGTCATTAGACTTCTGTAGGATAACCTAAACCTATTGGTGGATGTATTGGATCTTCTCAATGAACCAGGTGGATTTTTTGGATTCAGTTGGAGTAGGAGATGATTCTACCAGGGTGACCGCAAGGGGTAGTGCAACATCTATGGGACCCAATGGTTGGAATCCAAACCCCACATGAAAGGGGTTGTGGTTGGTTGAGATATGTAGGACTCAGTTGTAGATATGTTGGACATAGGGAAGACTCTCATCCCATGTGCGATGGTGTTGGGAATTATACATGTGTAGGATATGCATGGTCATTTGATTTACGACCTCGGTTTGGCCATCTGTCTAGGGGTGGAAGGTCATGGATTTGGTGAGATTGGTGTCCAACACTGACCAGAGGCTCGACTAGAATATGCTGAGAAATTGACTATCCTAATATCAGACAATGTTTTTTGGGATTCCAAAATGTACCCAGACTCGTTCAAAGAAGATATTGACAGTGGCCTATGATGTGATGCTCTTCTTGCAGGTGGCCAAAATCACCATCTTAGAAAAGCGATCAATAACCACAAAAAAACTATCATTTCCTTGCTTGGTGGACAGGATGCCCGACATAAAGTCCATTGAGATGGATTCCCATGACCTATTAGGAGTAGGAAAAGGGGTGTACAAACCTTGTTTCTTAGTGGTCGATTTGGCAATAACGCAGGAAATGAAGGACATGATATACTTGTTGACCTCCTATCGAAGTTTCAGCTAGTATAAATGTTTCTAGAAAATTTCCACTATCTTTTCGATGCCGAAGTGTCTTTGCACCCGACTTTAGTGGGCTTCCCAGATCATCTTCGCTCGCTCACTTGATGGAACAAAGATATAGCCCAGAAGACACAACAACCCATCTTGAAGATGGAAATTAGCAACAACTTCTTTTGCACCCAACATTTGGTAGGTGGTGGCGAAGTCCAGGTTTGTCTCATAGAGTTGGGGTCATACAAAGGTATCATGGCCTCAAGATTCTAACACCATGGTGAGTTTCACGACTGGAGATTTGTTGAGGAAATCAACGACATGGTTGGTGCTTCATGTTTTATACTTGATGTTGAGGTGGAATTGTTGCAAGTATGTGGACCACTTCTGATGGTTGTCATTTTGCAATTTTCCTTGTGTCTGCATGAACTGCAGTGGATTATGATCAGTGTAGATGACTGTCTCCTTCCCAAGAATGTAATGTCTCCAATGGAAGTAGGATTTCACAATGGAATACATTTATTTTTCATTAGTAGGGTACTTACAAACAACATCTGATAGTTTCTCACTGTGATAGGGCACGGGGTGGCCATGCTGAGTGAGAAAGATGTCCATGACATAGTCTAAAGCATCTATCTCGATCTTAAAGGGATGTTGCAGGTCCGGTAGTGAAAGTACTAGGGTTGAGAACAAGCATTGCTTCAAATCATCGAATGCTTGTTTTTGGGACTAGCCTCGCAAAAATTTCTCCTTACCACCACCCTTAGTTACTTGGATAAGGGCACATGCAATATGGGAGAATCCCAACACAAACCTGTAGTAGAAATTGGCAAGGCCCAAGAAGCTCATTGAGTGTGGTTAGGGATGGCCAGTCACGGATGACTTGGATCTTGGATGGATCCACATGTATGCCATGCTGATAAATGATGTAGCCCAGGTAATGGACCATGTCCATGCCGTAGGATAATTTTTCCAAGTTGGCGTATAGCTTGTGTTGTCGTGGGGTGTGCATAACCTGTTAGAATATGTTGCAAGTGTTTTTCCCATGTCTTGCTATAAATGAGAATGTCATCAAGATACACCACTACAAAAGTATTGGTGAATGGTCACATGATATCGTCCATCATACTCATGAAAGTGGCTAAAGCATTTTTCAAACCAAAGGGCATGACCAACCATTCAAAAAGACCTTCCTTTGACTTGAAGGTGGTATTCCATACATATGTCTTTTCTATCGGGACCTGGTGGTAGCCATAATTCAGATCAATCTTACTGAAGTATTTGGCCTCTGTGAGCTGATCAAGGAGGTCGTTGATTCAAGGAATTGGGTACCAGTTTCTGACTTTGATTTTATTCAGGGCCTGGTAATCAATGCAGAGTCACTAGGTTCCATCTTTATTTTGTACTAGTACGATTTTTATCCCACAAGGTGATCAACTGGGATGGATGTGCCCAGTTCTTGGATCTTCCACTTGATCTCCTCATTCTCTAATAGAGATTGGTGATAGACTGACCTATTGGGTTGTGATGCATCGAGGGTCAGATTGTTGGGGTTCTTGACCTGATAGTGCAGAGGTACCCTAGTAGTTGAGGAGAAGATGTTTGAGTATTCTTCCACAACCTTATCCACTTGTTCTGCTGTGTGGAGAGGTCAGACGCGGAGACCATGGATGTGGCCATGATATTTCACTCATTTTGAGAGAGAATCACGAAGAAGAAAAAATTCTCCATATGAAAGATGACCTTCATGCATTGCTTGGCAGAGATCAAGGAAATAACACTAGGTGGGACTGCCTCGGGTATCCTCTACAATTTCTTGTTTAAAGTAATAATAATACTGTGAGGCCTAGACTCATATACAGTATGGTGTTTCCATAAATATGGTTTGCCTAAAAAAAAATTACAAACTTCGAGAGGGAAAACATCACACAATACCTCATACTTGAAAGGCTTGATGCCATATGACATGGGAAATTGTTGGCTGACGCAGATGTCTCTTCCTTAGCGAAGCCATCCGATGGTGTAGGGTTGCGAGTGTGGTGTTGTCAGTAGGGTGAGTCATTTGACAACCTCTGCTGATATGAGGTTCTTATGGCTACCACTATCAATGATGAATTTCAATGGGGTACCTTTCACCCACATCTATGAATGAAAAAGTCACTCGCCTTCCTCTGGCTTATCTGGTTCACTGGGATGGAGCTTGGTGGTAGCAACGGTAGCGTTGGGTTCTTCATTAATGATCTATATCCCCCTTTATGGTTCTGACTTAGAGTCAGAACCCACATCTGATTCAGAGGATTTCACCTCAGGCACGACCAGCTGCTTTGAACGACAATCAACACTCTTATGCCAGGGGATCTTCTAGAAGCTGCACCACTTCCCGATATCTTTCTTTGTATTTCTAGTATCCTCCTTTTCTTGTGGCCTGGATTGGTTGTCCTGAGGTGGTCTTTCTTTTCTATGTCCTTTGTTCTGCGGGTTGGGGTCGCCCTTTCCTGGATTTTGCTGTGAGGGGTTCCCAAGCCCAAATTGTCACGTCTTTTGTTTGATCTTCTGCTTGATTTTGATGACATATCGATAGGCCACACCCAAGGATGAGATGTCTAGAAACTCCATTTCAGCCTGGATGTATCTATGTAGACCGTCATAATACTTGAGCACCAGATGTCGCTCAAAATATTTTATACCCATCTTGGTGCACAAGGTATGGAAGATATTTGTGAACTCAGGAATAGCTTGGTCTCTTTCATGTCACAACGTGGTCCATTTTGTGTACAGGTCGTCATAACTTCCAACATGGTAGTATTGTTCCTTAATAACATCCCTTAAGGACTCCCAAGTGACTGTAAATAATGAGGGTTTCTCTGTTTCCTTTTGTTCACAGAAAATTTCCCACCGATATTTGACATGGGGAACAGATTTCAAGAGTGAAAAAATAATATTTTCTCTATTCGAGAAGTTATGGAAAGAGAAATACCCTTCTAGCAGATTCAACCATTTCTATACAACATCTACATCTATCTAACCTTAAAATATAGCAATATCGAAGTTGATTTGTACCTTGAAGGGGGTGGCGCCTCCGTTTGAAGAAGATGCATCGCCTGTTGGTAGTCGTTGAAGGATTTTCGCAAAACTATCCATCATATCGTTCCTTTATTGCATGAGGGCTTCCTCGAGAAAAAATTTGAAGGGATCTCCTCTCTCATTGTATTTCTTTTCTCCTTCCATGAGAGGTCCCTTGCTCATGCCAGAGATTTTGTCCTCAAGAGAAACAAACTCGTGACTCAATTCTTTGTACCTTGGCCTCGTTGAGGACATGCATTAAGAACGACAAGGAGCAGACCGCTCTGATACCACTGATCCAGATTTTATGAGAAGAATGAAATGAATATAGATTATTATCAAAAGATGACTAATATAGAATAATAGATATACAATAAAACTGGTTTTTATTCAATAAGGATATAAGCTGAAACTGTAAAATGTAGCGGAAAACAAGCTTGCTAGAATGGTGGCGGCTTATCTTTGAGAAGAGATGTGATGGCTACAGTCATTCACAAGAAGATGATTCCAATGAGGCTCTGAAGGCATTTTTACAATAAACAAGAATTTCAAAAAAACCCTAGACATCTAAAAACCTAACCCTGGGAGATGAAGTGCCAAAAGTCATGTGGGCCCCTTTTGGGTAAGTTAGTACATCAACTTCCTAGGGTCGTAACTTTTGCATACAATATTCGTTTTAGGAGCACGATAACCCGTTGGAAAGGTATATCCAAGGAATACACATGTTTCCATTGGAATTTGCCTCTGTCTTTAGTTTGATTTTGGCGAGCCCTAAAAACATTGTTTAGGGCCTCAAAACAACCTCGAAAGTCAGGGAACAGAAAACTAGGAAAATACTGCCAAACTGGAAAACTGCCAAAATGAGCCAATTGGAATAGTTGGGAGGCCATTTACATCCATATGGATCAACTTGACTTCTATTAAATAAGAAATATGTTGAAACTATAAAATGTAGATTAAAACAAGCTTGCTAGAATGGTGGCAGCTTATCTCTGAGAAGAGATGTGATGACTATGCTCATTTGCAAGAAGATGAGTACAATGAGGCTCCAAAGGCCTTTTTACATCAAACATGAATGCCAAAACCTTAGAAATCCAAAAACCTAACCCTAGGAGATGAAGCACCAAAAGTAATGTGGGCCTTGTTGGGGTAAGTTGGTACATCAACTTCCAGGGGTCGTAACTTTTGCATAAGATTTCCATTTTTGGCACACAATAGACTGTTGGAAAGGTCTGTCCGAGGAATATACATTATGAAATCACACTTGGCTCAATCGAACAATGTGACTGTGGAGGGCCCAAAAAATGATGTTTAGGGCCTCAAAATAGCCCTGAAAGTTTAGGACCCAAAAAGCTAGAAAACAACTGCCAAGATGAAAACTGTAACTACCAAGATGAAAGTTGTATGTGATCCAGTTGGACTAGGTGGTTGGCCATCGATATCCATCGAGATCATTACCAATCAATGATTCTCTTTGTCAACTTCACCCTGTTCGGTTCTCACTGGCTACTCAAATTCAATCTCTGACTTTTCCATTGGAACTATTAATCATTAGGCCACTACGGGTTGTATGCAGATTCACATATGCATCACACTAGAAATATCACAAATGAATGGACAAACAAAGTCTCATCACACTATTACAAACAAAAAACAACAATTACTCATGTAAACAAACCACTCTCAATGCGCTAATCCTATATGTAAAAAGGATTAACACTCAAATCTCTTTGATGTTCTCGGGCCCTCTCATGAGGGAGTGAAGCCCAATCCAACTCTAATACCATGTAGAAAAATGGGAGAGTAGACATTGTTTCTATGCACATAAAAAACTATATTGAGTGATCTATTAACACCAAATAATGTTACATACTTATACATCAAACTTTGGCTTAATATAGGCACAATATCCTAGCCACACTGACAACTTGTTGAGAGAATATATCAACCACACACCAATCTAGGAGCTAACTAGTTGGAAAAAATCTCTCAAATCTAACTAGATCTAACAACATCCTATGATATATAAATAGACTTATTATGTAGAGATAAAATCTACCCAATAATGACCAATAATAATAATAATCACAAATGTGATCACACATAAGGCAAGTAGGAGTTAATAATTCCAACACTATGTTTATGAGAAACATTAAAGACAAATATTATTGTGTACTTAAGTTATTATGGCATATGTGCACTATTATTTTTAATAATTTTTAAAGATATAAGGTATCTAGTTATACTTATGGACAAAATAAAAATAAATGTATTGATAATATTAAAGATGAACATAGTACTCAAATTTTCTAGTTACAATAAATCACAACATACTTATATTAATATGGTTTCTCTAATATTCCCCCCTGTTCCCACCCAGGGAAATAATAGAGAAAACATAATATGGTTTCTCTAATATTTCCCCCACCCTCACCCTCATATAGGGGGGAAATATTAGAGAAAACATACTACAAATCACTACGTACTTATACTTAGAAAAAATTGTTACACATTATTTCCGTCATCCCTATGATCATTAATGATGTAAAACTATCTATTGCCTTCAGAGGGGTTAGTGGCCTGAGTTCCTAAAGAGAGAAGGGAGAAGAACTTTTCCTGAGAAAAGAAGTTGCATTTTCCTATGTAAAAACCTTATAAAAAAGGATGTTCGCAGGTTGCTATATAGGCAGGGTGAGAGAATGACCCATTCTCGCAGGTTGCACTATAGCCAGGGTGCGAGGTGTTCGCAGGTTACTCTATAGCTAGGGTGCGTGAATTCCAGCACGTGGGAAAAATGAGTGTTTTCTCGAATCTTCTAGAAGGAGAAGCTTCTATGGTGAGGTGTCATCCGAATGGTTTGGATCTTACTCACTTTCATGATTTAGTGGGATCATCCTAACCTCCTCACCTTATCCTCTTCAACTTATAAAAGGAGAGGAATTCTCATGGAGAAATTTAGCTTTTGTTAGCTTGGGTTAGCTTTGTTGGTTCTTGAGCTTGTTAGCTTTGGCTTGGTTAGAGTGACTTTGAGATTTACTTTGTCAAGATAGATTGTGAGTAGCTATCAGATCTATGGTTTCAGAATCCTTGGAGCAAGAAGTGTGTGGGGAACGAAGGACAGTTGGAAGGGATCTTACGACATCAAGGCCATGGTTGTAATCTCTCTTTCACATAATATGATACAGTAATATGATTCTTTCCTATAAATCTTGTTGTGTTTTATTGTATGATTCCTTGATCACATACATAGGTTTATATTGAGTTTATTCTATCGCTATCACTTTGGTTGGTTTGTGTTGTTTTGATATTGACTGCACAAGAGCAATGGAGCGAAGCGGGAGCAACAAAGACTATAGGAAGCGATCATAAGGTATGTCCATGATTCTTGCCTCCTAGTAAATTCAATATTTAAAACTTAAGGAAAGCGTCCTATTCTATCTTTCTTTGTTCTAGATCTAGGTGGATTTAGGGAGATCGGTTTGTGTCTGCACTTACGGATTTATCCTATAATAAAATTGGCGACTCCACTGGGGAAACATGTATTCACATGGTTAGATTCGTACTATAGAGTGGTGGAGATGAAGACCCTGGATCTTCATCTCCACCACTCTATAGTACGAATCTAACCATGCGAATACATGTGTCGAAGTCGAACATGGTAGAAACCACTTGATTACCGGTCATTAGTGTATACCGTTAACAAGTGCGAGGGAAATCACCATTAATGTCAATGACCCCCAAGGTACACTAGTACAATCCAACGAATGTGAATAAATGAGATGAAGTTGAACACTCGGTGGAATCTTCCAATAAGTGGTCAATTATGAAAACCCACTGTCAAAAGCGAGGAAACCTGCCATTGAGGCATGCAAGTTCCAAGGTACCAATTAGTTTCTAAGTCTAATTCCTGGATAATGAGTTGAAGTTGACAGGAAAAGACTCGTCACAGGAGGGCCGTAATGTATCCCACATCAATGATACGAAACAAGTAACAAGATTTCATGTAGATCAGAGTAACAAGTGATTCAGGACTGACTCAGGGATGGTCGATGCAATAGAAGGCTTAAAGACTGCAGAAATGGCCGATGCAATAGAAGGATTTTCAGGTTGGACATCTTTTTGAACATATTGATGACACGACAACTGTCTTGGAAACACTGACTCAACAACAGGGATCACAGACCGATTTGTAATCTTATAAAGGAGTATGATCAAGAGACTAGTGGATTTTACAACCTAGACACAAGGCGAGTGAAAGGGTGTCATGCTCAAAAGCGACTCTTCCATAGAATACAGGTTTAGATACATTTCTTTCCCAATTTCCCCCCCACCATTTCTGTCAAGTACCTCTTTATTTTTACACAAGCTTGAGGAGGATAACATATGCTTGTAATGTAAGCTCATCCTTTGGACGAGTCCCTCGGAGTATGTTTAACGAACCCTAGGAAGGAGTGGTTCGGTCCCATGGTGGGTCTGTCAATGTTTGTTTAACGAGTCCAGAGATAGTAAACTCGAAGGTTTTTCAAGATTATAGAGTTTGGAAAAACACTTAAAAGATAACTCTCTCAGTTCCTTTTTCGTAAATTAGTTCGACGAGACCGAAAAAGTGATAAACTATCGCTCATCGAACGTTTTATTCAAATACTTTAACGAGCGTGAAAAGAAAAAGGTCGCTTGGCAATCTTTTCATGTTTAGAGAGTCTAAAAAGAGCTTAAAGAGAACTCCAGGGGGTTCCTTTTTCGTATAACCTTGTTGAGCCCGAAAAAGTGATAAAAGTATGCTCAATCGCATTCTCATGTATTTTCGAGTGCGAGAATGGAAAAAGACTAAGCTCAGGATTGTTTTTATTTTTACACAAGCTTTAAAACAAAGCAAAACTATGCTTGGACCTGGTTTCATGTTTACACAAGCTTGAACCAAAGGAAACTATGCTTGAGGTAAGTGGTTTCATTTTTACATAAGCTTGAACCATAGAAAACTATGCTTGTAACTTCCCAACGCATGGTTAGTACTTAGCCCCCAGCTTAAGAAGCTAGCGGCTCAAACATCAGCATGAAGTCCAGAGGCTAAGGTCAAATGACTGGGGATCGAACCCAGAGTCTCCGATTTCGCAGACTCTTTCTTGGCTTTGCTTGTGTACAGGAATAGTTTTAGGGTTTCAAGGCTTTTCTTGTCTTTTTGGGCTTGACTTTCTTTTCTTGGCTTTTCTTGGAAAATCCATTCTCTCTGTCTTCATCATCTGAGTGTGGTTGATTAGTTGAGATCCAGTGATTGGTGGAAAGTTAAGTTTGCTTGGTTTTTCTCATTTGCTTGTTAATTTGAAAGATCACTTTTCTTTTGCAATTGAAAAAACTCGTTTGGGTTTCTTTGTTTTAACAAAATTCATTATTACTTTTAGTGAAATTTTTGAAACAAAAAGATCTAATTTCTTGCTTGATATTAGATTGGGAGGATCCTTGCATTTGGAGTAGTGAAATTGCATGATTCTTGGTATTTTTTTATCTTAAATTGGAGTAGTGAAATTGCATTTGGGGGGGCCATGAATTGTGCATTGGTGTACAGTACCTTTTTCTCATTTCTTGAGAATTTTGATATTGATGAGTTAATATATTTTGGGACATCATGCATATGGGAATGATAAATGTTTTCTCCTTCTCGTAGCATAGATTTCATTGAAATGAAAAGATTGCATCTTCATATTTTTGCATAACTTTCGAGTCAGTCAAAACACCATATTGTCCACGCCATCTTCCTTTTGAGTAACAACAACCATAAAATAAAGCGCTTATAAAAATTGATTAGACATTTTTATATTTTCTGGTAGCAAACCTACAATATATTAGTCGTAGGGCTTTGGAATAGGGGTGAAAGATAACTTTCCGAAGCTGCAAACAAACATAGAATCTTGAGTTAGGGAGCGGTAAAATCCACTTATTACATTTTGTCTTGGGAAGCCCTTCTAACACAAGGGTCAAGCACTAGGTCGCATTGAGACTAGCAGAGTTACTCACCCTACTTTGTTGGTCTTGGTGAAGAGGTTGCACGTATTATGGGGGTCGCTTGAGAGGTATACCCACAATGATGAGTTGAAGCCTTTCAAGTTGATTTCGGGCTAGATACCCTGCCTTTGCGCGTGGATCGGACTGTCGACTATTTCCCCAGGCATCACTGTAATAATCGGTAACCTTAGTGGCCTATCTCTCTAGGTTATTTACATGAGGTGACTGTGGAGGGGCAAGTCTTCATAGTACCTAGAATCGACGTTGGCCAAACTCACTCGGGCTCCTTGGAGGGTATACACACGATTATGTGTGGGAGCTTGCACCAGGGTGTAAGTCTGTTAAGCAGGTCGTCAACGTAACTTTTCCACCCGCTCTATCTCATCCCCTTCTTACTTTGTTCCCATGACGTTGGATTTCATCACCAACTAGTGCGTTCATTGTGAGAAGGTTTTGTTTGTTTGCTTGCTTCCTAGATTTTTAGTGTGTGTTGTTTGTTTTCCCTAGTGGACTCTAGATTGTATTTTTGTTTTTCATGGCGTCAGTTCTCGAAATGACCAATGAAGGAACCTTTTCTCCAGGGGAACCTTTTGTTTTTCCTTCTTACAAAAACATTGATCCTCCTCACATCGCTACCTTGAGCCTTCCAGGTCTCACGATTGGATTGTTGGTGTGGTTGTTTTCCACTCAGGTAATCCCGAATGCAGTAAGTGCTTCGGTCGTAAGCACTTCCCCCCAAGAGCATCAACCTCATGTTGATCCTTCAACTTCTTCACCAATAAGGTCTTCTTCACCTTCTTCGCTTGCAATGTTGCCTTCCATTTCATCTTCTTCGTCGAGTGAAAGTTTTGAAGCTAGTAACCCCGTGAATAAGAAGAAGAAGAAACGGAAGAATAAGAAGAAGAAAAATAAGCAAGGATCCAAACTTCCAACCACTGTCAAACATGTTGGAAAACAACCAGTTACTGTTAATTGTGCTGGGAGTGTTGATGATGTCAATATCACCCAAACAAATCATAAGCCCAAGTACCCTTGCAGGATTTGTAAGGGTAGCCATCTTCTTAAGGATTTCCCTGGTCTATCCAAGCTTATAGAAGTATGGTCTACATATCCTCGCCAACCCATGTCGTTATCCTCTGAACAACATGCTGACGACCTCCCGTCGACTAGTCATGATACAGTTGGGAAGAAGAAAAGTAGAGCCAAGTTCTCGTGTATGTTATGCAAAGGGAGTCATCTCACTCACCTTTTTCCTCATATGGACGAAGCCTCGAAATTACTGGAAGACATGACTGTTTCACAGCCTCAACTCGAAGCTACTTATCGCAACCTTTCTCTCAACCCACCTGTAGTTGATGGAATGATCACCCCGGTCCCTTCACCAGTCAATCCAGTTGATCATGTCGTCAATGTGGTCACATCCTTAGTTGAACCAGTTGACAAAGTGGTTGAACCGATACCATTCTCGGTCAACCCCACTCTCCCGTTAGAGAGTGAAACCCAAGAGGTCGATTTGTTTCCACCTGTCGACCCCATTCTCCCCTTGGAGAATGAAACCCAAGTGGTCGATATGATCTCTCCGTCGATCGATCCTACTCTCCTGCTAGAGAGTAAATCCAATACTGCCCACATTTTTCTCGTTGATACAGATTCTTCCGTGTCTGGGGGTATTCCTCCTTCTCCCATGGAACCCCCTCCAAGTAATGAGGCCATCCATTTTGATTGGGGTGTGCTAACTGGACCTCGTCTTCCCTCTTACATTCCTTTCAAGATTACAGTACAGGTTTATGGTCGAGACGTTTCTCGGACACTGATAGATGAAGGTTCATCCGTTAGTATTTTGTCCTCTTTTGCTTGGAAAGCTTTGGGTTGTCCTCCACTTGCGCCGGTTACGCAGAATCTGTTATCTTTTAACAGAAGAACCAGTCAACCTTTAGGGACCCTTCCTCAGTTTCCTGTAACTTTGGGAGGGAAAACTGTCTTTATTGACGTCATGGTAGTCCAAGATTCCTTGGATTTCTCTTTACTCCTTGGGCGATATTATGTCTATGCCATGAAAGCTATTGTGTCTACTCTTTTTCGTGTGATATCTTTCCCTCACGATGGACGAGTTGTGATTGTTGATCAACTTTCATTCATTGACCCCACTTGGATTGCTTCCCTAAATGGTTCTTGTGTGCAGACAGTATCGCCCCCACCCCAGGTTAATTATGTGGCATTGTCGCCCATGGCTTCAACTTCTGATGACTTAGATCCAGTAGTTGACATGGTGATCTCTTCAATAGGGTTGTTAGAGCCTGATCTCTTTACTCCTGTCGTGACCCTCGACATGGTGTCCTTCCAGAGTGTATTTCTTCCTTCCAGTGAAGACCTCTTGGAAGCCATGACCGATTTTTGTCCCTTGACATGGTGTCATTCCGGAGCATTGTCCTCTTGGAATCCATGATCAAGAAGAGAGAGGTTTCAAGGATAGTTTTTGCGTCTTTGTAACAACCTCGTTAAAAAATGAAACATAGGTCTTTTGAGGATAGTTTTTCTGTCTCTGTGGCAACCTCGTTAAAAAATGAAACATGGGTTACGAGCATAGTTCTTGTTTCTATGTCAAGCTCGTTAAAAAATGAAATAGTTTTCCCCCTCTCTATTTGAGTCAAGTCCTTCGTCTAGTATTTGAAGCTTCATTTCATTCTCCTTTGTAGTTGGATGAAACGAAGCTTGG
>ML777003.1:558948-597460 GCA_009831015.1 Picea engelmannii
CCCTCAAGGTAGAATGTATGTAAAAATAAGAACTACAGTGGCTAGGCAACTGTGTCCTTCACTCCAAGATGAGTAACCAGATGTGGACTTGCGATTAGTGTTATCGCGAGCCCAGTAGGAATTAGTAAACCCGATGAGATATAATGTAGAGTTTGATGCATAATGAATCCCAAAGGTGATGGTGCCCTATATGTATTGAAGGATACAATTTTCATCCTTCCAGTGTAGCTCATGCGACACCTACATGAACCTAGAAACTGCGCCAACTTCTTATGAGAGGCCTGGTCTGGAGTGTGTTGTTGGTTGTGGAGCCTGAATATGTTTCTAATTCAGAGGTCCTTGATTTCAGCCATGTTTATACCCCATGAAGACTTTACACCCCAGAATTATGTACACTCTTCCATGCGGGGGAGTGAAGAGGGGGGGTACCCCCTCTGCGAGGTTTGGGGGGCCTATCCCCCTGGCTGGGGGGTTTGGGGGTGAAGCCCTCGAAGGAAAAATTGCCTTGTAAATGTATATTGTAATTTCATTGTAAATATGACCGTTCATTATAAGGTCGCAGATCTAATGTTAGAAATTATGTTAGGGTTTTTTTCCCTAGAAGGAAACCCTCTATTAAGAGGGAAATGGATTGTGGCTATGCATTATGGAAAGTATTGTATTCTAAGAGAGGAGACTATGAGAGAAAGAAGAGGAAGTTACAACAGGTTTTGTTGTAGGTTGTATCCCTTCATTTGCTAGATAATAATAAAGGAAGAACCTGGAAATTTCTCTAGTGGACGTAGGCCACACTAGGTGAACCATGTAAATCAGTGTCTCTATTGTATTGTGTATCTTCTGTGTTTTGTTTCCGCATTTTTTTTATTTTATTGCTCCGCGGTTTTGTTTTTCTAACAATTGGTATCAGAGTGAAAGGTAACTCGCAGGAAAATAGGGTTCCTGGTTCGAGTGGGAGCAATGTCAGAAGATGGAAAGTTTAGGGTTAATAAATTTAATGGCCAAAACTACCAGTTATGGAAGATGAAAATTGAAGATTATTTATATCAGAATGATCTATTCCTACCATTGGGCGGAGTAGAAAAGAAGCCGACGGCCATGAAGGATGAAGAATGGGAGATTCTTGACAGAAAGGATCTAGGAATGGTACAACTGAGCTTGGCAAGGTCGGTGTCTTTCAATATTTCGAAAGAAAAGACAACGAAGGATCTGATGGATGCATTGGATAAACTGTATGAAAAAACCTCGGCATATAATAAGGTATTTCTAATGAAGAGATTATTTAATATGAATATATTAGAAGGTGGGTCTGTTGCAGATCATTTAAATGAATTTAATACGGTTACTAATCAACTAATTTCTGTAAAAGTGGACTTTGATGATGAGGTTAGGGCTCTTCTAATCTTTTGATTACTACTAGAAAGATGGA
Source organism: Picea engelmannii (assembly GCA_009831015.1). NCBI lineage: Eukaryota > Viridiplantae > Streptophyta > Pinopsida > Pinales > Pinaceae > Picea > Picea engelmannii. Next base: position 560,375 of record ML777003.1, read on the forward strand.
ATGGCTTGGTCATGGTTGTAAGTAACTCTGTCTCTAGTTCAAATACTTTAAAATTTGATGATGTTGTTGGTGTTATCCTTAGTGAGGAAATGCGATGGAAAAGCACATGTGAGACTTCAGGTAATGCGTTGAACATGGAGAACAGGGGAAGACAAAAGTATAGAGGAAAGGGCTCAAGGAACTGCGGGAATTCTAGGAAGGGAAGATCCAAATCTAGACTTGGAAAGATAGAGTGTTGGAATTGTGGGAATAAAGGACATCTGAAGAAATATTGCAGAGCTCCAAAGAAACAAAGAGATGGACAACAGGAGAGAAATCCGGAAGCAAATGTAACAGGTGATGTGTTACAAGATGCTTTGATTCTTTCTATAGAAAATATTTCTGAGTCTTGGGTAGTAAATTCAGGGGCTTCATGCAAGCAAGAAATTGATGTGGCTAAGAAAATTACAAAAATATGTTATGTTAGAGCAACCGAATCCTACAATTTTAAGATTAATATTTCTATCACATCACTTTTCCATATACCAATCCCACAACACTTACCATGGAGCTTCTCGGAGCTAAAATCACTCAATCCTTGGATGGAAACTTGCAAGACCCTTGCATTATATGACATCGCTTTGCTAAACATGTCGTAATGTCAATTCCATATGCTTGAATGCACTACTTGAATTCCCTTTTGTAATATCCTAGTTTTGACCCCTTAATTTTAATATACTAAATCATGTATTATTTTTTTAATATAGTTTATGAAACAAGAATCAAGGCATGTGGTCTGAGATATAACAATCCCATGTTGTAAATATGTGATATGCATTATGAGTATTCCAAGTGTGGAGATCAAGGCCAAGTCCCTACTAGTGAATGCATAAGAGTCCAAGTGGTGGGCTAACTTTACAATGTGGTGGGTATATTTCTTATAAGAAGTTCATGGTTTTGTAAAAAGGGAAACACACAATAATATAAATCCACCCTAATTATTTCTTGAGGGAGAAACAAGGGGAATATGATACCAGAATAGGGGAAGAGGAAAGGGGATTTTTGGTTGATTTAGCCTTATCATTGTCCTTGGGGTATTATCTTTTCTTGCCTATGTATCTTTACAACATTCCCATTAATCTTTGACTTTTGGGTTGCTCTAAGTAAAAGTCTCATATGTGTCATATCCTGAGGAAGAGAGAGGGGTCTCATGAAAGAAAATGTTTTTCATTGTCTTTCCCATGTATCATTTTTTATATTATCATGTATTCAACCATTTTTGGGCATGGAGAGGATACAAAGCTCCCATTATATGGGAATGTTTCTCCATAATTTTCATTGTTGTTTTGATCGTTTTTATCATTGTAAATGGTATAAATTTCCCATGTTTTAGTGGTTGGTAATAGCCCATAGAAGTTGCAGAAACTTGTTTTTGAAAATGTGGATGAAAAAAGGATGGTTGGAGATAAACCATGCTTAGAATTTCCACAATAGTTGAGACAATCCTTTAGACCTACAACCCAATTATTGTTCCTCGTTGATTGTTAAAATTTCACCACTAAAGTGTACAGAGGTATACATACCCTACTCCAATTTGGATTTGAATGTGTGACCTCTTAGGAAGAAACACATGTTTAGACACCCCCCATAGATCCCTCCCCTCCAACATTATTGCTAACTCGAACCTTTCCTCCATTCCCCACCAGCCACTAAAGGCGCTTTCTAACTATATGAAACTATATGCAACTATATGTGACTCATGCAACTATATGATGGATAAGTGTGGCAATTTCAACTTTATGCAACTAAATGCAACTATATGCAACTGTGTTGGTACCAAAAACATATATTGGCACGATAACTTATCTTCTTGTTTTAACAAGTGTAGGTACCACCAAATAGGTATTTGTCGGATCTATATTCCTCGAGTGATCATAAAGATATACAAAGAGAGGTTGAAAGTGAGACGTATTGTACTAGATCTACCAATTCTAGATCAACTAGGTTGGAAAATCTAAGGAAAATATTTCATATACGCATGCAATTTTTTATTGCCAACGGAGGGTCGTGTAATTAAGATGCTGAGAGAATAGGTGACATTGATTTTCCCTTGAGTTATAAACATATAGTGCAATGATGGGCACCTAAGGATCTACCTAAAGTGGACACATATTTCTTCATCGGTGGGAGGATGTATCACATTGCTCCTTCATCCTTACATGGATTGGGGTTATTTTCCATGGATGGTGATGCAGTCCCCTCCCTTAACAGGTTCTGCACGACCTCCCTATCTAAGGATCATTCTTTAATATCCCCTTTGAGTCTGATTGACTCTTTGCTTCCTACAGGAATCTTCAACACATAGGTGTTTATCCATAGGTCCTTCTTCTAGGAGTTATGCTCGTGCAAACAAGAACTAAGCACCAACTCTCACCCATGTGACCAACTGATATGACCACATCCTTTTCCCTAAAAGGTGTTTCGGGTTTCATGACTTCACGACCCTCAATGTGATTTCCTCTAGTTCCTTCGACTCTCAAAACCCCAAAAAGGTTGACGGGTTCTCATCTCCTCCCTTGAATTCACTTGATGTGATCTCAGTATAAAACCTGGGGCCCAAATATTTTGAAACTTCGGTATTTCATTTATCAACGATTTGAAATGCAACAACACCCTTCACCGATATCCTAAATCGTGATGAATCCTCATCACGATCAACAACTTGGAGATCTCCGTGATCTGACGATCCTGCTTCTATTTGGACTTCGTGGATTAGGAGTTCACAACTCTCGACTCCGAATCAAAACTTTCTCCATGCCCCAACTTCCAAAACGGTGAATTTAAGCAAAAGATCAATGACCCTCATTGATCTGAAACTAATGGCCACTATACCTTCTCAACTTATGAGTGTTGAAAGACATGAAGCCTTAATATCCCCACTGGTCTGTAAGATCCAACGGTCCATGGAACTTCACGACTCTCCCTCTAAGAATTTCAACCATTCGTTCAGACTCCCCAACGACACTTGGCCAAAGACTTGACGTCTTCTCCTCCTAGACAAAGTTTTTGCAAGGCAACTCCAGACCTTGTTCTTCTCCTAAATTCTCTCAATTCTCTATCCTTCATGAACTTAACCTCTGTTATGGGTTCAAGGCATCAAAAGGATTATTGTGCGCACTCCTTGCAGCATTGACAATAATGCCTGGTTATTTTACTCTTCAACTCTGTGCACTCCTTTGCAACAACAGTTCTTTAACCCTTATTCTTGGTTGGGATGTGTTATCGGACTAATCGGTAGGTGCGGACACTAACTGATCTCCCTAGATCCACCTATATCTAGAACAAAACACACCAGAACATGACGTTTTCCTTAAGTTTTAGATATTGAATTTACTAACTAAAGAGGGATAGGTAACATACTATTTAAACGTCACTTCCTCTCACCATCTCCATCCTAGCTCCATTCCAGCGTTCAAACAATGATGATCCTGTAAAAGAACGCAACCAGCCAAAGTGATAGCAATAGCATAAACTCAATATAAACCTATGTATGTGATCAAGGAATCATACAATAAAACAAAACAAGCTTTATAGGAAAGAATCATATTACTGTATCATATTAAATGTGAAAGAGAGATTACAACCATGGCCTTGATGTCGTAAGGTCCCTTCCAGCTGTCCTTCATTCCCCACACACTTTCACTCCAAGAATTTTGAGAGCACAGATTTGATAATATTCACACTCTATCTTAACAAAGTGGCTCATCTAGCCAAGCTAAAAATATCCAAAGCTCTATCCAATCCAAGCTAATCCCAAAAGCTTCAAAGCTAACCAAATCTAACTTTCTCCATGAGAACTCCTCTCCTTTTGTAAGTTGAAGAGGATAAGGTGAGGAGGTTAGGATGATCCCACTAAATCATGAAAGCGAGTAAGATCCAAACCATTCATATGCCACCTCACCATGGAAGTTTATCTTTCTAGAATATTTGAGAAAATGCTCGTTTTTCCCACGTGTAGGAATTCTCGCACCCTGCCTATAGAGAAACTTGCGAATCTCTTACAACCCAGCTATGGTGAAACCTGCGAGAATCAGGCATTCTCGTACCCTGCCTATATAGTAACCTGCGAACTTCCTTTTTTATGGGGTTTTTACAAAGGAGAATGCAACCTCTTTTCTCAGGAAAAGTTCTTCTGCCTTCCTTCTTCAGGAACTCAGGCCACTGACCCCTCTAAAGGCAATAGACAGGTTTACATCATTAACGGTCATAGGGATGATGAAAATAATGTGTAACAGGATGTCTAAGACTCTCTCTGGCCAGCACACACCTTGCACATCTCTTGTGCTACACCTGCACTTCTATTGGTATGAGAACAATGATATCCCTCCTGATCTTTTCTGAGATAAAACTCAGAACTTCGTCAACGCACTCCTTGCGGACTCTCACTGCAATCCTTGCAGGATTTCTTAGGAAGAGAAACAATTGAAACTCAGACTTCTCCTCTCACAGAATTCATATATTCAACATGAAACCAAGAGCATACATACACATGGCATTGAAACAAATTCATAATAGAGAATATAAACAGACTGTAAACATACTATTCAACAGTTGTAAATAGTAACCATGACACACCATGAAATGGAATCAAAGCATTCTTATATTAATTCCAATGCTCCTGTACATTGACTTAATAGAAATAGCTATCTGATTATACAAATCTACAATCTTTGTTCTCATGTTCTCTTGCTCTCTTATTCTATAGCTTACAATTACAATGAGAATAACTGATACAATACAATGCCTACGAGGGAGCTTTCTTAGAGTTTTTCCCTCTTACACTCTAATCTATCTTATCAGAAATTAAAAGCTACCTACATTACATTCATTACAATTAAATTCCTTCATAACCAATAGATGAGAGAAACGCTCAAGATCTGTTACAATCTCCAAAACATAAATGCAATTACAATCTTTTCAGATATTACATTAATGTTCCATCTTTCAAATTCAAAACATTCTCAAAATGTGCGCTGGTGTGTTTCCAGTTGTCCTCCACTCTTGTGCTTTCTTTGCTGGCTTGCTTACGATGATCCTGCATCATACTCCCTTGGATGAAAAATTCATGGACTCTTGTTCATGAGCTCCTGCACTATCTGTCCATGTTTTTGGATCTCCGCTTTGCTTTCCCAGCTTGCATATTCAATCAGGTGTCCTTTCCATTTGACCAAATATTCAATGTATGTCTTCCTTCGAGTCTTCTTTCCAACTCTCTGATCAATTATCTTTTCCATCTGTGGATTTTCCTGTGGATTTTCAACTACAGGCATCTGTTTGATCCATTGAACTTCCCTCTGATCCTCTAATCTCTGTGTCCCATCTTCTCTGTAAGGATACAGGTCAGCTACGTTGAATATGGGTGATATCCCTACCCATTTGGAAATTCAATTTCATAAGAATTTGTCTCAAACTTCCTCAAAATATTACACGGCCCAATTTTCTTCATCTTCATCTTATTGTATTTTCCCCTTGGGAACCTTTCTTTCCTCAAATGTGCTAAGACAAAATCTCCCACTTCAAACTGAAGTTCTCTTCTGTGTTGATTTTCTCTATGCTTGTATTCTTGGTTGGAATTATTTAACTTCTCTTTGATCTTGTTGTGGAGATATTGCATCTCTACTGCAAAATCCTCTGATCCAACACTTCTGAATTTGCTCTTCCCTAAGTCTCTCAACTCAAATACTCCTCTCGACTGCATTCCATACATTATCTGGAATGGGATCTGTCCTGTGCTCCCATTAGGTGAGTTGTTATATGAAAATTCCGCTTGCGGAAGAATCTAATTACACTAACTGCGATGTTCAGATACTAAACTCCTCAATAAATATCCCATACTTCGGTTCACTACCTCGATCTGTACATCCATCTGAGGGTGATATGTTGAGATAAAAGAAAATTATGTTCCTAGATTTTTCCATAGTGTCCTCTAGAAATGACCAACAAATTTGGTATCTCGATCTGAAACAATACTCTTGGTTAAGCCATGAAGTCTAACAACTTCTTTGAAAAACAGATTTGCAATGTGAGTTGCATCACTAGTTTTCTGACATGGAATGAAATGTGCCATTTTAGAAAATCTATCGACTACCAAAAATATGGAATCACAACCCCTCTGTGTCCTCGGTGTTATTGGATAAATCGGTAGGTGCGGGCACTAACTGATCTTCCTAGATCCACCTAGATCTAGAACAAAACACACCAGAACATGACGCTTTCCTTAAGTTTTAAATATTGAATTTACTAACTAAAAAGGGATAGGTGACATACCATTTAAATGTCGCTTCCTCTTGCTATCTCCATCCTAGCTCCATTCCAACACTCATACAATGATGATCCTGCAAAATAACACAACCAACCAAAGTGATAGTAATAGCATAAACTCAATATAAACCTAGTATGTGATCAAGGAATCATACAATAAAACACAACAAGCTTTATAGGAAAGAATCATATTACTGTATCATATTAAATGTGAAAGAGAGATTACAACCATGGCCTTGATGTCGTAAGGTCCCTTCCAACTGTCCTTCATTCCCCACACACTTCTTTCTCCAAGGATTTTGAGACCATGGATATGATAGCTACTCACAATCTATCTTGACGAAGCAAATCTCAAAGCCACTCTAACCAAGCTAACAATCCCAAGACAAAAACAACTTAGCCCCTCTCCATGAGAGCTCCTCTCCTTTTATAAGTTGAATAGGATAAGGTGAGGAGGTTAGGATGATCCCACTAAATCATGAAAGCGATTAAGATCCAAACCATTTGGAAGCCACCTCACCATGGAAGTTTCTCCTTCTAGAAGATTCGAGAAAACGCTTGTTTTTCCCACGTGTAAGCATTCTCACACCCTGCCTATAGAGCAGACTACGAACTCCTCGTGACCTAGATATGATGTAGCATGCGCAAATCAGGCATTCTTTCACCCTAGCTATAATGCAGCCTACGAACTTCCTTTTTTATAGGGTTCTTACAAAGGAAAATGCAACTTCTTTTCTCAGGAAAAGTTCTTCTCCCTTCCTTCTTCAGGAGCTCAGGCCACTGACCCCTCTGAAGGAAACAGATAGTTTTACATCATTAACGGTCATAGGGATGATGAAAATAATGTGTAACAGAGAGCCCACCAAAGTATGAAGTTACAACATAGTGATAGCTGAAATACTTTGTCGAGTGTGTGTAGGGAACAAGGAACAGTCGGTCGGAAACCTACCAACAAACAAGGAAATAAAGTATAATAATATATCATCACTGAGGTACGCATTCCAATACTCAGAATACAAATGACTCAAAGCATAAATGCCGACATGCGAATATCCATGTCAAGTAAGACAGGTCATGGCCACCAAACATACATTGTGGATCCATGCCAATATGACTCAAATCTGAACATAGCCGCCAAAAATACATTGTGGATCTATGTGTTAAAGAATCAAATTTGAACATAGCCACCAGACATACACTATGGATCTATGCACCAATATAATCTAGATGTACTCCAATGCAACCTAAATCTGACAGAAAAGATCCAGGGTCTTCATATCCACCACTCTATAGTACGAATCTAACCATGAAAATACATGTGCTGGAGTCGAACATCGTAGAAACCACTTGATTACCAATCAATGATGACAACTGTTAAAAAGTGCAAGGGAAATCACCATTAATGTCAATGACTCCCAAGGTACACTAGTACAATCCAACGAATGTGAATTAATGAGATGAAGTCGAACACTCGATGGAATATCCTGATCAGGGGTCAATAATGAAAACCCACTATCAAAAGTGAGGAAACCTACCATTGAGGCATGCAAGTTCCAAGGTACCAATTAGTTTCTAAGTCTGATTTTTGGATAATGAGTTGAATTCGAAAGGAAAAGACTCGTCGCAGGAGGGCCTTAATGTATCCCCCATAAATGACATGAAACAGGTAAAAATATTTGAGGTAGATCAGAGTAACAAGTGATTTAGGATGGAATTAGGGATGACCAACGTAATAGAAGGCTTAAGGACTACAGAAATGGCTGACGCAATAGAAGGCTTTCTGGGTTGAACATCTCTTTGAACATATTGACGACACGACAACTATCCTGGGAAATACTGACTCAACAATAGGGATCATAGACCAGTTTGTAATCTTATAAGGAGTACAATCAAGAGATGAGTGGATTTTCCAACCTAGACACAAAGCGAGTGAAAGGGTGTCATGTTCAAAATCGAATCTTCCATGGAATACAGGTTTAGACACATTTCTTTCCCAATTTTTCCCCCACCATTTCTGGCGAGCACCTCTTTATTTTTACACAAGCTTGAGGAGGATAACATATTCTTGTTGATGTAATCTCATCCTTCGGATGAGTCCCTCGAAGTATGTTTAATGAACCCTAGGAAGGAGTGGTTCGGCCTCATAAGGGCCTTTCGATGTTTGTTTAATGAGTCGAAAGATAGAAAACTCGGGGGTTTTTCATGTTTTGAGAGTCTGAAAAACACTTAAAGAGAACTCTCTCAGTTCCTTTTTTGTAAAATAGTCTGATGAGAGCGAAAAAGAGATAAACTATCACTCAACAAACATTTTCTTCAAATACTTTAATGAGCGTGAAAAGAACAAGATCACTCGACAATATTTTCATGTTTAGAGAGTCTAAAAAGAGCTTAAAGGGAACTCCATGGGGTTCCTTTTTCATATAACCTTTACGAGTCTGAAAAATTGATAAAAGTACACTCAGTTACATTCTCACGTATTTATGATCACAAGAAAGAACAAACACTAAGCTTGGTAACTTATTCTCATGTATTTATGAGCATGAGAAAGAACAAATACTAAGCTCGGGATTGTTTTCATTTTTACGCAATCTTAAAAACAAAACAAAACTATGCTTGGGATAGATTTTATTTTTACAAAAGATTAAAAACTAAACAAAACTATGCTTGGACTTGGTTTCATTTTTACACAAGATTGAACCATAGGAAACTATGCTAAAGGTAGGTGGTTTCATTTTTACACAAGCTTGAGCCATAGAAAACTATGCTTGTGACTTCCCAACGCATGGTCGGTACTTAGCCCCCAGCTTAAGAAACTAGCGACTCTAAATTCAGCATGAAGTCTAGAGGCTGAAAGCATTGCCCCCACAAGCTTCGTTTCTTCCAACTGCACAGGTGGAGGAAAGGAATCTTTAAATACTAGAAGAAGGAATTGACTCAACAAAGAGGGGGAATTTGTTTCATTTGTTAACGAGCTTGACACAGGAGAATAACTATGCTCGTGACTCTAGGTGTAATCCCCAGACCTCAGTTTCATTTTTTAACAAGCTTGACACAAAAAAAGGAACTATGCTCGTAACCTCTGTTTCATTTTTTAACGAGGTTTCCATAGAGACGCCAAACTATCCTCATGACTGGTTTCATTTTTTAATGAGCTTGAAATAAAAAAACCATGCTCAAGTCTGGTTTTATTTTTAAATGAGCTTGAAATCACAAAATCATGCTCAAAGACCTTTGTTTCGTTTTTTAACGAGGTTGCCTCAGAGACGCAAAAAATATCCTCGGAGTCTCTCATCTTGATCATGGATTCCAAGAGGACAATGCTCTGGAATGACACCATGTCAAGGGACAAAACTTGGTCATGGCTTCTAAGATGTCTTCACTAGAAGGAAGAAACATAGGAGAAGAACTACATGTCGAGGGTTGCGATAGGAGGAAAGAGATCAGGATCTAACAATCCTATCGACAAGATCACCATGTCAACTACTAGATCTAAGTCATCAAAAGTTGAATCCATGGGCGACAACGCCACATAATTGACTTGTGGCGGGGGCGATACCATCTGCACATAAGAACCATTCAAGGAGGCAACCCAGGCGAGATCAACGAATGAAAGTTGATCAACAGTCACAACCCGTCCATCATGAGGGAAAGATATCACATGAAAAAGAGTAGACACAATAGCTTTCATGGCATAGACCTAATCTCACCCAAGGAGTAAAGCAAAATCTAATGGGTCTTGGATGACCATGACATCAATAAAGACAATTTTCCTTCCCAAAGTTACAGGAAAATGAGGAAGGGTCCCTAAAGGTTGATTGGTTCTTCTGTTAAAAGCTAACAGATTCTGCATAACCGGTGCAAGTGGAGGATAACCCAAAGCTTACCAAGCAATAGAGGACAAAATACTAACGGACTCACCTTCATGTATCAATGTTTGAGGAACATGTCGATGACAAACCTGTACTGTAATTTGGAAAGGAATGTGAGATGGAAGATGAGTTCTAGTTAGCACACCCCAATCAAAACAGATGACCTCATAACTTGGAGGAGGTTCCACAAGAGAAGGAGGAATACCCACCGACATGGTAGATTCGGTATCAATGAGAAAAACATGGGAAGTATCGGGTTTACTCTCTAGCGGGAGAGTGGGATCGACCGATGATGAGATCAGATTGACCACTTGGGTTTCACTCTCCAAGGGGAGAATGGGATCGACGCTTGGAAAAGGATCGACCGCTTGGGTTTCACTCTCTAACAGGAGAGTAGGACCGACTGAGGATGGGATCGTATTGACCTCTTTAGTTTCACTCTCTGAAGGGAGAGCGGGATTGACCACTTAATATACTGGTTCAACCAAGGATGTGACCAGATTGACCACTTGATCAACCGGACTGACCGACGGGGGAACCGGATTGATCATTCCATCAACTACAGGTGGGTTGAGAGAAAGCTTGCGATAAGCAGCTGGAAGTTGAGGCTATGAAATAGTCATGCCTTCCAAGAATTTCAAGGCTTCTTCCATATGAGGGAAAAGGTGGGTTAGATGACTCCCTTTGCATAACATACATAGGAAATTGACTCTACTTTTCTTCTTCCCAACGGTATCGTGACTAGTTGACAAGAGGTCATCAACATGTTGTTCAGAGGCTGACGACATGGATTGGTCAGGGTGTGTAGACCATACTTCTATAACCTTGGATAGACCAGGGAAATCCTTAAGAAGATGGATACTCTTAAAAATCCTACAAGGGTACTTGGGCTTACGGGTTGTTTGGGTGATCTTGACATCATCAACACTCCCAGCATGAGTAACAGTAACTAGTTGTTTTCCAACATGTTTAGCAATGGTTGGAGGTTTTGACCCTTGTTTAGCTTTCTTCTTCTTAATCTTTCTTTTCTTCTTCTTCTTATTCACTGGGTTACTAGCTTCAGAACTTTCACTCGATGAAGAAGATGAAATGGAAGGATACCTTGCAAGCGAAGAAGGAGAAGAAGAACTTACTAGTGAAGAAGGTGAAGGATCAACATGAGGTTGATTCTCTTGGGGGGAAGTTCTTGCGACTGAAGCACTAACTGCATTCGGGATTACCTGAGTGGAAAAAAACCATACCTGTAATCCAATTGTGAGACCTAGAAGGCTCAAAGTAGTGATGTGAGGAGGGCCAATGTTTCCATAAGAAGGAAAAACAAAAGGTTCCCCTGGAGAATAGGTTCTTCCATTAGTCATTTCGGGAACTGACATCATTAAAAACAAAAAGCCAATCTAGAGTCCACTAGGGAGAACAAACAACACATGCTAAAAATCTAGTAAGCAAACAAGCAAACAAAACCTTCTCACAATGAGCACACTAGTTGGTGATGAAACCCAATGTCACGAGAACAATGTAAGAAGGGGATGAGATAGAGTGGATGGAAAAGTTACGTTGACGACCTGCTTAATGGACTTACACCCTGGTGCAAGCTCCCACACATAATCATGGGTATACCCTCCAAGGAGCCCAAGTGAGTTTGGCCAACGTTGATTCCAGGTACTGTGAAGACTTTCCCCTCCACAGTCACCTTGTGTAAAGACCCTAAATATATAGGCCACTAAGGTTACCAATCACTATAGTGATGCCTGGGGAAACAATCAACAGTCTGATCCACATGCAAGGGCAAGGTATCTAGCTCGAAATCAACTTGAAAGGCTTCCACTCATCATTGTGGGTATACCTTCAAATGACCCCCATAATACATGCAATCTCTACACCAAGACCAACAAAGAAGGGTGAGTAACTCTGCCAGTCTCAATGCGACCTCGTGATTGACCCTTGTGTTAGAAAGGATTCCCAGGACAAAATATAATAAGTGGATTTAACCGCTCCCTAACTCAAGATTCTATGTTTGTTTGCAACTTTTGAAAGTTATCTTTCACACCTATTTCAAAGCCCTACAACTAATCTAATGTAGGTTTGCTACCAGAAAATATAAAAATGTATAATCAATTTTTATAAGCGCTTTATTTTATGGTTGTTGTTACTCAAGAGGAAAATGGCGTGGACAATATGGTGTTTTGACCAACTCGAAAATTATGAAAAGAGATGAAGATGCAATCTTTTCATTTCGATGAAAGCTGTGCTACGATAAGGAGAAAACATTTATCATTCCCATATGCACGATGTCCCAAAATTTATTAAACTCATCAATATCAAGATTCTCAAGAAATGAGAAAAAGGTACTGTGCACCAATGCATGATTCATGCCCCCCCCCAAATGTTTTTTTGGAATTTAAGACCAAAAAATGCCAAGAATCATGCAATTTTGCTACTTCAAATTTAAGGATGCCCCCAATCTAATATAAAGCAAGAAATTAAATCTTTTTGTTTCAAAATTTTCACTAAAAGCAATAATGAACTTTGTTAAAACAAAGAAACCCAAACTAAAAGTTTTCTTTTAAAGAGAACTATTCAGAAGAAATATGATCTTTCCCTAAACAATTCTAAAGAAAACACATGCTTTGTAATTGAAAGATACTCAAAGCAAGAGACTAATCCTTCAAAACCAAACAAAGCCAATGTGGCTAAAAGTAACTCAAAGAATGTCAAGAAGACTGTAAATAGATCAATATAGGCTCTAAAAGCTCAATCTAGCTGATCAATGCAAAACTGGGTCATCAAAAGATGACAAGACCCAATCCAAAAAAATTTACAAACAATTTCACAGTCTAGCAGTAGAGTACAGTGCGAGAATTAGGTATTCTCACAGGCCAAACACTGGAAGGGTGCGAGAAGTTCGCACTAGATCTAATAGCAGGGTGCGAAAATCAATGGTTTTCATGGGTTGTAGAGAGGTACAGTGCGAGAATGTTTGTAATCAAAGAAAATTTTGAAAAAGGACAGGGAATCTAAGTGAACTTCTAGATCTATAGAGTCTAGATGGATGTCCCACAGACTCAGAAACCAGAAAACAAGCAATCAAAAGAAGGGAAACTAGACTAACTAGGAAACAATCCATTCCCTAGTATGGTCACCAATTTTGTTATCGGATAAATCAGTAGGCGCAGACACTAACTGATCTCCCTAGATCCACCTAGATCTAGAACAAAACGCACTAGAACATGACGCTTTCCTTAATTTTTAAATATTGAATTTACTAACTAAAGAGGGATAGGTGTCATACCATTTAAACATCACTTCCTCTCGCTATCGCCATCCTAGATCTGTTCCAACACTCATACAATGACGATCCTGCAAAAGAATGCAACCAACCAAAGTCATAGTAATAGCATAAACTCAATATAAACCTATGTATGTGATCAAGGAATCATACAATAAAACACAACAAGCTTTATAGGAAAGAATCATATTACTGTATCATATTAAATGTGAAAGAGAGATTACAACCGTGGCCTTGATGTCATAAGGTCCCTTCCAACTATCCTTCATTCCCCACACACTTATTTCTCCAATGATTTTGATACCATGGATCTGATAGCTACTCACAATCTATCTTGACGAAGAAAATCTCAAAGCCACTCTGACCAAGCTAACAATCCCAAGCCAAAAACAACTTAGCCCCTCTCCATGAGAGCTTCTCTCCTTTTATAAGCTGAAGAGATTAAGGTGAGGAGGTTAGGATGATCCCACTAAATAATGAAAGCGAGTAAGATCCAAACCATTCAGATGCCACCTCACCATGGAAGTTTCTCCTTCTAGAAGATTCGATAAAACGCTCGTTTTTACCACATGTAAGCATTCTCGCACCCTGCCTATAGAGAATACTGCAAACTCCTCGTCACCTAGCTATGATGTAGCATGCAAGAATCAGACATTCTCACACCCTAGCTATAATCCAACCTACGAAATTCCTTTTTTATAGGGTTTTTACAAAGGAAAATCCAACTTCTTTTCTCAGGAAAAGTTCTTCTCCCTTCCTTCTTCAGGCACTCAGGCCACTGACCCCTCTGAAGGAAACATATAGGTTTACATCATTAATGGTCATAGGGATGATGAAAATAATGTGTAACACTCGGCAGTCTTGACACAAAATCCATGCTTACCGCATCCCACGACCTCTCTGGTACTGGAAATGGTTGATACAATCCTATATTTTGTCTTTTCCCCTTGGCATGCTGACAAATTCTAAATTTTCTCACAGATTTCTTTACATATGTCCTCATCCTTGGCCAATAGTATAAATTTTTCAGCTGCGCAAATGTTTTTTCATGGCCGAAATGTCCAGCCAATCCACCACTATGTTTTTCCTTCATAAGATTCTCTCTCATAGAACTCTTCGGAATACGCATTTGATTTCCCTTGAATAGTAGTCCATCATGAACCATATATTCAATCCATTGGCTTCTGTCTCTGAGAACTGTATTCTCACATGCCTCATAAGCATCCTTAAAATCTGAATTGTCTCTATACATATCCTTAAGGCTATCAAAACCTAAGGTCTTCACATGAAACTCCTACAAAATCAAACATTTCATGCTCAATGCATCAACAACCTTGTTAGAAGTTCCTAAAATGTGCTTTATAACAAAAGTGAAGTTCTGCATAAATTCAACCCACTTCGCATGTTTCTAGTTCAACTTCTCCTGTCGAGTTATGAATTGTAAAGCATGGTTATCTCTATACAAGACAAACTCTTTCAAAACCAAGTAGTGTCTCCATTTCTTCAATGCCTACATGATTGCATAGAATTATTTATCATATGTGGAGTATTTCACTTTGCTCTTGTTCATCTTCTCACTGAAGTATGCAATCGGTCTATCGTCTTGACTCAAGACTACTCCAATCGCAAATCCACTTGCGTCACATTTGACTTGAAATGTTTTACTGAAGTCTGGCAGAACCAGAATTGGTTGTCCATTATCTTATCTTTCAGCAACTTGAAACTTTTCTTTGCTTCCTTTGTCCAATGAAAAGATTTGTGTCTTTTCTTGACTATGTCCATCATTAATGCACTAATCCCACTAAAATTTCTGATGAACTTCCTGTAAAAACTAGCTAATACATGGAAGCTTCTGACTTAAAATATACTCTTTGGTGATGGCCAATCTCTTATTGCTTTTACTTTCTCAGGATCCATCTTCAATTCATTTGAAGAGATCACAAACCCCAAATAAATGAGTTCTTTCTTCATGAAAGATGACTTCTTCATATTTATCACCAATTTCTCTTGTTGCAACCTCCTCATCACTAAAGTTAGGTGTCTCAAATGCTCTTCCTCAGTCTTACTGAACATTAGTATATCATCAAGATACAGAATCACAAATTTACCAATGAAATCCTTCAAGACTGTGTTCATCAACCTCATGAAAGTACTCAGTGCATTCATCAAACCAAATGGCATAACAAGCCATTCATACAGTACTTCATTTGTTTTGAATGTTGTCTTCCATTCATCACCTTCTCTCATTCTAATATGATGATATCCGCTTTTCAAATCAATTTTTGGAAAAAACTTTTCTCCACTCAAGAAATCCATCAATTCATCCATACTGGGTAAAGGAAATCTATACCTGATGGTGATTTTGTTTATAGTCCTCGAATATGTACACATTCTCCAGCCACCATCCTTCTTCGGACTTAACAATGTAGGTACAACGCATGGACTCAAGCTTTCTCTAACCAACCCTTTGTCCATCAAATCCTGGACTTGCTTCTTGACTTCTTCATTCTCCTGTAGCGTCAATTTGTACGCTGCTTTGTTTGGTAAACTCACTCTAGGTATAAGGTCAATGTGATGGCTTATGCTCCTAATGGGTGGAAATGAACAAGGTAATCCGTCCACTACTATATCAGCGAACTTCTCCAGTAGTTCCTGAATTTCCTCCGATAGATCATCTATCAAAGTACTAGTCAAAATAACTCTAGGTTTCCTCACTACAACAAACTACATGTCCTCCTCTTTCTTGACTTCATCAAGAAGTTCCTTCCCACTCATGAGAAGTATAGTATTGCTTGCCTCTTCTTTCACCATCTTGTCCTCTATTGGAAACAACATATGCATTCTACCATTCTTCTCCAAGGTGTATGTGGTTTTCCTCCCATCATGAACACCATTTTTATCATATTGCCACGGTCTTCCCAACAAACGATGACAAACATCCATGGGAATAACATCACATAAAATTTCATCTCTATATCCCCCTATCTGAAATTCAACTAAACATTGTTTAGTGACTATTACCTGATGTCCTTTTTGCAACCACGAGACTCTGTATGGGCTCGAATGTGCAACTGTCTCCAATTCTAGATTTTCCACCTTTTCTGTGGATATGATATTATCTATGCTCCCACTGTCCACTATCACCTTGCATGCCCTATCCTTGGTCTTGCAAGCAATTCCGAACAAACTATGTCTCTGGAATGGATTCTCCACCTCTTTCTCTGGCTTCAAGAGAATTTACCTCATCATTAAGGATCTTCCACCTTCAGCATCTTCTGCCTCAACATTTCTCCTTTGCACTTCTGAAATGTGAGCTTCTCCTCCATCCCTTTTCCTATCAGGACATTCAAAGGATTCATGTCCGATTTTTCCACAGACAAAAGACTTTATCTCACCACCTCTGCCTCTTCCTCTTCCTCTGGCTCGCGAAAAATTATTTATTGTTGATAGATTTCCTTCCCTATGAACTTCCTCCCCTTTTTGGGTGAGTATAAGGTTTATTTTCTTAATCCTTGGGCTTCTGTACTTTGTCTTGGGAAATTGCTTTACCTTTGCTCTGACTTCTACCTCTGCCCTTTTGACTTTGCTTTCAGGATAACTTTTCTTCATCCTTCAAAGCCATTTGATAAGCATCTTCTACATCTCTAATCATCATCATGCTCATCTCGTCTTGAATTTCATATCTCATACCATTCATGTATCTGGCGACCTTTTCATCATCACTTTCATGATGACCTACTCTGATGTTAAGTCGATAAAATTCCTTAGTGTATTCCTTCACTGTCATTCCCTTCTGTATCAAATTTTTCATTCTTCGAAACAAATTAATTTGGTAATCCCTAAGTATAAACTTTTCTTTCATATTTTTTACCATCCTATCCCAAATTTTGATTCTTTGCTTTCCCTTGCAACGCCTGTCAGCTTGCAGTTCATCCCACCACAGTGTTGCATGCCCTTTAAGTCTAGTGATGGCATGTCTAAATTTCTTATCTTCTTCGATATCCTCATAGTTGAAGTATTTTTCCAGAGATCTAAACCAATCTAGTAGCTCCTCAACATCTAAGTTTCCTTCGTACATAGGAATATCCATCTTTTCCTTGGCACCTATTCTTGCAACAACTTGGAATAGACATTCTTCTACAACATCTTTGGCTACAACTTCTTCTTCTCCAGCTCTAGCCTCATTTTCACTTTCAGCTTCACTGACATCTCCAGCATCAACTGTCCATCTCTGTGTTGTATCCATAGCATCTAATTGAGCATGGAGTTCTCTCATTTCCCTTTCCACAACTAGATCGGACATTGGTCTATCTTGACGTCTTCTGGGAGGCATTGTTGAAATTTGTTCCATGTAGAATTGAATAACAATTGTCCCATGTCTTCCCTCCTACAGAAAATAGTAGTTGTTATCTCTGATACCATGTGACGTAGTCCCCTCCCTCAGTAGGTTCTACACGACCTCTCGGTCTAAGGATCATTCTTTAATCTCCTCTTTGAGTCTGAATGACTCTTTTCTTTACGCAGGAATATTCAACACATAGGTGTTTATCCACAAATCCTTCTTCTAGGAGTTACGCCTGTGCAAACAAGCACTAAGCGCCAATTCTCACCCACGTGACCAACTGATATGACCACAACCTTTTCCCAAAAATGTATTTTGGGTTTCGCAACTTCACGACCCTCGATGTGAGTTCCCCTGCTTCCTTCGACTCCCAAAACCCCGAAAAGGTTGATGGGTTATCAGCTCCTCCCTTGACTTCACTTGATGTGACCTCGGTATAAAACCTAGGGCCCAAATATTTCGACACTTCATGATTTTTCTTATTGGTGATTTGAAATGAAACAACACCTTTCATCGATAGCCAAAATCGCGATGACTCCTCGTCATGATCAACGGCTTGGAGCTCCCCGCAATATGACGGTCCTACTTCTATCGAGACTTTGCAAATTGGGAGTTCACAACTCTCGACTCCGAGTCACAACTTTCTCCATGCCTCGACTTCCGAAATGATGAATTTAAGAAAGAGATCAACGACCCTCATTGATCCGGATCTAACGACCACTATCCCTTCTGAGCTTACAAGTGTTGAAAGACACTCAACCTTAATCTCCCCACTGGTCTGCAAGATCCAACGATCCACGAAACTTCACAATTCTCCCTCTGATAATTTCAATCGTTCGTTCAGACTCCCTAACGACTCATGGAAAAAGACTTGACGTCTTCTCCTCCCGGACAATTTTTTTGCGAGACGACTCCAAACCTCGTTCTTATCCTAACTTCTCTCAATTCTCTGTCCTTCTTGAACTTAAAATTTGTTATGGGTTCAAGACATCAAAAGGATTCTTGTGTGAACTCCTTGTGGAATTCACAATAATCCCTGGTCATTTTACTCTTCAACTTTGTGCACTCCTTTGCAACATTAGTTCTTCAACCCTTCTTCTCCATTGGAATGTCTAAGACTCTCTCTGGCCTATGCACACCTTGCATGTCTCTTGTGCTACACCTACACTTATACTGGTATGAGAACAATGATATCCCTCCTGATCTTTACTGAGATAAAACACAGAACTTCGTCAACGCACTCCTTCCGGACTCTCACTGCACTCCTTGCAAGATTTCTCAGGAAGAGAAATAATTGAAACTCAGACTTCTCCTCTCACAGGCTTCATATATTCAACATGAAATCAAGAGCATTCATACACATGGCATTGAAACAAATGAATAATAGAGAATATAAAAAGACCGTAAACATACTATTCAATAGTTTTAAACAGTAACCATGACACACCATGAAATCGAATCAAAGCATTCTTATATTAATTCCAGTGCTCCTGTACATGGACTTAATAGCAACAACTATCTACTTATACAAATCTACAATCTCTGTTCTCATGTTCTCTTTATCTCTTTCTCTACAGCTTACAATTACAATGAGAATAATTGATACAATGCAATGCCTACGAGGGAGGTTTCTTATAGTTTTTCCCTCTTACACTCTAAGTTATCTTATCAAAAATTAAAATCTACCTACATTACATTCATTACATTCATTACAATTAAATTCCTTCATAACCGACAGATGAGAGCAATGTTCAAGATCTGTTACAATCTCCAAAACATAAATGCAATTACAATCTTTTCAGATATTACATTAATGTTTTGTCTTTCAAATTTAAAACATTCTCAAAATGTACGTTGGTGCATTTCCATCTGTCCTCCGCTCTTGTGCTTGCTTTTCTAGCTTTCTTACGATGCTCCTGCATCAAATGGCATAAAGGTCATCTATGGCACTGTAATTGAATTGATGGAGTATGTCGGACCATTATACAAATACAATCACTGGTTGATGTTGGTCCGATATACGCAAAGTATGAGGAGATACGGAGTTGCCGCAAATTATATACAACTACTAGATAACAATCAAAATAAAGAGGCAACTATGTATATTGATGGAAGGCCAAAAGCTACTGGAAACATTGCAGGCTTTATAAATAGTACATGACTAGTGGCAACAACGAAGAAACTGAATTGCATATTTGAGGCACGCGAAGGAAATCATATATTTGTATGTGCAACAAAAACAATAGTTCCAGGTGAAGAGTTGGTGATCGATTAAAACTTAAATCGAATAGATGGAGGGGGTGTGACTATGAGGGTAAATATCTTACATACCATTCAACTCAACCTTTGATCAATCATTGTTACAATTTATCGCTGCAATATTTCAAATTTTTACTGCATAATTTTTTTACAATTACTTTCATAACTCTTGTTGATTAATTTATTGTGTCAACATATATCCAGGGTAACCGTGGAAAGGCACCCACTTTTCCTCAACAGATAAATGTTAAATACAGTAAACAATTATGACTACAACAACTAAATTTCAGAAATTTCATTATTTTTTTTTTTCTGATATTACTGCAATATTTCATTTTCTTAATGTTACAGGTGAATTTCATAACTTTTATTGATTGATTTATTGTGTCAACACCTGTCCAGGGTGACCGTGGCAGAAAATCACCTGCTACATCTGTCTAGGGTGACCGTGGAAAGGAACCCAGTGTGCCTTAGCAGGTAAATGTTAAATATAGTAACAATTGATGACTACAACAACTAAATATCTGAAATTTCATTTTTTTTTTTTTCTGATATTACTCCAATATTTCATTTTTTAAATGTTACAGGTGAATTTCATAGCTTTTGTTAATTGATTTATTGTGTCAACTTCTATCCAGGGTGATCGTGTCCGATAATCACTTGCTACATCTATCCAGGGTGACCATGGAAAGGCACCCGCAATGCCTCACCAGGTAAATGTTAAATACAGTAACAACTTATGACTAAACCAACTAAATTTCTAAAAAAAAATTATTGTTTTTTTGATATTACTCCAATATTTCATTTTTTTAATGTTACAAGTGAATTTCATAACTTTTGTTGATTGATTTATTGTGTCAACATCTGTCCAGGGTGACTGTGTCTGAAAATCACCCACTACATCTACCCAGGGTGACCATGGAAAGGAACCCGCAGTGCCTCACCAGGTGAATGTTAAATACAGTAACAACGTATGACTACAACAACTAAATTTCTCAATTGTTAAAGTTCATCTCATTAATTTTATTCATCAATGTATTGTGGCATGGTCAACGTGGGAAGGCTCCCATAGAGCATATTGATGAGGACGAAATATTTTATTCGACTGACCCAATGAAAACTGTAACGAAGGCCTTGAAGAAGGCTAACACAGAATATCTAGGTTTGCTTAGTAAAAGACCCCTGACACAGGAGGACATGGCAAGAATTGTAGAGCTACAAAATACAATAAGTAATTTTGTAGTAAGTGGCATCTTCCCATATTTTTATCAGCTATGACAATTTCATATCCGTTTTTTTGTTTTATATTTTGTATATGATCTGATAAAGTAAAGTTTTTCGTTTGTAGGAGTTTTTAAACCCCGTGTTTGGGGAACCTATTGATCCTGCAGCTGCTATAGGTAGCAATGATGGTCCAATGAAAAACAATGATCGACATAGCAAAGTGCAAGTGAGGCTTTTTGAGCCTCTTGAGGTTCCCCTCGAATCCATTGATGAGAGAAATGATTTTGACCGGCATGACACGCCGGAGCATGATGACCCAGCGCCTGGGACTCCACATGACTCCAGAGAGGAACATGTTGTAGATGGACATGATACTATTTTGAATGGAGCAAAATGAATTAAAAGAACCAGATCACTAGATGTCACCTTTCTGGTGGATGACGCATGTGTTCCAATCAAGATTAAGAAGATTGCAGGTAATTGTTAATTAATTGATTCATTTTTTTCATGAAATTGAAATGGACATTTGTTGAGATTATTATAAATTAATGGATAACACGTTTCTGCAGGAAACAATGTTTTCTATAGAAACCTAAATGAAAAAGAATTGGAGTTGTTTGGCCCCACCATTTGCACACGGTGGAATGACAAAGATAGAAAAAAAAAGATGATTTAATAGATCACATGGTAAACTTGTTCGACAACATTTTCAATAAGAAAGTGGTTACAAAGTTATCCGACGATAATTTAAAATATACCAGGGCCCAGTATAGGGAGAAATTGCAAATAGACCTTAAGAACGAGCGCCCTCCCATGGTTCTTGAGAAAGAGTGGAAGTCACTAATAGAGGATGAAAAGGAGAACTTGTTTAAAAAACAAGGATGACAACCACGAGTTGGTCAAGCAAGGTACAACACATGTCATATTATCAGTGAAATATGGGCATTTATGTTTTTCTTTCCTGTTTTAAGTAACAATTCCGATATATAATGTTTTTCAAAAATTCCATATGTAGGCTACCAAACACATCCAAAGAAACAAAGGCCAGAGTGGAAAAACACGACTAGCATAAACTACGCCAGGGTGGCTACGAAAAACTAAAATTCGGAATAGTAAGATTTAAATGATTAACTTTGGTTAATATTTATTTAACAGTAGCGAACAAATATATGTTTTTGTTATTGGTATTTTTAATGGTGTTATGCATTGCAATTAAATATGTTTGACACTGCTACCACCGAGGAAAACCTAAAGCTTGGTTACAATCATGGTTTTAAAAGTGTGATTGAATATAGAAAAAGCTTGGGTCAGACTCCTATCTCCCCATCCATGCAGGTAAATCAAATGAATAAGGAAACTGCAGTAGCATGCTTGTAAAGTCTATTCATATTTTATTATATCACCCTTAACTAAGTATTTATGTTTGTTTTCAAGCAACAGTGCTACCGTTGTAGTAAATCTAGTTGTATTCAACAAACACCACTTCATACAAGGGTGCACATGTCCAGTGATACTGTAGAGCAGAGTACCCATTCTAGTATGTATGCTTCAGAATTATAAATATTTACTGTGATTGTAGATATTTATTTCTTGACTTATACTTACATATTATCTTCTCAAAATTGAAGAGCATGTAGCTCAGGAGGGTGAAATGTGAGAGCAACCAAGTGGATAGGAAATTAATGCACCAACTGTCCCAGCTACAGTGACAGGTAAAGAGCAATAGTGTAATGTTAATCAAAATAATGAATTAGTTATTTCAATTATATTTCAACATATCGATATGATCATTTTCATTGTTCTAGTTCACAACCCTGAACAAATGTCAGCTAACCCTTCTCAGCGACATACCAGAAGTATGGTACATGGGTGCACACAAACAATAGAAGGATAGGGAACACAAAATACAATGTCCTTGGATGATTATGATACCCCAATTGTCAATTTTATGAATGTAAAAAAACATAAATCAAAGAAAAATTAGATGTATAAATTCATGACTTGTATTTGGATCTTTATCGATGTTTATATGTTCATATGTTTTGATGACTATCCTAGTTATGCTGAATGTCTATATGTTTTCTATATAAAGAAAATCATTTGTTGGGTATGGGGAATTGAGAGTGATGTGAGGGGGGGAGGGGCCATATGAGCTTCCACCTTCACGTGGTTGGCCTTGTTCAGTAGAGAATAACCTATTCTTGAAACAAAGAGAAGCTCATTAAGGTATGCGACAACTTAATTTTTTTCTAGAGTATTTTACATAACTAAATGCATGCTTATTTTCTTATTAATTATTTATGCATATAAAAAAATTGTCTTTTATGATTCATGCAGGTCTTGGTGATGGAAATGCATCTCGTGGACAACTCTTACCAAGTTGTATGGGCTAATGGATCTAGTGAAAGGACAATTAAAAGGTAAGGTTTTTGACGAGTTTTTAAAAGTAGGCTTTATACTAGTAAAAATTCACAATCCTCATGAATATGTAGATATTGATATATATGCCAAGTTCCATGTGTTTTTTTATTGTCTAATTTATTTGTTATTGTCAAGTTATTTGTCAAATTTAATTTGTAGATATTGCATATACGCAAAGATCCATGTGGTGTTTTTATTGTCTAATTTATTTGTTCAAATTAATGTGTAGGTGGTTGTACAGTACATCGAGTGTACACTCTTTACCTAGCTCAAATTTCAACTATAAATCAAGAACCCTAAAGAGGCATTTTAAATATAATTTTTGTTTACTTGTAGTTTTTTTATAAAGAAGTATAACTATTTTAGAGAATCCCCAGATAGAAATTCTTTATCCATATCCTCATTGTGGAAAATAAATTAGAAAAGATCCCTCACTTCATTCATTTCCATAATCCTAACCTTATTGCTATCCCTAGTCCAAATCCTAGTTCCTATTAAACAATGCATGAAGCTAATCCCAATAATCTAGACCCATCCTCTCATCCCACATGTTAGTGAAAGTATTATAAGGATCCAAAAGACACTACTACAAAATGTTTATTCTTATAATAATAATTCACATCCAAATCCTTGTACATAGATGAGAAATCCCTTGATGGTCCTAGGGTACACCAATATTTGGACACTTCTCCCCAACAAAAAAAAGTCCCTATTCCAAACTCTATTGAAAAAGATCCCTCATTACTCATAATGACGAATGAAATTTATTCCCCTCTCTAAGTCTCCTTTTTAATCATAATTGTTAGATCAAAGACCAACTTGCCACTATACGCCTTGACAATTGTAACCAAAATAATCTCATTTTCCATCACTCCTCACCCCTCTCCTTATCATTGGAGATTTGTATAATAGGAAGGAAATCATCTTCTCATTAATAAACATTGTGGAGTCACCCTTGTCATAGGGATTTTTCAAGAGAATGTTGAATGCTATGTATCTCCCCTTGATTACTCTAATTTACTCTTGAACATATCATATGAACAACAATGAAATTCTTTATAACATGTCCATTGAAATACCTATCAACTCTTTAAAGATAACAAAACCTATGAACTCATCTTTATTGTACTACCCTTTCTATGTAATGATGTGACCAAGACATCCTACATAAATATCTTTCTCTCTTAGTTGTAACTCACATCCAACCATTTCATATGGTTTCACTTTCTATCCTCCACACATTCCAAATGATACCTTCTCATCCTTCTACCCAATCAAAAACAATTAAATTCTTTATAATATGCTCATTTCAATACTTATCGACTCTATAAAGATGAAAACATCTATGAACTCACCTCTTGCAATACCTATTACTTATAATGTTAAGACCCAACAAAACATAATACATAAATATCTTTCTCTCTCAATTTTACATCACATCAATCCATCTCATCTCATATGGTTGCACTATACCTCTTCCAAACACTCTAAATAATACATTCTCATCCTTCCACCTGGATGCACTCTCACTCTTCTATTCTCATTCTAAATCCCAAACCTCCCCAATTATTTTTAACTCAATATTTTTTTTCTACCACACACGAATTAACAAAATACATATATGATCTATTATACCTAGTTCTATAATTGCTTAATCTCATCCTCTCGCTGGCTACAACAATGAGGTAGCCCCTTGTTCTTATATGCCTTCTCTTTTCCTTATATTTCTA
This sequence comes from Picea engelmannii, assembly GCA_009831015.1. NCBI lineage: Eukaryota > Viridiplantae > Streptophyta > Pinopsida > Pinales > Pinaceae > Picea > Picea engelmannii. Next base: position 585,806 of record ML777003.1, read on the forward strand.
TTAGTTGTCGAAAGCAACATTTGCTAACATTAAAAAGGTCCCATGTCTTAACACACTTTGATCAAGTTGAATGAAGCCTTGTTCCTATTCGAAGTTTTTTTGGGGATAGCTTACACTTCCCATTATCAACTCTAGCCACTTCTTACCTGGTAGCACCCAATATTACCTAGTTCTCCCCTTGTATTATTCCTCTCCTAGTGTTCCATGCTCTCCTACATACTCTTCCTCTTTTCCTAGTCCTTCAAATGCTTGGGGAAAGTATTTCCTCTCCTCCTTAGATCTTCTTCCTTACACCCCTTTTTCTTCATTTTTATTTGGTCATAATATCGAGGGCCCCTTATAGGTCATTATATCAAGAAAGACCCTAATTGAGATAACCTATACCTGGTTATTTTTCCAAGATGTCCCCCGTTGCGCCTCTTTTGTCACCTAAATGAGCAAAACAGAGGTGATTACAAGCTTAGTTGGGTTAGCTAAGCAAGACAACAGTAAAGGAAAGGGTTAGAAAAATAAATATAAAATATTAAGCTAAGAATTAAACTAAGAAATGAAAGAACAACTAAAATATTGAGCATAAGGACATAAGAACAAAAAACCAATAAGACTCATGTCACCAATGGCAAGGATTATATTAGTGAAAGAAAAAACCAAGAAGAAAGAGGACTATGGGTCCCTTCTTCCTTTAAGGGAGGGCTCTTGGACCCCCAAAACTAAGCTCTTCTTACAAATTTGAAAGAAATGGTGAAAGAATCCTAAGCTAATCCACTCAAGAGGTGAGATGGATTGCCCAATGTAATGATGCTAGTATACTCTTGATGAGAAAACAGGATTCCCCAAGAGAATAGCAACATCATAACCTTGCAAATGAATTCCTTGAAAATGAAGTGCACCCATGGCCTTGTTTTATAGCACCACTTTGAGGTATTGTGCAACCAACTTATAGTGTGAAAAGAGGCTATTTAGGGCATTTTTAGTTCTTTGACCAGCCACCTAGTCAGATTCAGTCGAGATTTGGGTGTCAAATCAACTTAGAAACTGAACCAGAAGTGGGTGGGAGGCCAACCAATCTCATAAATGTGTCGTTCTTATATGTGCGCGGCTTTTAGCAACCACATTCACACATCGTGCGCATGTGTGCTTTTCGTGCATTTCTGGATAGCGCATGTGCACACGCGCCCTGTGTAGTCATAGCACACCTTAATTTTATCACTGGTTGTATAGTTTTGGACCTTTTGGGAATGATTTTGTGGTAATTTTGGTCCATGGGTGACCTCATAACTTTTTGATGATGTTGGATTCCTGTAACCATTTGCGGATGAAATTTCAGTGATAACAGATGCCCCCTGATGGATGAGGTTAGGAGCATACGTATAGCTGAAATTCATCAATGTTTCTTCTACTGAGAGTTTCGTTGTAAGAGAGAGAGATAGTGAGAGTATCAAGAGTTACCCGTTGGAGGGAGAAGGGAACCTGTAGGACCCAACATTCCATAAGGTGTGTAAAAAATAAATTGTATACAAACGAGGTGGGCATGCCCCATGCTCGTGTCATGTAACTCAAAAAAGAATGGTGTTGTATAGTAACTGAAACAGTGTGTTGATGTAATCAACTGCAGCACCCTTGGGGGAGGTCATGATAAAGGCAGAAGACAATTCTGAGGAGGAACATACTTTGAATAGTAGACAATGACACATGTAAGAAGTATCACGGATTCTGTAGGCATTGATAGCCCAGCCAAGTTCAGAGGTCTTCGGAAAATATAATAAACAACTGCAACAGTCGCAAAGTAAGACCCACCGTAACATGAGAAAGTGTTGAAGTTGAATGTTATGGGGGTTAATGACAGCAGGGAGTAATTGTGGTTCTCCCTATGCCATCCGAGACCTCTCATTGGAAAGGTGAGAGTCAAGATACTGTCGCCCTTTTGGAAACTGTGTTGATGTCGACACAAGGGGGACGCAACTCCAAGAAGCAAAGGGCTTCGTGAAATGTACTAGGTGAGGTTAGGAACTGAGGAGGTACATGGAAAAAATCAAGATGTATGAAGACTCAAGACTTCCCTTGGTTGGGGTTATATGCAAAGTATAAGTGGCCGCAACTGTTCAACTATGTCGAGTGTCAGGGGGACAACAAGACATGGGAGAAGTTGTGCCAGAGGCGATACAAAGTGGAAAAACTCAGAGAGAAGAGGTAAGTTGCCTGTGGGATACTCAGAGTATATGGATGATGTCAATAGGAGTAGATGATAAGGAGTGCCCAAACCAAGGGTGACATGGGTTGCATTTGCCAAAAAGGGAAGAAGTTCGTCGAAGGTGATGACAAAAAGATATGTAAATGATCGAAACAAAGTCTTTTTACAAATATCAAATGAATAAAGAATAATTTGGGATGAGTGTACAAATACATAAATGGGTGCCCCAATGTAATATGGTTGGGTCGGTTAGGGCGCATTTTGCTTTGGAGAACTGGTGGAGGTTGGGGGCCCCATGGGTGGGTTTCTGTATGAGGTAGATGAAATGGAGGGAAATTTGTGGATGGGAAAACTGATTGTGGATGAAATGGAGGGTTAATGATACTACAAAGGCACAGTCATAATAGAACCTTGAAGAGATAACCTGGGACTCCATTGGGAAAGCTAGCAAAAAGAGGAGAAGGAGTATGTGGTTGATTCAGGATATAATGTAAGACTATCGACACTCCCATCTATAAAGGGTTGAAAAAAAACATGAGTGTCAAAGTGCCAAAGGGTTCTATGAATGGGAAAACTCATGTGGGGGAGAGTGCTACCAGGTGACAGTACCCAAAATGCAATGGAGGTGTCGGTACTACAGAGCCGGAGATGGGGATCCTAAAGGAAAATTTCAGAGGGTTTGACTGGAGATGCAATTGAGATTCAGAGGGAATGATTACATGCCAGTGTTGATTATATACCTGAAGGGGTGGTGCTGATGTATGATGACCAAATACCTACACACATAAAAAACAAAATACTCGACATGAACAATATCTGAAGAGAATCGAACATACAAGCATTTATTTGATAATTTTGAACATGAGCATGCATACCTGGACGGGTATGAAAAAAATGGCACCCCGAGGGCTAGGGATAAAAAATGGCTAGGGGACTATCTTGATGTAGGTGACGGGACGCTGATCCCGTGGCTAAAGACGGATCGAAAAACAGACACCCGAAGCTCCTGGAATGGGGTTTGGAAGTTTGGCGAAAAAGGCTATATATAACTATAGGGCCCACATTGCCATGGGCCCACAGGGCTGGGTGGTTGTCCTCTGGTGATGAAGAAGCAAGGGAAATGATGCAATGATATTGTGATGGTTCACTCGATATAAAACAAATATCGAGGTACTGAGTAGTATCAATGGTAGTTGGATGTAAAATTTTCGTAGGGAGATGAACGAGAGAATTGGGGGGATTTGGGGGTAAATCCTTGGATAAGTCATCCAAGAACCACAAAGGAATAGGGAGTGCCTCTAGTTCAGGAGAAATGATATGAAGAATTTCTAGTGATGAGGTAAGGTTAATCACTGATTCTGTAGGGGGTTCAGGTGTTTGAATCAGGGTCGATTGGCGTTGCCTATATTCAATGATCATAGGACATTGGTATGTAAAATGATATAGGGATTCACATAGAGAGCAAGGGAATCTCATACGTTCATTGACTGAAGTCGTGACATAATGGATGTCGATGACGTTTGGTAGGGATGATGTAGTTGGATTGGGATCGTTCTGGAAGCTTTGGCGTACTGTGACTAATGTCTGCCAGAATTGAGGTAATCCTGGGAAATGGTGTGTATAATGTCCATATTCTGAACATATAGCGCAAGAGAATTTGGTTCACAACCCTTTGCTACTTGAGTTAGGGGAGGTAGCGAAAGTACTTTCTACAGTGGCGAGTGGTGATGGTGTTTTATTGAGTGGAATTAGGTTACATAACTCGAGTAGAGATGGGCATTTGTTGGTTGGGTGTCCATCTTTCTCACATAGCACACAATGAGGTTGGACACGTGGGGGGAGTGGAGTTGTGGGATCCTTCTTCTTTCACCTTCCCCCAGCTATGGCAGGGAGGTTATTGAGTGGGGGTGTAGAGGGTATGGTGGGAGTGAGTATGGGAATCGTCATTGGGATTCCTTCCATTTTGGGGGGAAGGGATGGTTGAGGAACCATCTCTGGTGGATGTAAATACCAAACTGGAATTTCCAACACCATATTAGGGAGAGTAAGTGTTGCGTCTACTTGGAAATCTTGTATGCCTGGTGGAGGGTAAAAGAAGGGGATTTGAGTAATGGCTTGGGGAACTGTCTCCAAAACTGGGATATGGCTTTGGGGAGAGGTGAAATCATGAACTAATGGAGTCGATGAGTTTGCAGGAGGCTCATGAGGGAGTCGCTCTGTGACTAGTGGGATGTCAGATATGATAGAAGCCTCCCTGGGAGGAAGGGTATCCTCCATGTCAGTTCCTTTGGATGATACGATGCATACCTAATTGGAAGGGTGAAGGAGGGGTGGTGCACCATGGTAAGTTCCTAACAATGATGGGTCTTTGAAAATTCTGGGACCCATTTCGATGAGTGGGTATGCGTCAGAATTAGTGTGGATGAGAGGGAGAATGTTATCGATGTTGGCAGAAGGGTTAGGCTGATAATGTGAGACTTTGTCAATGGTAATTATCTTCCCATTATGGGAGAACATCATGGTTCAAAAGATGGAAGAGGAAAATACCTTCATAGCATACATGTAGCTATGACCGAACAAGATATTATAATCGAGTGGGGCATTGATAACTTCAATGTCGATGAGAATGGTCTTTCCCCCGAGTTCTACAGGGACATTTTGGAAGAGCCCTTTAGGAGAACATGGTCATCTGTCATAAGATCTTAAGGTAATGGCAGATGGTATGAGTTCAGGGGAACCACGATTCTTCCATACAAACTTGGACATGATGCATGTGGATGCACCTTCATCGATGATGCACCGATGAACTGTAATGTTCTGAATTTTTACTGGGATTTGAAAAGCGATGAGAGCAGGGAGACAAGGCTCTCCACTGTCGAGATCAAATGTGATGAGTTGAGTATCCGTGGGGTCGACTGCCCCCAAGGCGGAAAGTAATGATTTCTACTGAGTGGGACAATTTTGAAGGACTTCTAAGACTGACATGGAAGTCGGGGATTGTGCTAAGTCATCGACCAAACTATAATTATGAGTTGCGCTAGCCTGTGGGTTGTGGACATTCCTGTGCAATGGGATGCGAGGGATGCGAAGAGGTGTTTCTATGTTAGGGAAAGGAATCACCAACGGGGGTCCTGTTGGTGCTGGGATTGTTTCTGGGAGAATGGGGGGAGACTCAGCGGGTGCTCGGTATTGACAAATACATGTTTGTAGAAGGATTTCTTCCTCACTGATGAGGAGGATAGTGTGATCTGTGGGATTGTTTAGATTGAGATATTGTCCCAACTGTGATGGGGTGGGCTACATCTTCTGTTGGGTGTTCATCACATCTTGGTGTGGAATGGGGTTTTGTAGCATGGATGGGGGTGGTTGTTGCACGTATTGTTGTGGGGCTTGCTGAGGGGAAGGCGGTGTTGAGGATGTGGTACACTTCCTGAGTCTTTCATCCGTTTAAAATTAGCGATTTGGGGGCAATGATGAGTATAATGACCGAACTCACCGCAAAGGGAACAAGGGAAGGTGGTTATAATATTATTGTTATTTCTCCCTTGACATTTTTTGTTATTGCCCCCTTGGGGGTTCTGATTCCCTTGGTTCTAGTTTCCCCCAGTAGGTTGGTTCTGTTTGGGGTGATTCCCGCCTTCACCTGGGTTTCTATTGTTCCTGTTTCTTCCTTTCTTTTTGGCATTATTTGACGGAAGGGTCAAATTTTTCGTATTCAGCTGTTCAAAATTTTGATATTGCTGAATGGGAGAGGGTTGAACAAATTCCACCCCAGTGTGAGGGTGTGCTTGTGGTGGGGCCATGGGCGGTGGAGGACCAGGAAATGGAAAGTACGGATTCTGTGGTAGTTGTGATCCATAAGGTACATAGGAAGGCATGGCACTTTCTCTAGTACTTAAAGTATAAGCTGAGGTATAGGGAGTACCAGAACTTGTTTGGATAGGTGGATGTAGTGTGGGTGCCAGCGGTGGCCTACTGATGGGTGGAGGAAGGGAAATAGGGTATGTTTGTTGATAAGGGGGTGGAGGATAATAAGGGGTTCCTCCATATGCCAGTGGGTATTGAGGTGTGCCATACATTGGTGGTTGTTGGTGTTTTGTATTGTGGTGTGTGGTGTTTCCAATCAATATGTCTGCTGAGTGAGACATCCCGGGTTTATCTTGGCCGAATGGCATGGGTTTTGGGAGATCAAGGAGTACTGTGTACAAGTACCCTAATTGAGAATAGATGAGGTCGTATTGTTGAGCCTTACTAATGACTTCTTCTTCCGATTGAGGGAAGGTGGAAGCCACATCTTTACCAAGGAGTGAGACAAGTGATCTAAGAAACCAATCAAGACATTGTTGTTTGGTGGTTTCTGCTTTGCACAAACTACGTCGTCGATGCCACTCATGAATGTGATCAACGATATGTGTGGCTAAGGTTTGTTTGAAATTAGAGAGTAGTTCAAGACCATTTTCATGGCGGATTGGTAATTGGAAGAAGGTCAAAAATGCTTTGGCCAAGGACTCGAAAGTTGCATGGGACCCCAATTTTTCGTCTACGTGCTATTTGGCTGATGGGCCAGTGAGTGTGCATTGAAATAATCGTATTCATATGGAATCATCCATAATGTTGTTGGAAGAGCACCATAAGTGGAAATTCATGACATGGTTGGTAGGATCATCCCCTGCCTTTCCTTCAAACTTGGGGATATCTGAAGGTAGTTTGGTAGGCATTGCAGGCCATGTGGGATCATGCAATATAGGATCATTTGTGAGTTTGCTTAGATCTGGTATGTTAAGAGAGGCCAAATATGGCATTTGGAGTGGTGGTGGAGGATTAGTTCCAGCCATGGTGTGAGTGGTTTGTAAACCTGACCCTTGAGGAGGACTAGGTGGGTTTGTACTTCCCCTGTGAGAGGAAGTTGGCCCCCCGCTTCCATGTAAAGGAGAGCAAGTGGACTGTGGACCTTAGGAATTGGACCCAAGTAAGGTGGAACCAAGCAAAGTTGATCCGAAGATAGTGGCACTCACTGGAGTGTGTGAAGGTGGTTTCGATGAGTTGGCAAGACTAGTAACTCCCCCTAGAATAGGAGGGAGGTTTAGCAAGCGTCTGGAATGGTAGGGGTTCTGTGGGTCCCCTATGATATCTGACTAGCTGAGTGGATGTGTACGAATTGTGGTGAGAGTAAATAAATAAGCAAGAGCCTTTGTTTGCAATTTTTTTTTTTGAACTTTACACGATATATATCTAAATCAAAATGTAATCAGAAGTGCATCATACATAAAGTGTTTTAAAAAAGAAGCATATATGTGGATAAGTGGGTTTTGTCCGTGTGGGGGATCAAATAAAAAAAATGCTTGTGTCCTAAAATACATAATGTCCTTCCTCTCAAATAGCACTGGACCTTCCAATAGTACTCAATAGTGGGGTCTGAAGTCACCGGAAGAGAAACTAGTGAAGGATGAAGTAATCAGTTATAATGAGGGGTAAAGGGGGCATATCTCGAAAGAGCTGGCAATATTTCCCAATAGCCACACAAAATTCGATCAAGGTGCAATTGCAGCCCACAATTTCCACCTGGGTAGATGTCCTAAAATTTGGTCACTAGGTACCTCAGTCAAACTGCGACATTTAGATTTTCGGCCTACGAAATGGGTCACGGGCTGGATCTCGTCCAAGAGGTGGGTGCCTCAAGGGGGGACACACAGAACAACTGGACCTCAGCCTTCAACCCTTCATGAGTATCTCCCTGCCTTATGGTGTTAGGAACACTTGACTTGGAGGATTTACAGTTCCCTATTTGACAACTTCTATTGTTTTGACAATGTGAGAACCAGATATCGGGGAGTTATTTGGATGCCTATCCCCGAAATCCTACCTAGACTAAAAAATTTCTTTTGGCACCTCCTGTGGATGAAAACTTAGTGAGTTTTTAGAAAAAATTTAGATGTGGTTTGTTTGAGAGATTGGGGGTGTGAGCCAATCTCGTTGAAATTAAATGGGAGTGGATAGTTTCGTCAAGAAAAGGGTGGGGTGTTTTAGAATCCCTTTGGAGGAAACTTACTTTGACCTCCACATTTCGAGAGGAAAACTATGTGAGTGATAAGTGACTTTTGTGTGTGAATGAGTGAAAGTGTGCCAATTTTTTAATGAATTAGGTGTCACCTTGCTGCATGTGGACTTCGCTTGGTCCTTACAAGTGTTGATTACCTAATTAAATAAATACCTTTGGTACAACCTTGCGTAATTCAAAAGTCCCTAGGAAACTAGCATGTGGACATGTGGGTCCTTTACTATTCCTTTAACTCCCTATTGTGATTTAATCTAAGAAATCTTTGAAACTATCCTAGATTGTGATCATGTGGGCATGTATGGGCCTATTACAAAACCTTTAAACTTCCCTAGTGATTTAATCTAAGAAAGTAAATTTCAACACTATCCTATCTTTGTAGAATGTGGGCATGTATGGGCCCGTTACAATCTTGAGATGTGTTTGAAAAATAAACTAAGAGGAGTCCCAAGGGGGTTGTTGTCCTCTACTAGAGGTTTTAATCTTTTTAAGGGAGATGAAATTGTCCTACAATCTCTTTCTAATTATCAAGGTCGCTTTGAAGCATGAGAGAAGAGCATACTAAACGATTTTTATCCAACTTCTGGTCCCAATGAAAATTTTATGTGATTATAAATGATTCTAATTTATACTTTTAGTCAAATAAAGCCATCCATGTGGAAAAATAAAAGCAAAAGAGGAAATAATGATTTTAAACCCCCTAAGTGCCTATGTGTTTTGACTAATCCCTTTATATGGAGAGGGAACTAAGTGTGGTGCAGATTACAACATGCATGAAATCATTTTTAAGAAGACTGGGGGCCTTCCCCAAATCACAAAAAAACTTACAATGTGTATTTTTCTGCACAGGTGCGCGGGTCTTAAGGTAGAAAAAGGCGCATCGAGTGCCTGTGCACGAACCGAAACAGACTTTTGGGTACAGGTGCACATAAAAACACAGTAATTTTGGAGCACATGTGCATGATGCACGATTGTGGGCCAATAAACCCACGCACAACTAACACACGACGGTGAAGAAAATTCCAGATGGAATTCTCTCAATTCAGCTTTGAATTGGATGTTTTGCAGGTCGTCTTGGGCTGGTTAAGGTACTCGTAAGTTAAATAAACCAAAAGAAGAGCTAGAAAAACCCAAATGGGGTAGGAAATTGATACCTTTCCCTGGTGGAGTCGCCAATCTGTTGCGCCTCTTTTGTCACCTAAATGAGAAAAATACAGGTGCTTACAAGCTTAGTTGGGTTAGCTAAGAAAGATAGCAGTAAAGGAAAGGGTTAGAAAAAGAAATATAAAAGACTAAGCTAAGAATTAAAATAAGAAATGAAAGAACAACTAAACTATTGAGCATAAGGACATAAGAACAAAAAACCAATAAGACTCATGTCACCAATGGCAAGGATTATATTAGTGAAAGAAAACACCAAGAAGAAAGATGACTATGGGTCCCTTCTTCCTCCAAGGGAGGGCTCTTGGACCCCCACAACTAAGCTCTTCTTACAACTTTGAAAGAAATGGTGAAAGAATACCAAGATAATCCACTCAAGAGGTGAGATGGATTGCCCAATGTAATGATGCTAGTATACTCTTGATGAGAAAAGAGGATTCCCCAAGAGAATACTAGCAGCATAACCTTGCAAATGAATTCCTTGAAAATGAAGTGCACCCAAGGCCTTGTTTTATAGCACCACTTTGAGGTATTGTGCAACCAGCTTATAGTGTGAAAATAGGTTATTTAGGGCATTTTTAGGTCTTTGACCAGCCACCCAGTTGGATTCAGCCGAGATTTGGGCATCAAATCAACTTATAAGCTTAACTAAAAGTGGGTGGGAGGCTGACCAATCTCATAAATGCGTCGTTCTCAGATGTGCATAGCTTTTAATGACCACAGTTGTGCATCGTGCACATGTGTGCTTTTCGTGCATTTCTGGATCGCGCATGTGCGCGCATGCCCTGTGTAGTCATAGCGCACCTTAATTTTATCATTGGTTGTATAGTTTTGGACCTTTTGGAAATGATTTTGTGGTAATTTTGGTCCATGGGTGACCTCATAACTGTTTGACGATGCTGGATTGCTGTAACCATTTGAGGACAAAATTTTAGTGATAACATCCCCCTTAATGGTCACATTCTATAGCTTACAACTATGGATACCCTCCCAATGGTGACAACATATCTTCCTTTGATCCTCTCTCCTCCACTGGTACCATTGGTTTTTTCACCTCTACACTTGCATTGAACTTAGATTGATGCATGTCACCTCCTACGCTTGAATAAAGTACCCCATTGATGTATGCCACCTCTCATTCTTGCATTAAATCTAGGCTATCATGTGTTTTTTTTGTTGATGACTCTATATTACTAGTTTATGATGCCTATTATGCTCACACTCTCCAGATTATTGTATGTCACATGGGACTCATGTTATGTACTTGACTAGTGTATGGCACCTTAATGACTACAAAAATCCTAGAACAATGAATGTCACTTGTTACGCTCACTTTAACTCCAAGTTTCCATATGTTACATTTATTCTTGTGATAACCCTATATTAGAGCGTGTTTCCTCTCTCGTTCATGTTCACTCTTAATCAGTTTATGTCAACTCACGCCTTTTTCCAATGTCATGTCAGTGTCATCAACTTCTTTCTCTTGCCTTTGTTGGAACTACCCTAACACCACAACCTCCCATATTTAACTTTTCATATATCCTCCATCCTTTCCATAAGATATCATGTTGTTAATCCTACCTCACTTGTGGTAATATGCCAACCTATGTGATGTAGGTATCTAGCTAAACATGTTCCTACACCATCGTACCTCACGTATAAGTAAGTGCAAGTATCTCCTTGTCACTCTTAATCTTATCAATGATTTTATAGTTGAGATATTATTATTTTTAGACTCACTCATGGTTTACTTACATGTTATAGTTATTGTTCCATTAATATAGTAATTAGAAATTGCTCATCTCTAATATCCTAATTTATCCATTGCATCATTTACATGATAGTTAGGATTATTTCTTTTTATTTCATTATTTACATTTCATAGTTTAGTCTCTATCATTCTTATGAAGTGATTAAATTCACTTGTTCCCCCATGTAAAAATTGTGTGTTTAACATGCAATGTTTGTCTACCAATATTTCTTTCTCATTTGTTATCTACTTGCCTAATATTACACTAATCCACATGGAACACCTTGTAGTTTTACTTTACACTAATTCTCAAGGCATAGGGGTCTTCACATGTACGTCATGGGATATATAGGCTTAGTTGATGGAGGATTCCCTCACAACAACAATGTATCTCATGTACATTGCAAAGACCCTCATATTACCCCTATATAATTTCTTTCATTGCTCATTCTTTGCATCTTGCTATTATTCACATCTTATGGATAGAAGTTCCTATAA
>ML777003.1:597510-616151 GCA_009831015.1 Picea engelmannii
TTGATGGAGGATTCCCTCACAACAACAATGTATCTCATGTACATTGCAAAGACCCTCATATTACCCCTATATAATTTCTTTCATTGCTCATTCTTTGCATCTTGCTATTATTCACATCTTATGGATAGAAGTTCCTATAAGGCAAGGTAAAATGTATATAATCTCATATGTTCATAAATTATCTAGCATTCACTCTTTGGTTACTAATGCTCTTCAATCCTCCTTAGCTCATTATAAATCCCTCTAGGATCACCATCAAGGCTTTGTCTAGTTTCAAATTGGTGACTGACTTTGGTTGTATATGGACAAACAATGTTTTAAGGGGTAGCATCATAAAAAACTCAAGCCTATTTGCTATTGTCCCTATATTGTTCTTCAATATATTAATGAAAATGGTTGTCATTACTATTTCCATTCCTTGCTAGACATCCATAATATCATTTATGTCAATCATCTCAAGATATATGAGCCATCTATTCTGGAGGAGGAAGTTCAAGTCTACCACTTAGCAGATAATATCCATACACTAGTGGACTTGCACACCTACTACACTTGTCATCAATGAATTACTTCATATCTTGTTGAATTCCAAGGTCACCATCCCACTCAGGACAAATCGCTATCCTAAGTTGTTTTTAAAAATAACTTCTTGCACCTTGTTGAGAAAGTAGAGACATTGTAATATGGCATTACCATATTACAATGTAATATGGCATTACCATATTACAATGTAATATGGCATTACCATATTACATTGTAATATGGCATTATCATATTACAATGTAATATGGCATTACCATATTACATTGTAATATGGCATTACCATATTACAATGTAATATGGTAATCCCATATTACATTGTAATATGGAATTACCATATTACATTGTAATATGGCATTACCATATTAAAATGTAATATGGTAATACCATATCTCGTGTATTTAAAAAAAAAAAAAAACTTAAAGGACACATCGCAATATCGACGATAGCTCGTCGGAAGCAAATTTTTATTTTGGAACAACCGTGGCAATAGCAATGAAAGTTCGTCACAATTTTCCATGGTTTTGCATCGCACATACAACATCTACGTCGTAAGTTTTTCCTTGGCATAAATTTTCGTCGCTATTGTAACGCTTTTGCGTCACAACTTTCCACAATTTTTTTACATTGCCATGGTTGTTCGTTGTAATTGGGATGAAGTTTCATCATAATTGCGACAATGTATAAGGTTAAACTATATTGATAGTGATGACATGTGGAGATATAATTTCATTGTTGTTTCCATGAACACCTGGTTCGTGGATATAGTGAAGAAAAATAGTCTTGGCTTTCGTGGAAATTGCGACGGATAAGTGTGGCAATAGGAACGAAAAACCGTGGCAAATTTGGTCATATGTACTAATGATTGGATGCGATATTGATGATTAATATTGTTTACATTGACTTATTGTTTATAATTTTGTAGATTTTTAGGTGAAGTTCTATTACCGACGTCAAATAGTTTTCCACACATATCGAGAAATATCTGTGATTATGAAAGAAATTGGAATGGACTATCAGGCTATTGATCCAAGTACTAATGATCATATCATATATTATGGACAATATGCATTACAAAATGAATTCCCACAATGTCAAATAAGTATATATCGAACCGATAAAGAGTCAAATAAGGTTCCTCGCAAAGTTCTTCATTATATTCTGATAATTCCACGTTTCCAGCGGTTGTTCAGGTGCCAAAGTATAGCACAGTTTATGGATTTCCATGCAAAGAACATAATTCGATATGATGTTCTTTGAATGCCTACATATAGTTCTGCATTGAAGTACATTGAAGAAAAGTGGCCAATTTTTAAAGAAGAACCTCGTAATGTTAGACTTTCGTTGGCAGCTGATGGTGTCAATCCATTTGGAGAGCTTCGTTCTACGTACTCAGTGTGGCATGTTTTTGTTATAAACAATAACCTTCCTCATTGGATGTCGATCAAGAGAGAGCACACAATGTTGGAAATGATTGTTCTAGGTATTTAATTATCTTTTATTTTCTTTAAAGTATGACAAAATATTTCATTTCTTTGTTTCATGCATGGTAATTATTTCTTTTATATATAATGACATCTAGATAAGTATAATTAATCATGTAGTATGTTGAACCAATCAGATAGGTACCAGGTTAAAGATATGAACATATATATTGAGCCTCTTATCAATGATTTGTTGAAGTTATTGGCTTGCATCACTATGTATGACATCTCTAGACCAATAAGGCAAAAACGATTTCAATTCCATGGAATACTATCATGGACAATTCATGATGCTCCCGGGTTAACACATTTTTGTGGTATATTGTTACTTTATTTTGTGATTTAATATTATATATATTTGTTGAAAATATCATACATTACTTTAAATTGTAACTCTAATTTGACGCTACATTAATTCATATATCTTGTAGGTCTTCAAACAAAGGATAAATCTGCATGCCCAGTTTGTGGTCTGAGGATAAAATCTCGTCGTTCAAGGAGTTTAGGAAAGGAAGTGTTTGATGAGTATAGGCCCTTTCTTCCTAAGAACCATAGTTATCGAAATACAAACAAAGAAAAATTCAAATGTAAAGAAGAAAATGGAAAAAAACCACAAAGAATGACACATCGCCTATGGAAGTTGGAATATATTAGAAATCATCAAGGTACAAAAATTATTTATGTATGACAGATTATATAAATATTTGGTTAATTTCATTAGTATTAACTTCATTTTTTCCCATTAATTAGTGTTAATTTCAATTTGTTCATGTTTCATGAATGTCATTCAGGAACCAATGGGCTTCCACGAGGAATGAAAAGTTACCTGATGCAATTTAGTAGACTGTCATACTACGAGCACCTACAAATAGTTCATTTGTTTGATACAATGCATATCGGGAAGAACATAACATAATTTTTATGGCGAATATTAGATGGAAGGACTGACAAAGAGAGAATTGGAAAGATTTGTTGCGACATTGAGGAAGCTAATCACGCATTGCAAAGTGTTATTATTAATTCTAATGGTGATGGTCATGAACAAAATAATAGTCTTCCTTGGTTATTGAGGGAGAAATAGAGAAATATTGTAAAAGAGGTCATTCGAAAAATTAGGTTTCTAACGGGGTTTTCGTCGAACATACAAAATATCTTAACAAAAAAAGGTGATTTTGGTGGGGTTAAAACACATGGCTGGCATACATTCCTTAAGGTAATTAGTAGGTTGTAATATATTTCCTTATTAGTACGCATTTTTTGGAAACAAACAATAATTATTTGTTTTTTTTTACAGTATGGTCTACCTTTATCTCTCCCAGACGACTTTAACAACAACATAAAACAAATTATTTGTGTACTTGGAAAATACATGAGGTAAGTATTTTTTTATAAGGAAAATGTACTTCTTATGTGATTTGTAGTAGAACTTATTGACATATTATGTTTTATTTGCAAATTTATGTATGCCTTCGTATTATTTTATTGCATCGACATTTGTAGGTGGCTATCATCAAAAGAAATCCATAAAGAATATATAAGGTATTGGAAGAGAGAAATTCCCCAGCTAATGTGTCAAATGAAACAATATCTACCTCCAACATTTTTCAATGCACAAGAACACTACCTCATACACAAAGTTGAGGAGATTGAACTATGTGGACCAATACACACAAGGTCGATGTGGATGGTGGAGAGGCAGTTGAATTCACTGAAGGATTTCGTTAGACAAAGAGCACGTCTAGAGGGTTCTATGGTTGAGGGATATATGGTATATCAATTCATGTTGTTTAAGGTCACCAACATTTCCTCTAGAAGTGACAGAAATCCAAAAGAAACTGAGAATATGTACTATGGGCATTTGGAGGATATAATTGAGTGTGATTTTAATTCCTTTAAAATAGTTTTGTTTGAGGTTAAATGGTACAGGATACATATGCATGAATGTGATCCTGAAAGAAATGTTATTGAGCATGATAATGGATTTTCCATGGTTAATACAAGGGAATTTGAACCGGGTATAGAGCCTTATGTTCTTCCAAGTCAATGTGAGCAATTATTTTACTCAGAGGTACCTGGTAAAGCAGGTTGGTCATACGTTGTTAGATATGATCCAAGAAGAAGACCAGTAAAGTATAATCATGTAGACGAGGATGAAGATAATAACAAGGAAGAAGATCATGATTATGCAAATCAAGAGCAGGTGGCTCATGTGGTCGATGTGTTAGACAATGAAGTTGAAGAAGTTGATCATCCAAATGTAGGAGACGATGATCTCATTGATGATATCGATAACTATATTAGCGAAAATGATGTTGATGATGATGTTGATATGAATGCACCTTTCACCAATATTGATTCTGAACCAAATCCTGATACAGATGTTGAGCTGGATGAAGAAGAAGATGACTGATATTTAATTGTTGAGAAGAAGAGGCATGTGTTTATATATTTTATGTGATCTTTATATGTTTTTATTTTTTATAGTATAGTATATGATACATGTTCTTTAGAATTTCAAATTAGGTAATATGGGGAAATTGAGAGTGATGTGAGGGGGCGGGCATAATTAGAGCTTCCAACTTCACGTATGGGGAAATTAGAGCTTCCACATTCACGTATGTGGGGAAATCGAGAGTGATGTGAGGGGGGTGGGATTTTTAGTAGAGAATGAACTATTCTTGAAACCAAGAGGAGCTTTGCACGACTACGCCTAATCAACCAACGATGCGCCTAATTGAAAGTTGTCGCTAGTCTTAGTCATAACCCATTATGACATTTTTCACCCAACGATCATTATATCACAAGGTTGAAGCATATGGGCATTGGGATCATGAGGCTTTATAACCCTACAATAACAAGAGACATTAATTGAACTTTGACTAGATTGAAAGGTGCGTGCAATTGAAAATATGAACAACCCAAAACTAAAAGGGATCAATACACAAACTGTCAATGAGTGGTGATATGGATGTGGTTTGTAGAAAGAGGACTAGAACCTTCAAAATTATCATTCTCCAAATATCTTATAAAAAATTTACAAGGAAATTGTACTAGGACTAGACACAGGCAACAGTGACCTGTGAATGGGGCCAACGTTGAATTTTTTTCAAATTGTTTCTGTATGCATTGAAATTTGACATGGATAGAATATTCACATGCCTTAACGATATGGAAGGGTTTCTGGACTCAAATTTGTCTCACACTCCCACTTTCTGCCATCATCAATTCATCATGTAAACCATAAACCCTAATTTAGTGGAGTCGTTGATTTGTCGGGTTTTAGTGTTTCGAGTGAATGGATGCGTTGTTGTTGACATGGAATGGGACAACACATGTTCAACATATTAATTTTCTTTCTTCACTTGATGCGAGCCTGGTCATTCCTAGCCTTGAATTGAAATTTGCCCCTAGTCTTAGTCATCACCCTTCAATGTGAAGTTACCCCTAATCTAATTAACTACCACACAATCAAGCGAATAACAATTACCCTATTGGAGTGACATGCAAAAGTGAAAGAGGGGAAAAAGAGAAATTATACATGCACTTACCATCTTAAACGTGCCATTTTGTTGAAGATTAAATAGTGTTGATGATCATTTTCAATGTTGTTTTTGGGAAATACTCATTAGAATCATCTTCATCATTAGTAGAAGGATGATTAGGATGATTTCATTGATAAAAATAATATTGACATTCTGAGTGATGTGGCGCATAATGTGCATTCAATTTTTTTTACATAACAATTACAATAAGATAAGCATATAATGGAAACTAATGTTAAAATATATGGAAGAAGTTTTTTACATGGAAACATTATTTGTGATTTTTTATTGTTTTTACCAAAACAGATTATTTTTCTTCATTACTACCATCATCACCCTTTCCATCAGCATATTCCCCATTATAATTAGATTCATTGTTTCCTTCAATTTTATCTTTATCATTATGTCAATCACCATTAATGAATCCTTAATGGATCCAATGTTGAAACTTAGAGCAGTAGAATGATATTATCTTTAGTGAAGATTTGATATAGATGCAATGCATCACCTCCTTTCACCATTATCTATACAAAATGGGAATTCATTAAACATTGTATCATTCAACACTAAATAGACCTTATAAAAAAACAAAAAAACCTTTCTCACCCATCTTTCACCCATCTTACTTATGAAAGAAACAAATATTTGATGGATTATTTAGTGAACTCAAACCTCTCTTAATAGATTGCTAGATTTTTTAATGACATATGTGAATATTTACAAGGAAACATGAACCCAAGGGTTACCAAAAAATGGCAAGAATGTTTGCAAGGAATTGATTCAACGATTTATGTACCATGCCTTTTTTTAACTTGAAATGAAAATCTATGTGCATTTCTCATTATTCCTGCAAAAACAAACTTTTTGAGAGTAAAGTTGGGAGCCTGCCCATTGTTGCACGTGACCATAGTTGGGAGCCTGCCCATTGCTGCATGCGACCATAGTTGGGAATCATATTGTGTTAGGAGGAGCCCACCCATTGTTGTCATCGATTTGGATATCATTGTGCACGCGACCAAGAAGATCATTGTGCAGAGAGGAGGCACACAAAGGGCACACGAAGGGCACACTATGCAGGGAACACAGAGGGCACACTATGTAGGGAAGACAGGGAACATGGAGGGCACACTGAGGGCACTAAGTCAAGGGCACACAGAGGATATACACTACGAGGGAACACAGAGGGCATTGAGTCGAGGGCACACGGAGGGCACACTCGAGGGCACACAGAATGGTGAATACCTCTATTCCCTTATACTGTTGTGTGTTTGGAGTAGCCTAAAAGGGTATGCAATATTGAGATTCAAATACACGCCCTAAAGAATTTGTTTTCTTTTCACAACAACCTATTGAGTGCTAGTCGAAAATAGACAATCAACTCAAGGATTTTGGAACCTGAATTTACTCATGAAGTTGAGAAGCAAGGGCTCAACTTGTGGCCACATAGTATTTTAATACACTTTGACAACAAAAATCATGGACTACCAAGCAAAGAAGGGTAAATGAAGAGAGTGAATGAAATTTATACAATGGCAACTTCGAATGATCAACACTTATTTCAAGAGGTTAGGTCATTAAATATATAATGAAATGAGGTCAGGGGCATCAAGGACTAGATCAATTCTTCAATGGAGATTCCAAATATAACTTTCAGATCTAAGAGGCCATGGCCATTGCAATATACAATATGAACTCCAATATGAAGCCATAGTACAAAACATACAGTAAAACTCAGAAACTTGAAATAGGTATGGCTTTTGGAACATTGGGAATTAAATATTCACGAATAATGCATCGTGCACGAAGCTGAAGGACTTTTTTTCCCAAGGGGAATTAAACCATTGAGTTACAAGATCACAACAATGACATAAATTAACTACTCGTCACAAAAAAAAAAATCCAACCGGGCTTGTGCAAATGGTAAGGAGGGAAATGCATGGGAGAGAAGAGATTGAAGCTCAAAACTCTATAAACACAACAACCCTATCACTTATGCAACTATGCAACTATATGCAACTTATGCAACTATGCAACTATATTGCAACAATGCAAGTTATGCAACTATGCAACAATGTAACTTATGCAACTATGCAACTATATGCAACTATATGCAACTTATGCAACTATGCAACTATATGCAACTTATGCAACTATATGCAGCTATGCAACTATATGAAAAAATGCAACTTATGTAATTATATGCAACTTATCGTCATACTTGTTCAATTATAAATGAACTATAAATGAACTACTCATCACAAAGACACAATCCAACCGGGCTTGTGCAAATGGTAAGGATGGAAATGCATGGGAGAAAAGAGATTGAAGCTCAAAACTCTATAAACACAACAACCCTGTCACTTATGCAACTATGCAACTATATGCAACTTATGAAACTATGCAACTATATTGCAACAATGCAACTTATGCAACTATATGAAACTATATGACAATTTTGTATGCAACTATATGCAAATATGCAACTATATGCAAAAATGCAACTTATGCAACTAAATGCAACTTATCGTCGAACTTGTGCAAATATAAATGAACTATAAATGAACTACTCATCACAAAGACACAATCCAACCGGGCTTGTGCAAATGGTAAGGAGGGAAATGCATGGGAGAAAAGCGATTGAAGCTCAAAACTCTATAAACACAACAATCCTGTCACTGATGCAACTATGCAACTATATGCAACTTATGCAACTATGCAACTATATTGCAACAATGCAACTTACACAACTATGCAACAATGCAACTTATGCAGCTATGAAACTATATGCAACTTATGCAACTATATGCAACTTATGCAACTATATGACAATTTTGTATGCAACTATATGCAAATATGCAACTACATGCAACTATATGCAACTTTATGCAAAAATACAACTTATGCAACTATATGCAGCTTATTGTCGGACTTGTGCAAATATAAATGAACTATAAATGAACTACTCATCACAAAGACACAATCCAACTGGGCTTGTGCAAATGGTAAGGAGGGAAATACATGGGAGAAAAGAGATTGAAGCTCAAAACTCTATAAACACAACAACCCTATCACTTATGCAACTATGCAACTATATGCAACTTATGAAACTATGCAACTATATTGCAACAATGCAACTTATGCAACTATGCAACAATGCAACTTATGCAACTATATGCAACTATATAACAATTTCATATGCAACTAAATGCAAATATGCAACTTATGCAACTATATGCAACTTTATGCAACTATATTGAAACTATATGCAACTATATGAAACTTATGCAACTATATGCAACTATGCAACTATATGCAACTATATGCAAATATGCAACTTATCCAACTATATGCAAATATGCAACTTATCCAACTATATGCAACTATATGCAACTTTATGCAACAATGCAACTATATGCAACTATATTGCAACTATATGCAACAATTTCGTATGCAACTATATGCAACTAGGAAACTATATGTAACAATGCAACTTATCATGTTTTTTAGTGACTATATGCAACTATATGAAACAATGCAACTATATGCAACTATGCAACTATATGAAAATATATGCAAATATGCAACTATATGCAACTATATGCAAGTGCAACTATATTGCAACTAAATGCAACTATATTGCAACAATTTTGTATGCAACTATATGCAACTATGCAACTATATGAAACAATGCAACTTATCATGTTTTTTAGTGACAATATGCAACTATATGCAACTTTATGTAACAATGAAACTTATGCAACTATATGCAACTTATGAAACTATATGCAACTATATGCAACTTTATGCAACAATGCTACTTATGCCACTATATGCAACTATATTGCAACTATATGCAACTGTGTTGGTACCACAAATGTATATTGGCACGATAACTTATATTCTTGTTTTAACGAGTGTAGGTACCACCAAATAGGTATCTGTCAGATCTATCTTCCTCGAGTGATGATCAAGATATACTAAGAGAGGTTGAAAGTGAGACGTGTTGTACTAGATCTACCGGTTCTAGATTAACTAGATCTGAAAAGGTAAGGAAAATATTTCGTATATGCATGCAATTTTTTATTGCCAACAGAGGTTCATGTAATTATGATGTTGAGAGCATAGGTGACATTGATTTTCCCTTGAGGTATAAACATCTAGTGCAACGATGGGCACCTAAGGAGCTACCTGAAGTGGACACATATTTCTTAATCAGTGGGAGGATGTATCTCATTGCTCCTTCGTCCTTACATGGATTGGGGTTATTTTCCATGGATGGCATAAAGGTCGGCTATGGCACTGTAACTGAATTGATGGAGTATGTCAGACCATTATACAAATACAATCACTGGTTGATGTTGGTCTGACATATGTGAAGTATGTGGAGATATGGAGTTGCCGCAAATTCTATACAACTTGTAGATAACAATCAAAATAAAGGGGAAACTATGTATATTGATGGAAGGCCAAAAGATACTAGAAACATTGCGAGATTTATAAATAGTACACGACCAGTGGCAACAACTAAGAAACTGAATTGCATATTTGAGTGACGCAAAGGAAATCATATATTTGTATGTGCAACGAAAACAATATTTCCAGGTGAAGAGTTGTTGATTGATTACAACTTAAATCGAATAGATGGGGGGGGGGGGGNTAAATATCTTACATACCATTCAAATCAACCTTTGATCAATCATTGTTACAATTTATCGCTGCAATATTTCAAATTTTTACTGCATATATTTCATTTTTCATTATTTATTTTCTGATATTACTGCAATATTTCATTTTTTTAATGTTACAATTACTTTCATAACTATTGTTGATTAATTTACTGTGTCAACATCTATCCAGGGTGACCGTGAGATATCACATGCTACATCTGTCCAAGGTGACTGTGGAAAGGCACCCACTATGCCTCGGCAGGTAAATGTTAAATACAATAACAACTTATGACTACAACAACTAAATTTCATAAATTTCATTATTTTTTTTCTGATATTAGTGCAATATTCCATTTTTTTAATGTTACAGGTGAATTTCATAAATTTTGTTCATTGATTTATTGTGTCAACTTCTGTCCAGGGTGACCGTGGAAGAAAATCACCCGCTACATCTGTCCAGGGTGACCGTGGAAAGGAACCCGATGTGCCTCACCAGGTAAATGTTAAATACAGTAACAACTTATGACTACAACAACTAAATTTCAAAATTTTCATTTTTTTTTTCTGATATTACTGCAATATTTCATTTTTTTAATGTTACAGGTGAATTTCATAACTTTTGTTGATTGATTTATTGTGTCAACATCTGTCTAGGGTGACTATGGAAAGGCACCCACTGTGCCTCACCAGGTAAATGATAAATACAATAGAAATTCATGACTACAACAACTAAATTTCTAAAATTTCATTATTTTTTTTCTGATATTACTCCAATATTTCATTTTTTAAATGTTACAGGTGAATTTCATAAATTTTTTTGATTGATTTATTGTGTCAACTTATGTCCAGGGTGACCATGTCCGAAAATCACCCGCTACTTCTGTCCAAGGTGACCATGGAAATACACCCACTCTGCCTCAGCAAGTAAATGTTAAATATAGTAATAACTTATGACTACAATAACTAAATTTATCAATTGTTAAAGTTCATCTCATTAATTTTATTCATCAATATATTGTGGCATAGTCAACGTGGGAAGGCTCCCATTGAGGATATTGATGAGAATGAAATATTTTATTCCACTGACCCAATGAAAACTGTAACGAAGGCCTTGAAGAAGGCTAACATAGAATATCTAGGTTTTCTTAGCAAAAAAACCCTGACACAGGAGGTCGGGTCAAGAATTATAGAGCTACAAAATAGAATAACTAATTTTGGGGTAAGTGGCATCTTCACATATTTTTATCATCTTTAACAATTTCATATCCGTTTTTTTGTTTTCTATTTTCTATATGATCTGATAAAGTAAAGTTTTTCATTTGTAGGATTTTTTAAACCCCATCCGTCGGGAACCTGCCGATCCTGCAACTGCTATAGGTAGCAATGATGGTCCAATGCAAAACAAATGTCAACATAGCAAAGTGAAAGTGAGGATTTTTTAGCCTCCCGAGGTTCCCCTCGAATCCATTGATGAGCGCAATGATTTTGACCAGCATGACACGCTGGAGAATTATGAGCCGGAGCCTGGGACTCCACATGACTCCATAGAGGAACATACTGTAGAAGGAGAGGGAATTATTATGCATGGAGAAGAACGAATTAAAAGCACTGGATCACTAGATGTCACCTTTCTGGTGGATGATGGATGTGTTCCGATCAAGATTCAAAAGATTGTAGGTAATTTTTAATTAATTGATTCATTTTTTTTATGAAATTGAAATGGACATTTTTTGAGATTATTATAAATTAATGGATAACACGTTTATGTAGGAAACAATGTTTTCTATAGAAACTTAAATGAAAAATCATTGGAGTTGTTTGGCCCCACCATTCACACACGGTCGAATGGCCAAGATAGAAAAAAGAAAGATGATTTAATAGACCACATGGTATACTTGTTCGGAAATACTTTCAACAAGAAAGTGGTTACAAAGTTAGCCGGGGAGAATTTAACATATACCAGGGCCGAGTATAGGGAGAAATTGCAATTAGACCTCAAGCATGAGCACCCTCCCATGGTTCCGAAGAAAGAGTGGAAGGCCTTGATAGAGGATGCAAAGGATAACTTGTTTAAAAAACAAGGAAGACATCCACAAGTTGGTCAAGCAAGGTACAACACATGTCATATTATCAGTGAAATATGATCATTTATGTTTTTATTTCATGTTTTAAGTAACAATTCCAATATCTATTTTTTTTCAAAAATTCCATATGTAGGCTACCAGACACCTCCAAAGAAACCAAGGCCAGAGTGGAAAACACGGGCAGCATAAACTAGGCCAAGGTGGCTATGGAAAACAAAATCTCNTGTGGTTAATATTTATTTAATAGTAGCGAACAAATATATGTTTTTGTTATTGGTATTTTTAATGGTGTTATGCATTGCAGTTAAATATGTTCGACACTGCTTCCACCAAGGAGGACCTAAAGATTGGTTACAAGCCTGGTTTTAAAAGTGTGATTGAATATAGAAAAAGCTTGGGCTAGACTCCTATCTCCCCAGCCACCCAAGTAAATAAAATGAATAAGAAAACCGCAATAGCATGCTTGTAAAGTCTATTCATATTTTATTATATCACCCTTAACTAAGTATTTATGTTTGTTTTAAAACAACACTTCTATCGCAGAAGTGAATCTAGCGATATTCAACAAACACCATGTCATACAAGGGTGCACATGTCCAATGATAGTGGGGAGCAGAGTACCCATTCCGATATGTATGCTTCAGAATTAGAAATATTTACTGTGATTGTAGATATTTATTTCCTGAATTATACTTATATATTATCTTCTCAAAATTCAAGAGTATGTAGCTCAAGAGGGTGAACTGCGAGAGGAACCAAGTGGACAAGAAATTAATGCACCAATTTTCATAGCTACATAGACAGGTAAAGAGAAGTAGTGTAATGTTAATCAAAATAATGAATTAGTTATTTCAATTATATTTCAACATATCAATATGATCATTTTTGTTGTTGGAGTTCACGACCCTGAACAGATGCCTCGACACCCTTCTCAGTGGCGTACCAGAATTATGGTACATGAGCACATGGAAACACAAACAATAGAAGGATAGGGCACACTAAATACAATGTCCTTGGATGATTATGATACCCCAATTGTCAATTTTATGAATGTAAAAAATCATAAATCAAAGAAACATTAGATGTATAAATTCATGACTTGTATTTGGATGTTTATCGATGTTTATATGTTTATATGCTTCAATGTTTATATGTTCATATGTTTTGATGACTATCCTAGTTATGCATGCATGTCTATATGTTTTCTATATAAACAAAATCATTTGTTGGGTATGCGGAATTTAGAGTGATGTGAGGGGGGGAGGGGCTATATGAGCTTCCACCTTCACGTGGTTGGCCTTGTTCAGTAGAGAATAACATATTCTTGAAACAAAGAGAATCTCATTAAGGTATGCGACCACTTAAGTTTATTCTAGAGTATTTTACATAACTAAATGCATGTTTATTTGCTTATATATTATTTACTCATATAAAGAATTTGTCTTTTATGATTCATGTAGGTCTTGGTGATGGAAATACATCTCGTGGAAAACTCTTATCAAGTTGTATGAGCTAATGGATCTGGAAAAAGGACAATGATAAGGTAAGGGTTTTGACATGTTTTTTAAAGTAGGTTTTATACTAGTAAAAGTTCACAATCCTCATGAAAGGATAGAATTGCATTTTTGGTAGACAAGCATCGATATTTTTAACAAAGTATGAATCATAGACTGTGGGAAAAACCTTTTTTTGTATTCTTACATTGACCAATACAACTATAACATAGTTTTAGTACAAATTCTTAACCACACACACACACACACACACATACACACATATATGAACCCTAAGTAAACAAATGATAGAAGATAAAGGGAGAATATGTATTGATAGGAGTGAATGAGGATAATAATATGAATAATGGAGTGGAGAGTGCACTCTAGCCTTGAATTGAATGATACTTGCATCCAACATGTCTCATTGTAATGTATGTTGTGATAGTTGTGTCTTCTCACTATAATGTATGTTTGTATGTCCATCATGGGATTCGTAGAGCACCACCTATCATTCATGATCCAACACATAGTAGTCAGGAATCCCATCCATTGCTAATGTGTGCAAGTACCGTATGATTAACTAATAATTTGTATCCTTAATTATGAGCTATCAATCTTTACTATCACCATATTCTTCTAGTGTATGCAGATTTATATTTGAACTTGGAAATATTAGTGAATAATTCAAGAACTACTTCCATGCAAAAGATATCTACATTCAACACTTTATGAGATATCCCAACATTGTTCCAATTGTAGATTTTCGAGAGGTGATTAGGTCCCACATTTTATTTACCTATTTTAACCACCACTTCAAAATCAAACAATGAAAATAGTAGAAAACATCAATAGAATCAACCTTCCAACATTGTATTGTTAACCAAATACTTGACTACTAAATTATCAATGGACAACTTGAAGGACTAGTCCAGAAGATAATACTTGAACACTAAACATTAGTTGTTCCATTAAACACTAGTGGATCTTTAATCTCTACATGAATCCACTTAATGTAATTTGGTAGTGTGCATATTTGTGTCAATTAATTCTCATACTCCCTAGGTGGCCCAAAAGTAATGGACACTTTGGAATAAATGACATAGGAGAATACTATTCTCCAACTCAACTTTCCACTAGCAGTTGGATTAATGTAGTCTTCCAACTATCCTATGGTGAGATTAATGTACTAGTCTTCCAACTCTCCTAGTCATCCAATACCTATTTATTTAACAAATGCATTTCCCTACATTAGATCCAATGGATATACCATCCAATAACCCTTCTTAACAAATGACATCATTATCAAACTCCCAATCAATCCATTACAATACTAGCTATGGATATTTGTCATCTACTATGTCAATGAACTCAAAGTAAGCATAAATATTCACACAATCAAGATAAAATTCCATCTCACCAATTTGACAATGGGGAAAATGTGTGATTGGTTCACCAACTACCACTAGATCGACAAGTGGACCCAATTTGGTACTCCGGTGCCATTACTTAAAAATCACCATTGTACGAGATGTCATTACTGCAGTTGTTGCTACTCTGGTGTCGTTACTTCAAAACTGTTGCTATATGATTTGTCATTACTGCAACTGTCGCTACTTCGGTTGCCGCTACTCCGGGTGTCGTTACTTAAAAATCTCCATTGTATGAGATGTCATTATTGCTGTTTCTGCTACTCTGGTTTTTGCTACTCCAGTCTCTGCTACTCCAGGTGTCGTTACTTTAAAATCATTGTTGTACTAGATGTCATTACTCTGAGGTGTTTTCACTCCAGTCATCACTACTCTTTGGTTGTGGCTACTCCAGTTGCCACTACTCTCTAGTTGTCTCTACTCCTACCACTGCTACTGTGGTTGCAGTTACTTGTCTACACTCTGCCAACATGGATACCGATATTTCAGCTGCCACCACTTCCGATGTCGCCGCTTGAATCGATGTTGTCACATTCCGCGACTGCAGATGACGTTATTCCTGCGATGATGCTTCTCTATAACAGGTGAGTCACCAAGTACGTCCTCAACCAACTTTAACAGATTTGGGTACTATTACACATGGCATAGAAACTCATGCCCAAGGATGGTATTAACTTTAAGTTTAGGGGAGGTTTTATGTATTTTCCCAAAGAGTCATCATTACCCTCTTTAATCACACGATTTCGCAATCATTACTTAA
Source organism: Picea engelmannii (assembly GCA_009831015.1). Taxonomy (NCBI): domain Eukaryota; kingdom Viridiplantae; phylum Streptophyta; class Pinopsida; order Pinales; family Pinaceae; genus Picea; species Picea engelmannii. The sequence continues at coordinate 613,511 of ML777003.1, forward strand.
ACATTTCTAACATTGTTGTACACATAGGGATTGGACACACTCACCAAACCATTAATCATCCTCCAAGATATTAAATTCACTTTCATATCATCATCATTACTTACCTGCCACATCATTTAATTTAAAAAAAAAAAAAAAATCCACGACTCTTTCCAAAACACATTTTCTTCTAAATTGTTTTTCCTATCATTTCTCCTGAACTGGTCGTCAGTACTCCTCAAGAAAGAGTAGTCGACGGAATAGAATGGGTGGTGGAGCAGTAAGGTATGAGCCTGCAAATACTACACAGGTGCATCAAAATCCATAATTCTAGCAAATTTTCCATAATGCAGGTTGGGATGTGTATTTCGAGAGGTTATAGGGATTCGATGCAGACATTACAACAAAATTCTCCCAAAATTTGGATGACCACTCCTCAATGGTCCACGGATTAAAAATTAGAGTCACGGAGGAAACCATTGCAGCAGCTAGTGGGTTGCCAATATCCGGTCAACGATGGTTTGTCCGAAAAACACCACTCCTAGAATTTCCAGAGTTGTTTCTGCGTGAAGGCAAAGAAGTAAATATGAAAGGGAAAGGATACGCACAGACTTCTCTGCCACCTCCATGGGATGAGGTAGCACTGTTATTCATAAGATATGTGACATGTGAAGGCCGACCCTCTACCATTTACAAATATCATCTCAAATTTCTCACATCTCTGGGTTTCTAGCAACGCATAAACATGCCCTATTTTCTATGTAATAACGTTTAGCAGATGGCTCGAGCAGCTCAATTCTTGCACCAACCACTCAAAACCCTCACAAATCATGGCCTTGTTAAGCTACTAGTCATGCATGTGCTAGAGAAAATTCATGTGAGTTGGTCACAGTTCATAAGACTCTCGAAAGAGGAATTGGCAAAACTTATCCCATAAGTAGAAAAAACCCTAGCAGAGAGAGAAGGGTTGAAAAACTTAGAAAAGGCTTCTGAAACTATTGCAGAAGGGAAGAGAACAGGTGTTGATACATAGGAATCATCCTTAGATGAAGATGAGGAAATAGGGAAACCATCAGTGGAAGTTAGAATAGTTGGAGGAATGAGGCAGGTCATTAACCTGGATTCATAAGAAAAGCAAGTAGAGGGTTCTATTCCTCAAAACCCTTTTCTTGAACAAGAAAGAGATGCTGCTACTCCCTGATGTAGGAGCATCTCTCCACGTCAGCAGCCAGCCATCCAGCCATGCCAGCAAATTCAAATTGCGCGCTAAAGTGAGGCACAGCCTCATTCAAATACTTGTAATGAATGTAAATTAATTCTTAGGCTGGTGAGCCATGGAAGCCGTGCCTTTGTGCAGGCTATAGGTAGGATCGGATTTAATGCTAGATCGGCTGAGATCTAGATCCAAATGTTGGACTAGACAACCATTTAATGTAATTAAATAGAGCAAGTAGACCTGGAGGGAAGCGCTCGATGAGCCCCTCAGGTAAAAGAGATTTTGAGATCTCATTTTTGAGTTAGATGAGTTGAGCTGGAGAGAATCTCCTGTAGAGAAGAGAGAAGAAGAGCCAGAGAGAGCTCAGGAACACCATTGTAAAATACAGGCATTTTCCATTTAATATAAGAGAAGCAGTTTTTCCTGCATTATTCTATCTTATATGCATGTCTGTATGTGTTTTGTGTATATGCAGTGAATGTATGTTATGTGGATTCATTCTGCAGGAGTTGTTTTTTATTTCAGGGTTGAAAGTCTTTGAGGCTTCACACCAGGAGGGTGTGACATAACGCTGTGGGTTCTGAGAGCCGTGCACAGGAGGATTCACTTCTGAACACTATGGGGTTCAGAAAAAGGCATGCTGAGGCATAGGGCTGAAGTCAACAACTCAGGAAGAAGACCTGTGAGGTTACTGAACACCTCAGGAGGTAAGGCTGTGTAGCTGAAAACACAGTTGCAGACAGAATCATGGAGGATTCTTTGAGAGCTCTTCCAAGTGGGCATTGAGCGTAAGCACGAGGTGCTGGAGGAAGAACTCTGCTGAGAGTTTGAAGGAGAAGCAGAATCGCTGAGGATTATGGAAGGCTCTACCAGGTGGGCATTGAGAGTGTGTACAGAGGTGCACAGATGAAGGAACTATGCTGAGAGTTCAGAAGGAACCAGAATCTCTGAGGATTCTGAGAAGTTATGCCAGGAGGGCATTGAGCAAGTGCAAAGGGTGCACAGGAAGACAGAACTGCTAAACATTCTATGGGGAAAGGAACTCTGCCAGAGGGGCATAGAGGTATTGTGGAAACGGCACATGGGAAGATACTCCTGTAGAAAATTTAGATACAAATTAATGTATTCTTGTGATTCTCCTGATCTAACAATTACCGCAACTTGTTAAATACAGAATCGCTTCTACTATTATTGTGGAAGCAATTTAAACCACGATCTCAACCACAATGCACAAAGTGAAATATCAATAACACACAACACAGAAGTTTTACCGGGGAAAGCGTAAAGCTAAAAACCCCACTACCATATATTATGAATCATGAAACAATCTCATACAAAGCTCTAATCCAAGAGCTCTCAGTACAATACAATCGTCTCACACTGTCATACACAAATTAGCAAATGCATGCGCCAATTCCTGTGTCCAGACAGCTTGCCTCCTCTGCA
>ML777003.1:621677-650265 GCA_009831015.1 Picea engelmannii
AACTCACTTAACTACACTTACAATTCTGTTACAATTCCAAATCACTCAGTTATGAATGAGATAATAGATTAATATTTATTGTCTAATTTAATTAAGGGAAAACTAAATTAGACACATGTTTCTTGTTGACTTTTCAACAACTCCGCCAGGAGGGCGTCGAGAAGGTGTGCAAGTAGGCACCGAAGAGGAGAGAACTCTTTGAGTTCTGTGTTTTGAAGGAAGAGTCCACTGAAGGATCTTCACTGGGTTGCTAAATACCCAGAAGTACTCAAGAAGAGGCTTGAGAAGAAGGATAGCTAGGAGGGCATCCATTCCATTCTCCATCTGAGGGAGAAGAAGGATAAAATCCCCCAAGGGGTCTGAGTGTTTACGGAAGCTCAGAAGAGATAGCACATTGGGTGCATGAGAAGATTCTGCAGGAGCGTAGACGTTGAAATCCTTTAAGGATTCAAAGACAAGCTCAGGAAGGACAACGTTGTGTACGCGTAGGCAAGGCTCAAAGTCAAGGAGTTCACAAAGGAGAACGAGATGAAGGCTCAGGCCTTGGAGAAATCGAACTTCTTCCAAGTGCTAAGAAGGAAGTGCAGAAGCTTGAGGGAGCATAGTTGCCATTCGATCAGTAGAAAAAGGAATCTGGACCGTTGGTTTTAAGCGTCCAGGAGGAGCTCAGGAGGAGCCTACATCCAGAGGGGACCGATAGCTATCGGATATCATAGATAAATCCCGTCAGTCGTTGGATCGAGAGAAGCTATGCAGAGGTTACACACATGATCAGGCGCGTGGGAAGCTCAGGGAGAAGCATAGCGGCCGTTGCATCAGCCGATAGAACCTGGGCCGTGAATCTTCGAGTCCAGGGAGTAGCCCGAGGAGCGTGCACAGAGGATTTATCTGAACCGTCAGATCTTGGATTAGATCACCGAAAACCATCAGATCTGCAAGAGTCACATGGGATTTAACCCCATAAACAGGAGGAGAGAAGTAGCGACAGGCATCCGGATATCGACCGTCGGAGAATCGGAGTTCTCGAGGTCATGTGAATCAGGACATCGACAACCATGAAATCCCGACGAGATCTGGACCATCCGTTAGCGAGGACACGTGGTGGAGATCCAACGCCATCGGCATTTGGTGCATCGATAAATCGGCGTTCCCATGGACAAGAGATCAGGGGAATTCAAGTTGAAAACCCCAACATAATCTGAGCCGTCCATTCAGAGGGACAGGTGTCATAGATCTGAAGGGCATCAGGATAAGAGCCATCGGGAAATCGTAGTTCTCGATGTCATGAGAACTGGGACTTCAAAAGTCTCGAAATCCTGAGAGTTAATATGAGTTGTCCATCTAAAGAGGGACATGTGTCACGGGATAGTCTGTATCAAAGATCTGAGGCACCAGGCATCGGGACTTGCAGGTCTCGAAACACTGACAAGATCAGAGTCATCCATCTGAGGGACAGGTGTCAGAGATTAAGCGACCGTCGGCATAAGAATTCATCGGGAAATCAGATTTCCTGAGGACAAGAGGAATGGGACATTGGAAGTCTCGAAATCCCGACAAAATCGGGATCGTCCGTTGGAGGGACGCATGGCAATCATCTAGTGCCATCGAAGTTGAAGCCATCGGGATATCGAGGATCCCGGGAACAAGTGGTTTATGCATTTTGGAATCGCGATCCGTGAAACCCCGATGAGTGGGGGCCAGCTGTCATCACAACAGAGAGAAGGAGGACAGAGGCATAGTGGAGGCCAGCTGTCAACGATCCAGAGGATATCGGAAATCGGGATATCGGAGATCCCGTAGACGAGTGATTTGGGCATCTTGAAATCGCGATACGCGATTTCCCGATAAGGCATCGGAGCGTGTGGGGGGGCCACACCGGAGTTGGCGAGTGGATAGGTGGCACATCGCCTGTCGGAAGAAAGAAGAGACCACAGTCATGGATCTCAGATAGGACAGGTGTTAGGCATCCAGGAAGAATCGGCAATCGGCATATTGCGAGTTGCGAATACATGTGCATTGCGACATCACAAACCCCGAAATCCCGATAGGAGGATTGATCACGGTCATGGCAGTGGTCATATGATGAGATCTTAGCCAGGAGGGCTAGTGCATGAAGAGCTCATCGGGAAATTAGAGCCGAAGTCCCGATAGGGAGAAATAGAGCTGTGGTCTTATGGAATTGGTCACATGATCCAAGGGCCTATCCAGGAGGGGCTAAGGGCAAAAGAGAGCTCATCGGAGAATCGGAGATCAGGAATTGGAGAAGGCAAGAACTCTCGACAACGGGGAACGTGAAACCCCGAAACCCGATACAGAGTTGGGGATAACCACGGTCAAGTGCTGAAGGCCGTGGAAGATAAAGAAGGACCTGTGGATCGGGTAATTGAGCAGAGATTCCCGAGGGAATCTAAAGAGCTAATTTCGGCTTAGAAGAAAGGGATTGAGAATGATCCTATGAGCAGGAGGTCAGGTGGAAGAGACCCTGTGGGGTAGATAGGATGGACCTTGACCTTGTCTTCATCAAGTGGTATCAGAGCGGGATTCTGTTTGTATATTGCAGACAGAGGAAAAGCAGGATGAAGAAAGAGTTGTTGAGGACTCTGTAATGATTGTTTGCAGGTAGGTAGCAGTCGAGGAGACAGTTAGCAGGACTGTAGGATGAAGCTGAGCACTCAGGATTGTAGGAGTGACAGTAGCAGATCTTTCAGGGAGGCAGATAGACACAACAAGATGGCTACTGAAGGCCATAGAAAGAAGAGCAAGGCAGAAAAGCTTGCGGAATGGGATAGAGAAAGGACTAGAGAACTCTATGAATTAAAGGCAGACATAGAGGAGTTCGAACTGCGGATGCGGAAAGATAGGAGGAGGAGATGAATGCATGAATTGCCCATGAAGAAGGCAAAAGAAAAATGGCCAGTCAAGCAGTTGATGGTCATGAGACAGCGCAGGCTGTTGAGAAAGTGGTTGAGGTATGCTAAAAACCTCAAGGCCACAGAGGAAAAGGTAATTTATGTCTGTTGGCCAGAGACTGGAAAAGGTCTCGATGATTGGGATGATGAAGAAGATGAAATGAGATCGGCTAATGATCTCGAAGACTGCCATGAAGGCAAAGAAGAAGAAATTCCATATTTCCATGAGGGAAATGAGTTGAGATCAGTTGAGGATCTCATGGACTGTCAGGAGGATAGTCAAGGAATTTCAAATTGCCAGGAGGGAAACAATGATAGATCGTTGAGGGATCTCGAAGACGGCCAGGAGGGCAACGGAAAAATCAAAGACTGCCAGGAAGAAAGAGATGAAAATTTGGGACCATCTGAAGGTCTCATGGGCTCGATGAAGAGTTCAATTCAGCAAGGAGTGCTGATGAAGATGGGATCGATTGATCTCATAGTCTGCCAGGGAAGCAGAAGAGACATCCCATATTTCCAGGTGGGCAGGGATGAGCAGATGAGACCATCTGTGGGTCTCATAAACTCAGAAATGAGTTGGATTCATCCAGAGGAGCTGACAGAGCCAGTGAGCTCAAAGGTCAATTTGGATCAGCAGGTGCAGCTGACAGAGGTGGAGGATCAGGATGATCTTCTAATGATTGGGGGAATTGGGATATTCCTACCATGTGCCCAGGAGGATGCAGAAATTTGTGTTGCAGATGGTGCAACGGCAGAACAATCATAGCTGACGATGACTGTCAAAGAAGAATTGGAGCAGACTTTGGAAGCTTCCCAAGTAGAAGAAGAGAGTGAGCGTTCTGAGGAACGACTCAATGATTTCGGCTAGGGAGCTTAAAAGAAAGAAGATGTAGCATTGGAGCTAGCAGCAAAGGAAACCGAGGAGCAAGCAGGAAGATTTATCACTCCATGGGAGATGGAGATAGAAATGTTGGAGGATTGGCTGAACAATCTGGGGCCAACAAAAGAACTGATAGAAGTTGAGATGCCAGAGAAGGGGATGACTGGATAGAAAGTCAGTCAAAGGGAGACTGCAGAGCTGAATTTTGCAGCAGAGTGGCAACTTGAGGCCACAAATGAAGATGAAGAGGAAGGCATGGGAGATCATGATGATCTGCCCAATGGCCAAAAATTTTTGCAGCTGAGGAGACTGCAACAACAGGACCAGCCACTGGAGTAGTTGGATAAAGTGATAGAGGACATCAGAGAGCTGATGTTAAAGTCAGCAGACACTGCCAGCAGGGAGTAGCTGGGTAGAAGGAAAGAAGAAGAAGCAACAGCAGTAGCGCAACAACAGCATCAGCAGAATGGAGCAGATGGGAAGCTCCAAATATTCATTTAGGATCCAGGAGGATTTCCAACAGCTTAGAGGGGAAGCGTATGAGTAGGAGCTCATGATTTTGTAGTTGAGGAGTTTGATGTAGGAGCATCTCTCCACATCAGCAGCCAGCCAGCCAGCCACGCCTGCGAATTCAAATCGCGCGCTAAAGTGAGGCGCAGCCTCATTCAAATACTTGTAATGAATGTAAATTAATGCTTAGGCTGGTGAGCCATGGAAGTTGTGCCTTTGTGCAGGCTGTAGGTAGGATCGGATTTAATGCTAGATCGACTAAGATCTAGATCCAGATGTTGGACTAGAAAACCATTTAATGTAATTAAATAGAGCAGGTAGACCTGGAGGGAAGCGCTCGATGATCCCCTCAGGTAAAAGAGATTTTGAGATCTCATTTTTGAGTTAGACGAGTTGAGTTGGAGAGCATATTCATGTAGAGCAGGGAGGAGAAGAGCCAAAGAGAGCTCAGGAACACCATTGTAAAATACAGGCATTTTCCATTTAATATAATAGAAGCATTTTTTCCTGCATTATTTTGTCTTATATGCATGTCTGTACCGTCCATTAGCGAGGAAATGTGGTGGAGATCCAGTGCTATCGGTGTTTGGCGCATCGGGAAATTGGCGTTCCCGTGGACAAGAGATGGGGGGAATTCAAGTTGAAAACCCCGACATAATCTAAGTCGTCAGTTCAGAGGGATAGGTGTCAGATATCTGAAGGGAATCAGGATAAGAGCCATCAGGAAATCGAAGTTCTCGATGTTATGAGAACTGGCACTTTGAAAGTCTCGAAATCCCTAGAGTTAATCTGAGTCGTCTGTCTGAAGAGGGACACGTGTCACGCGATCGTCCGTATTGGAGATCCGAGGCACTAGGCATCGGGATTTGCAGGTCTCAAAACACCGACAAGATCAGAGCCATCCATCTGCGGGACAGGTGTCGGAGATCAAGTGACCGTCGACATAAGCATTCATCGGGAAATCGGAGTTCCTGAGGACAAGAGGAACGGGACATTGGAAGTCTCAAAATCCCGATGAAATCAGGATCGTCCGTTGGAGGGACGCGTGGAAATCATCTAGGGCCATCGGAATTGAAGCCATCGGGATATCGGGGATCCCGGGAACAAGTGGTTTATGCATTTTGGAATCGGGATCCATGAAACCCTGATGAGTGCGGGCCAGCTGTCATCACAGCAGAGAGAAGGAGGACAGAGGTGTAGTGGAGGCCAGCTATCAATGATCCAGAGGATATCGAAAATCGGGATATCGGAGATCCCGTAGACGAGTGATTTGGGAATCTTGAAATCGTGATACGCAATTTCTCGATAAGGCATCGGAGCGTGTGGGGGGGGCACACAAGATTTGATGAGTGGAAAAGTGGCACATCGCCTGTCAGAAGCGAGAAGAGACCACAGCTGTGGATCTCAGATAGGACAGGTGTCAGGCATCCAGGAAGAATTGGGAATCGACATATCGCGAGTTGCGAATGCATGTGCATCGCGACATCACAAACCCCGAAATCCCGATGGGAGGATTGATCACGATCATCGCAGTGGTCATATGATGAGAGCTTAGCCAGGAGGGCTAGCGCATGAAGATATCATCGGGAAATTAGAACCGAAGTCCCGACAGGGATAAATAGAGCTACGGTCTTATGGAATTGGTCACACGAGCCAAGGGCCTAGCCAGGAGGGGCTAAGGGAAAAAGAGATCTCATCAGAGAATCAGAGATCGGGAATTGGAGAAGGCAAGAACTCTCGACAACGGGGAACGTGAAACCCTGAAACCTGATACAGAGTCGGGGATAACCACGGTCAAGTGTTGAAGGTCGTGGAAGATAAAGAAGGACCTGTGGATCGGGTAATTGAGCAGAGATTCCCGAGGGAATCTAAAGAGCCAATGTCGGCTCAGAAGAAAGGGATTGAGAACGATCCTGTGAGCAGGAGGTCAGGTGGAAGAGACCCTGCGGGGTAGATAGGATGGACCTTGACCTCGTCTGCATCAGTCCCTCACCAGATGAACAAGAAAGAGATGTTGCTACTCCCTCAACAGATGAACAAGAAAGAGATGTTGCTACTCCCTCAGCAGATGAAAAAGAAAGAGAATTTATTATTCCACCCACAGATGATCATGAGATGGATGTTTATACCCCTTCGTCTGATGAGCAGGAGAGGAATGTTGTTACTCCTCCAATCTATGAACATGAGGTAACTGACGCTCTTACACAAGAACCAATGCCAGAACATTCTGAATTTCCTATCTGTGAAGATGGTGTAGCTACTCCTCCCATCGGTGAGAAGGTGACGTAGCCACACTCCTCGGAGCACGTCCGCTTCCTAAAGACCTTATTTTTTTCTTGGCCCGAAGAACTCTAAGGTTCTTCTATTTCCCTATCGGGAAATCTGCACCCACAGTTCACTTTGCGATCCCCCTTTCTTTGTCTTATCGAAGGATTGGAACTCGCGGCTTCGCAAGTTCACTGTCGATCACTGGGCTCTCGAATCCCCGAGACCTGATATGTCAGTCAACGCTGACTTCCTTTTCCCTCTATCAGAACTTTAGCTCTATCGCGGCTTCGCTACTCGCAACCCCAAACATTTGGTTTTCCAACCACCGATACCCGATGCGCCGAAACTTGGGATCTCGCCACTCGCGACTTCGCTACTCGCGAGGTCGAAGAACTTCCACGTCAACTCTCGATGCCTGAGATGCCGAAACTCGCGATCTTGCTCCCTCGTGACTTCGCTACTCACGAGGTCGAATAACTTCTATGTCGACTCCCGATATACGATATCATGAGTAGATCTGACAGCCCTCGTGACTTGGAACGATGGCTCCTGCCCTCCTAAGCTTCGAACCTCTTCCACACCTGCATTGTAATATCCTTGTACCTCCGCAAGATCCAACGACCCTCGGAGCTTCGCAAAATCTCCTCGGAGAAATTCGTCCGTTCGTTTCTTCCTTATACAATCCACGAAATGACGAAGAGTTCTTCCACAAAAATCGTCACCATGCGCACAAACCTACGGCATTCCTTGCAACCTTCAAGGAACAACTTTCTTACTTGTCCTTCAACAGATTTGAAGGCCTATCCCTCCTGAGCTTTCTTACGGCTTCCAGGTCCTCCGAAAGAAACTCTTTGCATGCACTCCTTGCGGAAAATATTCAACCACAACTAAGTGTTGAAGCCTTCGACCCTGCGCACTCTTGCAGCAATAGTCTTCCAGTTCCTTACTCAGAATCGCAACTCTGGGTCTTAGTTTTGCCTACGCACTGCTTGCATGGATTTGTGCCTAACTATACGTTCAAGGAAATGAGAACAAAATCTATCTCTAATTGAACCCTTCTGTCAATGCACTCCTTGCGGACAATTTGACTGCACTCCTTGAAGGAATCCTCTGGCTCAAATAGAGAAACAATTGAAACTCATTCACACTTCCTCTCAGACTTCAATTCAACCATGAAATCACATACACAAAAAATAAAATAAAATGTATGACAGGAAGAAAACATTCATGAGCATAACATCATAAATACATAGAGAATAACACAAACCATGAAATTGAATCAAATCTCTTTCTATTAATTCAATGTATGTACATGGGTGTTCTTCATACAGTTCTCTGCATGCTCTCTCTTTTGAATGCTCTCGATTAATAATACAATGTACAAAGGAGGGTGTCTATATCCGTTTTCCCTCTTGGACTCTAAGCTATCAAATCTAGAATTAAATTCCTATCTATCAGCATTAAATCTATTAAATGCCGAATATATACTAAGGACGAGAGCTATCCTCTCAAGGTCCATTACAATACACAAGTGCGCCTCATCTTAAATGATACATTTAAGATCGCGCAACAACTTCCAAGTGAAATTCAAAAAATAAATTGTGCTGGCTTGTCCAGCTATCTCCCACTTCTGCACTGGCTCGCTTGACGTGGGCGATGCTCCTGCATCATATTCCTCGGCTTGAAAACTTTCATGGGCTCCTGTCCATGAGATCCTGCATGGTCTGTCCATGCTTCTGTTTTACTGCTTCGCTTTCCCAGCTGGCATCTTCCACTGGGTGGCCCTTCCACTTGACCAGATGCTCGAAGTATTCCTTCCGCCTAGTCTTCTTACCCACTCTCTTGTCCAGTATGCATTCCATCTGCGGCTTCTCTGCAACTGGAAATTGTTTCACCCACTGGATCACTGGCTCCTTAGTTCCAGTTTCTGCTTCTCCAGCTCTGTATGGGTATAAGTATGCGATATTAAATATCGGAGATATCCCGATGCCATCCGGAAACTCAATTTCATAAGCATTTTCTTCGAATTTTCTCAAGACCTTGCATGGCCCGATTTTCTTCATCTTTAACTTATTGTATGTCCCCCTCGGGAACCTTTCTTTTCTCAAATGTGCCAGAACTAGATCACCAACTTCAAACTGAAGTTGTCTTTGATGCTGATTTTCCCTGCGCTTATACTCTTGACTTGAGTATTGCAGTCGTTGCTTCACCTTGCTGTGAAGTTCCTTTATTGCCTCAGCAAATTCCTCTGCACTAGCACTACTAGTAGCAGTCTGTTCTGAATCTCGCAACTCAGAAACTCCTCTTGGCTGCATCCCATATACAACCTGAAATGGGCTCTTTCCTGTACTCCGATTCACTGAATCGTTGTATGCAAATTCTGCTTGTGGCAATATATTGTCCCAACGGCTGTGGTGCTCCATCACTAAGCTTCTCAGTAAGTCTCCCAGACTTTTGTTCACCACCTCTGTTTGTCCATCCATCTAAGGATGATAATCAAAACTAAACACCAAGTTAGTCCCCATCTTTTTCCATAGTGTCCTCCAAAAATGCCCAACGAATTTTGTGTCTCTATCCGAAACAATGCTTTTCGGCAATCCATGAAGTCGAATGACCTCTTTGAAAAATAGATTTGCGATGTGAGTCGCATCGTTGGTCTTCTGGAATGGGATGAAGTGTGCCATCTTAGAAAATCTGTCCACTACTACAAAGATGGAATCAACACCTCTTTGCGTCCTCGGCAACCCTAATACAAAATCCATGCTTATTGCCTCCCATGGCCTCTCTGGTAAGGGAAATGGCTGATAAAGACCTGCATTCTGCTTCCTCCCCTTCGAATGCTGGCAAATTCTGCATCTGTCAACAAACCTCTTGACATCTGCTTGCATCACTGGCCAAAAATATGACTCATTCAGCTTCGCGAATGTTTTGTCATGGCCAAAATGTCCTGCCAATCCACCACTGTGTTTCTCCTTTAACAAGTTCTCCCTCATGGAGCATTTCAGAATACACAGTTGATTGCCTCTGAACAACAATCCTTCCTGGATCATGTAATCTATCCAAGGGATTCTGTCTCTGAGAACTAGATTCTCAGTTGCTTCATACGCTTCTGCAAAATCTGCATCTCCTGCGTACATGTCCCTGAGATTATCAAAACCCAATGTTTTGACTCGGAACTCCTACAAAAACAAACACTTCCTGCTCAAAGCATCAGCCACTTTGTTAGCAGTACCAGAAATGTGCTTAGTTACAAATGTGAAATTCTGCATATACTCAACCCATTTTGCATGTTTCTGATTCAACTTCTCTTGTTGAGTCACAAACTGTAATGCATGATTATCACTGTACAATACAAATTCTTTTGGGATCATTAATGCCTCCACTTCTTCAGTGCCTGTATGATAGCATAAAACTCTTTGTCATACGTGGAGTATTTAAGTTTTGCCTCATCCAGCTTCTCGCTGAAATATGCAACCGGCCTGTCTTCCTGACTCAAGACTGCTCCTATGGAAAATCTGCTTGCATCACATTTCACCTGAAATGTCTTCAGGAAATATGGCAACACCAACATTGGTTGCTCTGTGATCTTTCGCTTCAACAGATTGAATTTCTTCTCAGCCTGAGCTGTCCAATGAAAAGACTTATGCCGTTTCTTCACTGTATCCATCATCGCTGTGCTAATCCCACTGAAATTCCTGATGAACTTCCGGTAGAAACTAGCCAGTCCATGAAAACTTCTCACCTCGAACACATTTCTCGGTGATGGACAATTCTTGATCACTTCCACCTTATCCGGATCCATCCTCAACTCATTAGGTGAAACAACAAAACCCAAATAAATGAGCTCTGTCTTCATAAATGAGGACTTCTTCATATTAATCAACAACTTCTCCTGCTGTAGCTTCTTCATCACAATGGCCAAATGCTTCAAGTTCTCAGCCACTAACTTACTGTAAATCAATATGTCGTCTAAATACACAATGACGAACTTCCCGATGAAATCCCTCAGGACTTCATTCATCAACCTCATAAATGTACTCGGTGCATTTTTCAAGCCAAATGGCATGACTAGCCATTCGTACAAACCTTTGTTTGTCTTGAATGTTGTTTTCCACTCATCGCCTTCTCTCATGCGAATCTGGTGGTATCCTCTTTTCAAATCTATCTTTGAAAAATACTTTTCCCCGCTCAGGCAATCCATCAGATCATCCATTCTCGGCAATGGAAATATGTACCTGATGGTTATCTTATTGATCGCTCTTGAGTCGGTACACATTCTCCTTCCTCCATCCTTCTTCGGACTGAGTACTGTCGGAACAACACATGGACTCAAGCTTTCTCTGATCAGTCCTTTGTCCATCAAATCCTAGACTTGCTTCTTAACCTCCTCATTTTCCTGCGGCATCAACCTGTACCGACTTTGTTCGGTAAACTGGCTCCTGGTATGAGGTTAATATGATGACTCACACTTCTCATCGGTGGCAACGAACGAGGTAATTCATCCACTATGATGTTAGCAAACTCTTCCAGCAGTTCCTGAATCTCCTCTGGAAAATCATCCACTCTTGTGCTAGTCAGAACAATTCTTAGCTTTCTGACAACAAAGAATTGTGGATCTTCCTTCTTCTTCACCTCCGTAAGAAGTTCCTTCCCACTCATGAGAAGTACTTTGTTTCTTACCTCCGGCTTCACCTCCTTATCCTTTATCGGAAGCAACATATGGGTTCTCCCATTTTTCTCTAGGGTATATGTGTTCATTCTCCCATCATGAATCACATTTTTGTCATATTGCCATGGTCTACCCAGCAATAAATGACATACATCCATGGGAATAACATCACATAAGATCTGATCATTATACCCACCAATCTTGAATTCAACCAAGCATTGTTTAGTAACAGTTAGCTGGTGTCCTTTCTGTAGCCACGAAACTTTGTATGGGCTTGGATGATCAGTCGTCTCCAACTCCAGTTTCTCTACCATCTCATTTGATACGAGATTATCCGTACTACCGCTGTCTACAATGACCTTGCACACCCTATCCTTGGTCTTGCAAGTAGTCCTGAATAGTCTGGTCCTTTGGACTGAGCTTTCCACCTCCTTCTCGGGTGTCAAAAGGACTTTTCACATCATAAGCGATCTTCCGCCTTCTGCGTCTTCTGCCTCAACATCCCACCTATGTGCCTCGGTGATGTGAGCTTCTACGATGTTCTTCTTTTTCTCTGGACACTCGTAATACTTGTGCCCATTCTTCCCACATGTAAAACATGTGATAACTCCACCTCGGCCTCTTCCTCTGCCTCTAGTACGAGGAAAAGTATTTCCTTCAGCATATCCTCCACTCTGCTCTGTATGTTGACCTTTCTGTTCAACATATGGTTGCCTCTGTGAGGTTCCACCTCTTTGAAATTTACCCTGAGGTTTCTTCCATTCCTCTTTGGGCTTCTGGTATTTGTCCTGGGCAACTGCTTTGCCTCTGGGCTGACTTCTACCTCACCCTCGCTGACCTTTCTTTCGGCTCAGCTTCTCCTCAACTTTTAGAGCCAATTGGTAAGCATCTTCCACCGTTCGGATGGTTAGCATGCTTAATTCATCCTAAATGTCGTATCTCAGACCATTTAGATATCTAGCAAATTTTTCATCATCGCTCTCCCGATGACCTGCTAAGATGTTCAGTCGATAGAATTCCTCAGTGTATTCTTTCACTGTCATCAGCTTCTGTCTCAGGTTCTGCGTTCGCCTGAACAGAGTAATTTGGTAATCTCTCGGGATGAATTTCACCTTCATCTTTGCGATCATTCGATCCAAACTCTTGATATTTTTCTTACCTTTGCAGCGTCTGTCAGCTTGTAGCTCGTCCCACCACAATGCTTCATGTTATTTCAAGCGCATGACAGCATGCTTGACTTTCTTATCTTCTTCCACATCTTCATAATCGAAGTATGTGTCTAGAGCTCTAATCCAATCTAGTAGCTCCTCTGCATCCATATTTCCCTCATAGACTGGAATGTCCATTTTCTCTTTTGCACCCATCCTGGCAATAGATTTAATCAACCGCTCAGTTGATGCATCTTCGGATGCAACTTCCTCCTCGCGTTTAGCCTCAATTTCACTGTCGGAATCACTTAGATCCCCTACACTAGTTGTGCATCTCTGCGCTGTCAAATGTCTTCAAGTCTTGCTCGAAGATCTCTCATCTGTCTCTCCATTTCTGGATTGAATACCTTCCTGCCTCTTCTTCTCACCTCCCTATCTTCTGGATCAGGTGATTGCTTCTCTCTTCTCGGTGGCATGGCGAATTCTCTTTCTCTGCTACAGAAAGCAAAGAAATATTCCAGCTCTGATACCAAACCTGACGCATCCGCACTCCTCGGAGCACGTCCTCTTGCTCAGGACCTTCTTTCATTCTCGGCCTGAAGAACTCTATGGTTCTTCTATTTCCCTATCGGGAAATCTGCACCCACAGTTCACTTCGCGATCCCCCTTTCTTTGTCTTATCGGAGGATCGGAACTCGCGGCTTCACAAGTTCACTGTCGATCACTGGGCTCTCGAATCCCCGAGACCTGATATGTCAGTTAAAACTGACTTCCTTTTCCCTCTATCGAAACTTCGGCTCTATCGCGGCTTCTCTACTCACGACCCCAAACATTTGGTTTTCCAACCACCGATGCCAGATGTGCCGAAACTCGGGATCTCGCCACTCGTGACTTCGCTACTTGCGAGGTCGAATAACTTCCACGTCAACTACCGATGCCCGATATTCCGAAACTCACAATCTCTCTCCCTCGCGACTTCGCTACTCGCGAGGTCTAATAACTTCTACGTAGACTCCCGATATACGATATCACGAGTAGATCTGACGACCCTCGTGACTCGGAATGACGACTCCTGCCCTCCTGAGCTTCGAACCTCTTCCACACCTACACTGTAATATCCTTGCACCTCCACAAGATCCAACGACCCTCGGAGCTTCGCGAAATCTCCTCGTAGAAATTTGTCTATCCGTTTCTTCCTTATACAATCCACGAAATGACGAAGGGTTCTTCCACAGAACTCGTCACCCTGCGCACAAACTTGCGGCGTTCCTTGATACCTTCAAGGCACAACTTTCTTACTTGTACTTCAACAGATTTGAAGGCCTATCCCTCCTTATCTTTATTACGGCTTCCAGGTCCTCCGAAAGAAACTATTTTCACGCACTCCTTGCGGAAAATATTCAACCACAACTAAGTGTTGAAGCCTTCGACCCTACGCACTCCTGCAACAACAGTCTTCCAATTCCTTACTCAGAATCGCAACTCTGAGTCTTATTTTTGCCTACGCACTCCTTGCACGGCTCTATGCCTAACTGCACCTTCGAGGAGATGAGAACAAAAGCTATCTCTAATTGAACCCTTCTGTCAACGCACTCCTTGCGAACAATTCGACTGCACTCCTTGCAGGCATCCTCTGGCTCAAATAGAGAAACAATTGAAACTCATTCACACTTCCTCTCAGACTTCAATTCAACCATGAAATCACATACAAATCAAATAAAAGCAAATGTATGACAGGAAGCAAACATTCATGAGCATAACATCATAAATACACAGAGAATAACACAAACCATGAAATTGAATCAAATCTCTTTCTATTAATTCAATGTCTGTAGATGGGTGTTCTTTATACAGTTCTCTGCATGCTCTCTCTTCTTAATGCTCTCGATTAATAATACAATGTACAAAGGAGGGTGTCTATATCCATTTTCCCTCTTGGACTCTAAGCTATCAAATCTAGAATTAAATTCCTATCTATCAGCATTAAATCTATTAAATGTCGACTATCTACTAAGGATGAGAGCTATCCGTTGAAGGTCCATTACAATACACAAGTGCGCCTCATCTTAAATGATACATTTAAGATCGCGCAACAACTTCCAAGTGAATTCAAAAAAGAAATTGTGTTGGCTTGTCCAGTTGTCTCCCAATTCTGCGTTGGCTCGCTTGACATGGGTGATGCTCCTGCATCAGAAGGTAATGATTGATGTTGTAACACAAGAACCAGCATCAAAACAAGACGTTCCTGAAAACCCTATTTTTGAAGACACAGCAGCTACTCCAGATTGTGAGAAAGAAATGACTGATGTTATTACAAAAGAACCAGTGTTAGAGTATGTTGCTCTCGAAAACCTTGAACCAGAGTTGGGTGTTTCTACTCTAGGAGAAGTGTGAGTTAAACAAGATCCGGGCATAGAGGTTGCAGGCAATGAAGCTTAGAATGAGGTTCCTCCTATAGGATGGGATGAAGAAATTCCCGTCAAACAGGAATTTATTGAATTTTTTGCAAGTGTTTTCACCCTCTTTGTCACCTTGGTGAGCAAATAAGAGGTGCTTACATGCCCAGTTGGGTCTTGCTGAGCATGACAACTGTAGAGGAAAGAGTTAGAGAAAAGAAAACACAAATATAAACAAGAATTAAACAAATACAAACTAAAACTAAAAGCATGGAAATATAGAGATAACAAGGACAAAAAGACCAATGTCACCAATGTTGTTTTAGGCTGATCTATTGATGAAATCAAATCACAATGAAGAAAGGGGACTATGATTCCCTTCTTCCTCCAAAGGAAGGCTCTTGAACCCTCACAAGCTTGCTCTCCTTACAACAAGAAAAATGAAAATGGTGATGAAAGAACTCCTTTGCAAATCCACTCAATGGAGAGGTGGATTACTCAATGAAATGGTGCCAATGTGTTATTGTCAAGGAGTGAGTCCTTAAAACAATCTAAGAAACATAACATTACATGAAATTTCTTGAGAAAATGAGGTTTCTTCATGGATTTTTATAGCATTGCATTGGGTGATTATGTAACTCCTTTGTAGTGTGAAGAGAGGCTCTTTAGGGCTTCATTAGGTCTTTGACTAGCCTACCATGCGGATTCAGCTCAGATTTGAGGGTCAAATCGGCTTGGGAGCTGATCCATAAGTGGTTGGGAGGCCGACCAATTCAATAAATGTGCCATTTAGTGGGTGCGCGGGTTTTTGTGCCAACAACCGCACATCGTGCGCGCATGCGCGCATAGTACGTTCTTGTTCTGCGCATATGCGCGTGCACCCAACTTCTGTAAAGCGCTCTTCAATTTTTGGTTACTTTGTATAGTTTTTGACCTTTTTGGAATGCTATGTGATTAATTCAGTGCCATGAATGACTTCATTACTGTTTGACAATGTTAAGTTCTTGTCGCCATGTGTGAACAAAATTTCAGTGATAACAGATGCCCCCTGATGGATGAGGTTAGGAGCATACGTATAGTCGAAATCCATCAATGTTTCTTCTACTAAGAATTTCTGTCATAAGAGAGAGAAATAGTGGGATCGGTGAGAGAAATCTTTTGGAAGAGAAAGGAACAAGTAGAACCGGACCTTCCATAAGGTGCGTAAAATATACAACTGTGTACAAATGAGGCGGGCATGCCCCATGCTCGTGTTATGTAACTCTGAAAAATGATGACTGAAGTGTTGGTGTAGACAACTGCAGCGCCCTCGGGGGCGGTGATAATAAAGGCAGAAGACAATTCTACAAAGGAACATACTCTGAATAATAGGCAATGATCGCGGTAAGAAGCAGCGACGATGATGCTGGCATTGATGGCCCTACCCAGTTCAGAGGTCTTCGACAAATGATAAATAACTGCAATAGTCGCAAAGTAAGACCCACCATAACATGAGAAAATGTTGGCGTCAAATGTGATGGGGGCCAATGACAGCAGGGTGCAATGATGTTTCACCCTGTGCCGTCCGAGATCTCTCATTGAATGGAGAATGAGAATCAAGATACTGTCGCCCTTCTGGAAAATTGTGTTGATGTTGACAAAAGGGGAACACGACTCCCAGAAGCAAAGGGATTCACGGAATCTACTGAGATGAGGAAGTGGCAGAGGTACATGGATGAAGTCAAGAAGTGGGAAGACTCAAGACTGCCCTTGGTTGGAGGATGTATGAGATAAAAAGTGGCCACAACCGTGTAACAAGGTCGAGTATCAGGGGGACGACAAGACCAATGATAAGTTGTGCCAGAGGCGAGACAAGGTGAACAAATTCAGAGGGTAGAGGTAAGTGACCAGTGGAGTACTCTGAAGATATGGACGATGCCGGTAAGGGTAGATGATAGGGAATGCTCCAACCAAGGGTGACATGGGTTGTGTGTGGCCAAAAGGAAGCAAGTCTCCAACAGTGATGACAAAAGAAAATGACAGGGCTGGAAATAAAGGTGTTTGTACAATAAATAATGAATAATTTTTATTTTTTGGGGGGGGGAAATCTACAAATACAGAAACGGGTGCCCCATTGTGAAATGTGTGCCCCAGGGAGGGAAGAATTTTCTTGGAAAAATGATGAAGGGTGGGGGTCCCATTGGTAAGTTTCTGTATGAGGTAGGTGAAATGAGGATAAGTTCACAGATGGGCAAACAGATTGTGGATGAAATGGAGGGTTCATGATACTGCGGAGGTGCAGGAAAAAAAAGAATAGAACCGTAAAGAGATAAGCTGGGAGTCCATGTGGGAAAGCTTAGAAAAATGAGGAGAAGGAGTATGTGGCTGATTCACGACATGATGAAAGACTATCAGGACTCCCATCCCTAAGGGGTAAAGAACAACATGAGTGTCAAAAAAGGGTCAAAAGGTGCTATGAATGAGACAACTCATGTGGGTAAGAATGCTACCGGGTAACAGTACCAAAGATGCAAATGGAGGTGTGGGTACTGCAGAGCCGGGAATGAGGATCCTAAAGGCCAATATCAGCGGGTGTGACTGGAAATGTAAATGCAATACAGTGGGAGAGACTACATGCCAGTGCTGAATATATACCTGAAGGGATGATGTCGATGACCGATGAGCAAGTACCTGCGCACATAACAACCAAATACCCAAAGTGAACAATATCTGAAGAGAATTAAATATATTAGCATGTATTTGACAAATGTGACAATGCACGTGCGTACTTGACCATGATATGAAGAAAAAGGCTCCCCGGGGCTCGGGATGAAAAGTGACCCAGGGGCAGCTATGATGTAGGTGGCGGGATGCTGATCCCGTGGTTGAAGATGGTTTGAAAAATGGACACCTTGGGCTCCCGGAATGGTGAGTGGAAGTTTGGCAAAAGGGCTATATATAGTTGTAGGGCCCAGATTTCCACCTCATTTGTACATGTTGCAACAGTGACTGGACGAGCAGATTTCAGAGGAGATTTGGAGATTTGGGGAGGATGAGGCATCCGATTGACGTTCTGCGAGTATTAGGTTAGTGGTCTGATCATCCTGCATACAAATAGGTTTTCAATTTTTGGGCAGGGTTTGTACGGGGGTCGTATAGGGGTATTTAGGGGGTTTTGAGGGGGTGTGGGGCCCACATGCGCGGGCGATTCGGTGAAATGAGCGCATACGTGCGTGCCTGTAAACCGAATATACGTGCGTGGGTGCACGGTAGGGGGAATTTAAGGCGTGCCCGAGGGATGCGCCTGTGAGTTGAACAGGCACGCATCAGTGCGCGCCTATAGGTTTGACAGGCGCGCACCGATGCACGTCTGTAAAATGAGCAGGTGCGCATAAGAGCGCGCCTGTGAAGTGAACAGGTGCGCACTGATGTGCACCTGTTCAGTGTACAGGCGCGCATATATGCGCGCCTGTGCAATGAACAGGCGCGCATGGGTGTGCGCCTGTGGGAACAAAAACCGTTCCTAGGAGGCAAGGTTGAAGGGTAAAAAATGAGTCTTTTTGATGTTGTTGATGGTTATCTAATTTGATATAGGAATCTGTGTTGGTTACAGGTGGCCAGCAGTGATGATGCCAGTGCGGTGGCAAGAGCGAGACTGGGCCCAGCTGCGATATGCTGTGGCCATTGAGGGCCCTAGGGTGAGGGCGACTTTGGCAACCTGTGGGTTGCTAAAGTTCTTTGAGTGCCCATTGATACGGGCCCAGGAGTACTTACTACAGTTCCTGCTCCAGATGTGGAGTCCGCAGCTGCACTGCTTCCTCGTGTGAGGAGAGCAGATCCCCTTCACTGCGGTGGAGGATGTATATTTTTTGACTGGGCTCCCCTTTCGGGGAACGCCCCTACCGACAGAGCCTGTGTTGCCGAGGGATATAGCCCTTGTGACTATTGGTGAGCGATATTGCTCGGGTGAGAACTTCATGTCGGGGACTGTTGTGAGCATTAGTGCGATAGACTCCCTGGCTCATCATTGCATAGCGGCGATGATTGTTTGTGTATATGGGTCACTTGCGACCCAACAGATTAGTGGTGGCCAGCTACTGGTGTTGGAGAGAGTGGTGGGCGGCGAACAGTTCGCGTGGGGACTGACGCTGCATGCGTGAATGATAGCGCAGTTGGACCGTTTTCGGTCCACAGGAACAGGAGAGTTTTCTTTTGGTTCTATCCTGGTAGCCTGGTTTTTGGAGAGGGTGCCGATGTTGCACCCGAGAGTTCTACTAGAGATGTCGGGGGCACGAGAGCCGCGATTGAGGCGATGGTCTATAGTTTTGGTTTGCCACGGTGGTGGCGAAGGTCGCACGGATATGGCGGTAGATGCCGCAGGTAGTACTCTGGTACCCCTATGCTGGGGTTGACTTTCGGGATGACCCGGACATGGTGCTACCTCCTGGGGAGGTTTTCAACCATCGAGGTACATTTAGTATTGTGTATGTTTTTTATTTATGTTGTTTTTTGAGATATCAGTCCATATGTGTGTGATATAGATGTTGATACGATATGTTTGTTTGTTGTTTTGTGCATGTGCATATGTGGCACCTCGCGGGCGCGAGGTGGAGATGCAGAGAGCGTCGGCTAAGTGAGAGCCGGAGAGACTGTTGCATGGAGAGAGACGTCAGCAGGATGATGCCGCGGGGTGACCATCAGAGCCCGAGAGGGTAGCGAGGAGGCGTCGGTTCGATGACCCTGGTGTGGGGCCATCACACGCTCCTCCGGCGGTGGCCGGAGTTGATTTTGATGACATACGCCGTCGGCTGGAGACGGTCTTACAGGACGTTCCTGAGGGCATGTGGATACGCATCCAGGATGAGGGGTTCCTGGAGAAGTGTATAGGAATACTACCACCATGGCGGGCTATAGTGCGACGAGTAGTTTTGCTTGCCGTGATGACTAGTGGACGCCTGCCGCCAGGGAAAGAGGGTCTTGTGGGTGGTCCACCACCGCCTAGGGCAGGTGGTGTTGCGCCACCACCTCCTCCTAAGGGAGGAGCCGGTGGTGGTGCGATAGAGGCACCGTGACTGATGTATGATGTGTATCGTATTTTTGGTTGTATATAGGCTGGTTAGCCGATTTTTGTACTGAGGTGTTGTGTTGGCCTACGGGCATATGTATTTTTGTATGTAAACATTCGGATGGCCTGATGGGCCTTTATATATATATGAGTATACATATTTTGAGATCCTGATGTTGTCTACATGTGTTTTTGTTGATGATGATGATGATGTCTATTGTATCTATATGTTGTGACAGGATTTATGAGATGTTTATGTATGTGTAGCTTGATGTGATATATGCCAATCTAACACCATGTTAGCTATTTCATCTGTTGTTTGATTCAATTTTCTTGGAATATGTGTAAATGTAATGGAATCAAAATGTCGAGATAACAGTCTAACCTGCAGGTATTTGCGAAAGAGGCACGGATCGCGTACACGGTATACATTGTTGAGATGGAGAACGACAAGTTGAGAGTCGAGGAAGACGCTAAGGTGACGAATATGATGACGTTGGGTGTCGGCCAGGAGGCCAACAATAGCAGTGTACTCGGCTTGGTTGTTGGTGGCTGGCCCCAAACATATACCGCTTGAGTGTAGCATTTCATGTGAGGGGGTGTAGAGAGCCCAAGCCGCCGAAGCGAGATTTTGCGTCCAATGGCTGGTGTCGTCGGCATAACCAATGTGGTAGGTTGGTGGAGAAATAATCTGTCAATAGCACAAAGGATAGTTTAGACGAGAGGGGAGGAAAAAAAAGATTAAAAAACACTAAAAAAAGAAATCACCTAAAGTAGTCTGACTACATTTAAGCATAAAATTTCTTGAGATACAACCCATTGATGGGTTCTTTGAGAGAGAGGCCTTCGGGAGAGGCCAGGACATATGCACCTTTGGTGAGGCAATGTTGTATAATGTAAGGGCCATGCCAAAGTGATTCGAATTTACCGTGGCCAAAGGTATCATGAGCGATATCATAAGCCAGGACAAGGTCGCCTTCACTAAATGATCGAAGGTTGACATGGAGATCAAAGGTAGCTTTGGATCATTTTTTAGTTGCCTCGTTGTTCTGTAAGGAATATCGACGATCTTCATCCAGCGACTCCAAGTTCAACAAGCGCTTCTCCATTGGAGCAGTGTCAGGTAATAGCTCAATTGCGGTGCGTAAGGTGGGAATTTTGCACTCGATGGGAAGAGTTGCCTCGACCCCATGGAATAAATGAAATGGCGTGAAACCTATAGCGGTATTTACTGCCGTTCGATAAGCCCATAATGCAGAAAATAACATATGATGCCAATTGATTTTATGTTTATTAACTGTGCGCTGTAACATGGTCTTGAGGACTTTGTTCACTACCTCGACCTGTCCATTTGACTGAGGATAATATGGTGAGGCAAAATCGTGAGAGAAGCCTAACCAAGATGAGAGTTTGACAAATATCTCATTCTCGAAGTGTTTCCCATGATCGGAAACAAGTTGGAGTGGTACACCAAAACGGGATATGACGTGATTAAAGAAAAAGTGCACTACAGTGTCAGCGGTGTTGTTGAAAGTGGGCATAGCTTCAGCCCATTTGGTGAAGTAATCAACGGAGACAACAATGTATTTGTGACCATTGTTGGAGGGGGGATTACAAGTCATAAAGTCGATGCCCCATTTACAAAAGGGGCCAGCCGTAATGACAGGGTGAAGAAGGGCGGGGGGTGCCCGGGCTTTGTTGGCATAGAGCTGACATTGCTCACAACGTTTCACGACGTGAATGCAATCGTGAAACAAGGTGGGCCAAAAGTAACCGGCTCGGATAATATTTTGAGCAGTGGATATACCCGACAGATGGCCCCCACATGCACCACTGTGGCAGTTGTTTAAGACTCTGTCGGCCTCGTCAATAGTCAGGCATCGACGAAGAATGGTGTCGATACCCCGCCGGTATAGGATGTCACCGATGAGGAGATAGCGGGGGGCCTGATGGCGAATACGTCGATAATCATCTCGTGAAAGGTGGTTACCGAAATTTTGAGTTCGTAGGTAGACGAGGAGGTCGCCATACCAAGGATCATCCGGAGTGATGTAAAAGACATGTTCATCTGGAAAGTCAGTGTTGACGGGGGCACTGGTGGTGTCAAAGGGAAGGGCCGTGACAAATTCGGCGAGAACAAGGGCCTTCTTACTCTTAGGTGTTGAAAACTCAAGGTTGTACTCCTGAAGGATAACGATCCATCGAGCGAATTTGCCGTTGATTTTTCGACGGCTGAGCAAGTATTGCATAGGGTTGGAATCTGCGATGACCTTTGTGGTGCGAAGCAAAATGTAATGGCGCAGTTTCTGGACTGCAAGGACAACTACAGGAGAAAGCTTCTCTCCATGTTTATACTTCAAGGGTGGCCTTGAGAGGTTCTTACTAACGTAGTAAATGATGTGTTCATGATTGTCATCTCTGAGCTGGATGAGGACGTCGGCTACTGATACAGCTGATGTTGATACGTAGAGGATGTAGTCGCGATTATAGTCAGGTGCACTAATTAAGGGTGCATTTGAAAGTGCTGCATTCAAATCATCAAATGACTGTTGGGCATGGTCATCCCAATGAAATGGGATGTCGTGACATAGTAAGCGAAGGAAACCGTGTGTGCGTATGGCGTAATCAGGAACAAAGTGTCTGAGAAAGTTAGCTTTCCCCTGTAGACTCTGAAGTTGCCGTAAATTTCGGGGAGGTGGAATTTCGGTGATAGCTTGGACTTTGAGGGGGTCCATGGTAATACCGCTTTGGGAAACGATAAACCCAAGGAGGTGCCCTGTGGTGACACAGAACACACACTTGAGAGGATTCAAGAGGATGTTGTACTGTCGACACCATTGAAAGATGATTCGTAAATCATCGAGATGCTGGGTGCATTTCTTGGATCGAGCTGTGAGGTCGTCCAAGTAGGCGAGGATGATTTTAGCCAGATCATGGAAGATGTATGTCATTGCCCGCTGGAATGTTGCGCCAGCATTTTTTAAGCCGAAAGGCATGAAACGATATGCAAAGGTACCCCACGGGGTAATGAATGCGGTTTTATATTGATCGGTTGGGTGGATGTGGATTTGGTTATAGCCAGAGAATCCATCCATAAAGGAGAGAGCCTCGTGGCCAGCGCAGTCATCGATAATTTGATCGATGAATGGCGTTGGAAAGTTGTCTTTGGGACATGCGTTATTGAGGTCACGAAAGTATGTGCAAACACGGATAGTGCCCTATTTTTTGTCGACGGGTACAGGGTTGGAAACCCATGAAGTATAAGCGATGGGGTAAATAAACCTTGTAGCGCGTAATTTGTCAATTTCAGCTTTGATAGCCGCAGCTTTGGCTGGGTGTAGCGGTCGCTGTTTCTGGCGGACTGGTGTGATGTCAGGCCAGGTGTCAATGCAATGTTCGACAATAGAGGGATCGAGGCCAGGCATTTATGTGTATGACCAGGCGAAAATATCCCTGTATTCTTGAAAGAGGGCTTTATATGCGGCGATTTCCTGAGGAGTGCAAGCAGCTCCAATGGTGATTTCTTCGACGATGCCATTTTTAATGGAAATGTCGATTTTGATGGTGGGGGAAATGTTGGCCATGTTGCCTTCTTCGAATGCATCAGGGGAAGGAATAGGATTGTTGAACCAATCGATAGGCCCGGATGGGATAAAATCTTTGGTTTCGATCGTGTAAATGGGGTTTTGATTAGGAGGCATGAGGGATTCCCATGGAGAGAAGAGTGCACAGTGATGGAGCGCATCCCAGGGTGAGTCTGGGTGGTTTATCTCTTCGAGTATTTCCTCGTCGCATTGGAAGCACCGGGAATACAAAGGGTCGTGAGGAGTGATCTCAGTGCTAGTGTGATTTCCCCCTGCTGGAGAAGCAAGGGGAGTGGTGCGAGAAGATGGTGAGGGTTCATGCGACATGAACCATATATTGAAGTACTGAGGAGTACTCGTGGTGGTTGGGTGGAAAGTCTTCGTAGGGGAATGAGCAGGAGAGTTTGGGGGATTGCGGGGTAAATCCTCAGAGATTTCATTTAAGAACCATGGAGGGGTTGGGAGTGCCTCGGGCTCGGGAGAAGTGACATGAAGATCCTCAAGTGACAGGGTAATGTCAAGTATTGCCTCTGCAGTTTGGTGAAGCAAGGCCAATTGACGTCACCGGTATGTAAGGATCATAGGACACTAGTATGTAAAATGAGCTAGTGAATCGTAGAGAGAGCAAGGCCATCTCATACGTTCATTGATTGAAGTAGTGACATAGAGAATGTCAGTGATGTTGGACGAGGACGTGGCAGGGCGGGGGTTGTTCTGGAAGTTCTAGCGTATGGCTACTAATGTCTGCCGAAAGCATGGCAGTGCTAGGCAATGATGGGTGTAATGGCCATACTCGGAACATATAGCACAAGCGTACTTGGTCCTCAACCCTTTACTACTGGAAGGGTTGGTGGTAGTAGTGGTACTAGCAGTAGTGACAGGTGTTGTGGGAGTTTGATTGGGGGGAATCAAATTCCGTAATTCAGGTAGAGATGGAAAATTGTTAGTTTGGTGGTCCTCTTTCTCACATAGTGCGCAAGGTGGTGGGATGCATGGAGGAAGTGGAGCGGTGGGCTCCTTCTTCTTCCTTCTACCCCCAGCTGTAGCAGGGGGGGTTGTGAGTATGGGGGTAGTGGGGGTAAGGATGGGGATCGTCATGGGAAGTCCTTCTTGTGGGGGAAGGGATGGTTGAGGGACCATCTCTAGTGGGTGTAAATACCAAACTGGGATTGCTAGCACCATATTTGGTAGTGTGAGTGTTGCGGATACCTGAAAAGCTTCGATATCTGGTGGAGGGTAAAAGAAGGGAATTTGGGTGAGGGGTTGGGGGAGTGTTTTCCAAACGGGATTATGCCCTTGAGGGGATGTGGATTCGTGGATTGTTGAGGTCGACGGATGCGCAGGAGGCTCCGGCGGGAGTGGTTCTGTGACTATTGAGACATCAAGAATGACTGAAGCCTCCTGAGGAGGAAGAGCATCCTCCGTGTGAGTTTCGTTAGATGATATGACACATACTTGGTTAGGAGGATGAAGGAGTGGTGGTGCTCCATGGTATGTCTCTAACAAGGATGGATCTTTGAAAATCCTTGGACCCATCTCAATGAGTGGGTAGGCGTCTTGGTTGGTGTGGATGAGAGGAAGAATGTTATCGAGGTTGGCAGATGGGTTAGGCTCATAATGTGAGACTTGGTCAATGGTCACGATCTTCCCATTGTGGGGGAACATCATGGTCCGAAAGAAAGAAGAGGCCACTACCTTCATAGCGTAAATGTAGCTACGCCCGAACAGGATATTATAATCGAGTGGGGCGTCGATAACTTCGATGTCAATGAGAATAGTCTTGCCCCCAAGTTCAACGAGAACATTTTGGAAGAGCCCTTCCGGAGAGGATGGTCATCCGTCATAAGCTCGTAATGTGATGGCAGAGGGTATGAGTTCTGGGGAACAAATTTTATTCCATACTGTTTTGGACATGATGCACGTAGAGGCACCTTCATCGATGATACACCGATGAACTGTGATGTTCTGTATTTTCACTGGTATTTGAAAAGAGATCAAGGCGGGAAGATGGGGTTCTCCGCTATCAAGATCGAAGGTGATGATTCGAGTATCAGCAGGGTCGACTGCCCCCAAGGCAGAAAGTAACGATTTCCACTGTGTAGGACAAGTCTGGAGGACTTCCAAGACTGACATGGCAGTCGGGGATTGTGCTAAGTCGTCTACCAAGCTATAGTTATGAGCTGCCCTAGCCTGCGGGTTGTGAACATTCCTACGTAAAGGGATGCGAGGGATGCGAAGTGGTGGTTCGGCGGATGGGCGAGGGATCTCTAACAGGGGTCCCGTTGGTGTAGGGTTTGTCTCTGTAGAGATGGGAGGAGACTCAGCGGGTGTATGATACTGACGATTACGCGTTTGAAGAAGAATGTCTTCCTCACTGGTGAGGAGAATTGTACGCTCTGTTGGGTTGTTGGGGTTGTGGTATTGTCCCACCTAAGGTGGGGGGTGCTGCGCGTCCTGTTGGGTGTTGTTCACACCTTGATGTGGAATAGGATTTTGCAGCACGGCGGGCGGGGGTTGCTGTACGTATTGTTGTGGTGCCTGCTGAGGGGTGGTTTGTGCAGGAGAATGGGGAAGACTACCAGAATATTTTAGCCATTTGAAATCAGCGATCTAGGGGCAATGGTGAGTGTAATGACCGAACTCACTGCAAAGGGCACAAGGGAATATGGTTTTAACATTATTCCTTCCTTGGCATTTGTTATTATTGCCTCCTTGGGGATTTTGGTTCCCTTGGTTCTAGTTGCCCCCAGGTGGTTGGTGTTGTGGGGGTTGATTCCTGCCTTGACCGGGGTTGTTGTTATTCCTGTTCCGACCTTTCTTCTTGGCATTGTTTGATGGATGAGTTGGATTGGTGGTGTTTAACTGTTCAAAATTTTGGTATTGTTGAGCAGCAGAAGGTTGAAAAAAAATTACCCCCGCATGTGGATGCGGGGGAGCCATGGGTTGTGGAGGACCAGGAAATGGGAAGTATGGATTTTGTGGTGGTACTGATCCATAAGGTACATAGGAAGCGTAGTGATTTCACTAGTACTATAAGTTGATATTGAGGGAGTACCACTATTTGTGGGAATAGGTGGATGTATGGGAGGTGTCGGTGGTGGTCCACTGATGGGTAGAGGTATAGCAACAGGGTATGGATGTTGATAAGGGGGTGGGGGGTAATAAGGAGTGCCCCCATATGCCGGAGGGTATTGATGTGTTCCATACATCGATGGTGGTTGGGGTTGTGTACCGTGGTGCGTGGTGGCACCTATTAGTCTGTTTGCTGAGTGAAACATCCCAGGTTTGTCTTGTCCAAATGGCACAGGTTTTGGAAGATCAGGAAGTACTGTGTATAAGTACCCCGACTGTGCATAAATGAGGTCATACTATTGGGCCTTATTGATGGCTTCCTCTTCAGATTGAGGGAAGGTGGAAGCTACATCCTTTCCAAGGAGAGCGACAATTGATCTAAGAAACCAGTTGAGACATTGTTGCTTGGTGGTTTCTGCTTTGCACAAACTATGTCGCCTACGCCACTCATGAATATGGTCAGCAATGTGGGTGGCTGAGGTTTGTTTGAAGTTAGATAGTTGTTCAAGACCATTGTTGTGGTGGATGGGTAATTGGAATAAGGTCAATAATGCTTTGGCCAATGACTCAAAGGTCGTGTGGGACCCTAATTTTTCTTTGACATACCATTTGGCCGAAGGGCCTGTGAGTGTGCATTGAAATAATCGCAGTCTGATGGAATCATCCATAATTCTATTGGAAGAGCACCATAGATGAAAGTTCATGACATGGTTGGCGGGGTCATCCCCTTCCTTTCCTTCAAACTTTGGTATGTCTGAAGGAAGTTTGGTTGGCATTGCAGGCCATGTGGCGTCATGCAATATAGGATCATTGGTGAGTTTGGTGAGATCTGGTATGTTGAGAGAGGCCAAATATGGCATCTGTAGTGGGGTGGGAGGGTTAGCTCCAACCATAGTGTTTTGTGAACCTAACCCTTGATGGGGACAAGGTGGGTTGGTGCTCCCTCCTTGAGAGGAAGTGGGTCCCCCGCTTCCATGTAAAGGAGAGCGAGTGAATGGATGACCTTGGAAAGTTGACCCAAGTAATGTAGAACCAAGCAAAGTTTATCCTAAGATAGTAGCACTCACAGGAGTATGTGGAGGAGGTACCGATGAGAGGGTACGACCAGATACTCCCCCTAAGATAGGAGGGAGGTTGAGCAATCATCGTGAACAACGGGGGTTCTGTGGTTCCCCTATGATGTCAGACTAGATGTGTGAATGTGTGCAACAAGTGGTGAGAGAAATATAGAAATCTACAAATCCTTTGCGTTTGAATGTTTACACAATATATATATCCAAATCAAACTGTAATCAGATGTGCATCATACATAACATGAGAAAGAAGCATATATATGGGTAAGTGGGTTTTGTCCGCGTGGGGAAATCAAAAGAAAGCAAATGCTCGTGTCCTAGAAGACGTAACATCCTTCCTCTCAAATAGCACTGGACCTTCCAATAGTACTCAAAAGTGGGGTCTGAAGTCACCGGAAGAGACACTAGTGAAGGATGAAATAATTGGTTATAATGAGGGGTAGAGGGGGCATATCCCAAAAGAACTGGCAATACTTCCCAATAGCCACACAAAATCCAATCAAGGTGAAATTGCAGCCCACAATTGCCACCTGGGTATATGTCCTACAGTTGGTCACTAGGTACCTCGGTCAAAGTGCGGCATTTAGATTTTCGGCCTAAGAAATGGGTCACGGGCTGGATCCCGTCCAAGAGGTGGGTGCCTCAAGGGGGGATGCACAGAACAACCGGACCTTGGCCTTCAACCCTTCACGGGTATCTCTGTGCCTTATGGTGATTGGAACACTTGACTTGGAGGATTTTAAGTTCCCTATTTGACAACCTCTATGTTTTATCAATGTGAGAACCAGATAACGGGGAGTTATTTGGATGCATATCCCCGAAATCCTACCTAGACTAAAAAATTCTTTTGGCACCTCCTGTGGAGGAAAACTTAGTGAGTTTTTTAGAAAGTTTTTTAGATGAAGTTGTTTTGTGAGGCTGGGGGTGAAAACCAACCTCGTTTGATTAACAAGGGGAGTGGATAGTCCTGTCAAGAAAAGATGGGGTATTTTCGGAATCCCTTTGGAGGAAACTTACTTGGACCTCCACGTTTCG